>JAKOOJ010000001.1:103263440-103855940 GCA_022577455.1 Arizona elegans
GTGCATAGTTGATATGAAATTGATGGTACAGCCTTTTTGAAATTGATGATTTCAGCCTTTTTGTCTGTAGCACATAGTTGATAGTTAAAATGATACAACATTTCTATTCTTTAAACCGTTACTGAAAAAAAAAACAAGTGCAGCTTTTCTCACCTCAGCATGACCTGGTTAATGTGTCAAAATTCCATTAATATTTCTTTCACAGGGAAATACAAAAATCATGTGAACTTTAAGATGCAACTCACCTTTCTAGGCCATTCTCCTTTTCCTATTATTTTCTGAGTTGGCCAGTCTTTGATGTTATAATCATGTTATGATTTTGATTTTTGATTAAGCCTATACAATGCTTCGGCACCATTGCTGCTATGATTTTTAAGCTTTCTATGTTATTCTTATGAGAATTCATTGCTGACTAGCTGAGATTTAAAAATCTTATATTTTTGATCAGTTTGAAATCTGATCTATATGGGAAAAAAATAAGAAATGTAATAGGATACAAGAAAGGGAATAGACAAACCAAAAGTATGTTTAAAGAAGCATCACTTTTGGGGTAGTTTTTCACAGTGGAATAATTGAATCAGGGTAAAATACTAGGATCAGTCCAAATATATTTTGCTGCTAAGGGCATCTTATTTTTTGCTGAGGATACTGAGACAAAAAAGACTTCCAGACATAAAAAACAGACCTTTATCCTCCAACAAGGTATTTGTCATGGCAGAAGATTCTGAAGAGTAGGCAAGGATGTGCGTGTATATAAATGACAAAAGCATTGATTGTGCTCCACCCATTTTGTACATGTGTTGAGGTATTACACACATGTAAAACATGGGTGGATCTTGTATGGCAATGACACAGTACTGCTTTCTCCATTTTGATGAAAGCATCATATCTTGCACTTATGTCTGGGTCAAGGGACTACCATAGATTGTCCCTCAATATCACTTGCTGCTTGAGGTGGCTGTGCTCTCTGCCCAATGTTAATGCCATTTTGTTTTTCTCATAATATCCTCTGTTGGAGTGATTTGTAGCAAAAATTAGAGGGCTTTCTTTTCCCTAACTATTCTTCTCCGTATCTTGATGATCATCATTACTGTTCATAGTGTGCTTTCCCTTATTGCTACAAAAGCTCCTGTGGATTTGTTCCTTAATGTGTCTGTTTTTCTGTCTGAGATAAGATAATAAAATCAAGAAGGTGTGTCAAGCAATTCAATGTGCAATAATTGAAAATAGATGAACCTGAACACTCCTCAGTTTTGCGAGTCTCTGCTCTTATGTCTTCTTTTCCTTGTGTGTGAGAGCTCTGTCAGAGCTGGGTACTCAGCAATCACTTCTTGGATTCAAGCGCCATTTCACGTTCTGCCTGCTGTTACTGCGTCTCTGAGGGAGAAAAAGTACCAATCACAAATGTTCTGAGGCAGTTAAGATAGTATCCGGTTTTCTGCTTTCATACTCTGCCAGTCAATATATGTTCAAAATTGATGCACAGTTGGCAGCTATTAGGAAACAGTTATGGATCTTTCTTTGGCTTTTCTTGGTTTTCATCAGTTTCACCACCACTCAACAGTCATCTGAAAGATCAGTTGGTTTTTCATCCCATTCTTCTATTGTGTTCTCGAGGATTCGAAGGCCTCCATTTTTAATGTTGGATTTCTCTTTGTGTGGCAAATTTTTGACAAGGAAGCTAAATCCCACTGATAATTCTGATGATTTCCATAGTTTCAACAATCTGAAAATAGGCTTCATGGCCATCTGCTATCAAATGTTTCATCAGTGGAAAAGTGGAAAAGTAAAATTTATTTACATATCAAACTTCTTAACCACCCATCTCCATCACAGAGCGGCTCTGGGTGGTTCAATCAATCTATCAGTCAATCAATCAATCAATCAATCAATCAATCAATCAATCCATTTAAAACAAAAACTGAATAATTTAAGATTAAAAGTTTTAAAATATTTGTGTATGTGTGTGTGTATAAGATTTATTGTGATAAACATGGAAGTGAAAATCTGTTGAAAAAAATGCAGTGGAAGGAAAAGTGGCTTTAAAGTATTACCGATCCAGATATGTATAAATTAAACCTTTTGGATAGACAATAACTTGTTTTCAATCCTAACCCATTTCATTCAAACTCCAAATTAAGCAATAATTAGCACTTGCAGATTGCATTTCATGGTATTTCTGTTTGTTAAAGAACAACAATACTTCGTAAGTGGTCAGTGTTGGTGCCAATTGATTCTGAGCTGGGTTTTTGTGAGATTACTTTGATCTCACAATTTTGATTACAGTAACTATACACGGGAAGCTGGCATGATTCATGATCTTTATTTAGAAGAATGTCTCTAGGCCTGATATAGAACACATTTTATATTTAGATAATAAAAACAGGGTGACTGATCCAATCCTTTGTTTGAAAATATCCCCACTTGCTTAGAAAGCAAGTGGGGAATCTAGAAGGCAATCTAGAAATACTGACAGTATTCTGGCGATAATGTGGATAACATAAAGTGAACATACTAGCTGGTCTGCTGGTGAATAGATTTTTGGTGACTCGCTATTCTCAGTGTGACAATCACATTATTATTGGCACACACCCTTGCATAACAGCTTTCTAAGGGCATCCATCTCAAACTTTGAAATGTTACCCTCTGACCTAAATCATTTGCTTTGCCTACCCTTGCATTGATGTGACATAATTGAATGGAGCATGTCTTTTGAGTCATTTCATAAGGTCAGTGTGCATTAGTTCTGACTCAGCCGTGTGTCGACTATGCGCATTGCATTTTTTCAGGCACTTGCAGGGAACTTGTTTGACCTGTAATTTTAATTGAATTGACCTTAAGTTCAGATTCTAGAGTAATTGGCAGGTTGGAATAAATTTAGCTCTTTATTATGCATATCACTGAATGCTGTGATACAATTTACAGTTCAAAGAATGCACGAAAATGCAGATCGCATGCAAATGGATCTAATTTAAAGGTAAATGTTCATGTTTTCCCTTTTACTTTGAGGTTGATATGATCATAGGATGGTAGGCTTCAGACATGTGCCAAACTATATAAATGTAAAATAATTGTTCTCTCCATAATAGGTATTTTATGGCTTCTTTTTGTGTTGGTATAGGTTTGGCGTAAAAGGGTAAAGTTTCTAGATTTTTCATATATTCTTTTATTTCTATTTATTTGATTTATAAAATTTGCTTTCTGCCCATCTTGTGGTTCAGGAGACTTTTTTGGCTGTCAAGTTTTGTATGTACATATTAATATGTATTAAATTTCCTTGTTTTATTTGCTTTACAGGTAATCCTTGATTTATGACCACAATTGGGACTGGAACCTCTGTCACTAAGTGAGGCATTTGTTAAATGAGTCACATCCAATTTTATCATAAGTAAAATGACAATTTTTGTTAAGTGAGAAATATGGTTGTTAAGTGAATCTGGCTTCCCCTATTGACTTTACTTGTCGGAAGCCAGCTTTGGAAGGTTGATTATGATTGCGACTCCAGGATGCTGCAACCTTCATAAATACACATTGGTTGTCAAGTGTAGAAACGGTTGTGAAGATTAGTGATAAATCACTTTTTTCAGCACCATCATTGCTTGAAATGTTCATTAAATGAATGGGGATAAGTTGAGGACTATCTGTATTTGGATTCTATAGTTCAGTCCATTTCTTTCTTCTCATCTTTTATCCTATGTCCAAATGCTCTTCAACTACCAGTTTGGGGAAGCAGTGTACTTTATCTAAACACTCTAGTTTAAAATATTGTGCACTATATTTCTTTTAAAAGTAAAAAAAAAAAAACACCTTTAAATGTTTATTTAGAAATTCCACCAGTTGTATAGCAAAAGTCTGCTCTAACACATACAGCAAAAGGAAACATTAATACTTGGTCAAGGTGTAAAAAGCTCTTGGTTTTTGCCTTGTTGTTGTACTACAGATGCCTGCAAACCTTAGGTTGAATGCAGTGGTGGGTTCCAACCGGTGTTACCACTGGTTCTCTTTGCGCACAAGCTTTGCGTGCAATCGCTTCACACAAGTGCATTAGGTTTCTGCCCAGCTGAGGTGCGGCAATCCACTCTGCCGCACCTATCAGCTGGGCTAACAAAGAAGAAATAAAGGTAGGTATAACGTGGGGGCAGGCAGGAGGACCCAGCTCCCAGTCAAAGAGAACCAGTTCGGTGACGTCACATCACCACCACTACTGGCTCGCCCGAACCGGCCCGAACCAGGAGCAACCCACCACTGGTTGAATGTGAATCCTTTTATTCTAAGTACGTTCACACAACTTTGTACTTAACTTGCTGCAGTGGGAGATCCTCCTTCAGAAGCCTTTCTGTTCCTCAGCTGCCTTGTTTATCTTCTAATTCCTGCTCTCTCAAGGTCTTACACCTCTTCACTTAGTTTAACTGTAATTCTATGAACCCTTACTGGGAGCTTACAGCTGCATAGACATATATAGAAAATAAGTCCCAGAGAACTGAAGCTTTCTTCAGAGTAGACACTTTCAGGATCATATTCCCACTTTGGTTTCCAACATTGAGTCAACCAAGAGCATCTGCTGGGTGGGTCAAAAGAGACAAGATAATGATCACAGTATCATAACTTAAGCTATGTGCCTGTGTTCCACATATGTACAAAGAAGCAGGGCCTCAGATTGACTGGATACAGTCAATCTGGATATAACCTTATATCCATTTATACCTAAAAGGATTAAGTAAGATGGATATAGGACATGTACAGTGGCAAAGGTTTGTTGGCAAAGCTATTTGTTGTATATCTTTGGAGCAATTTCAATAGTTCTGTTCCCCTTTATAATAATGTAAAACAGCACCAGAACAGAAATAGCTGAGAATAGCTGTTCCTTCAATTATGCAAGACCAGACAATTAGAAAGGTTTCACCAAATAGCATTCTCTCATTTGTCTTAATAGAACACCACAAGTTGTTAAATATGAACTTGTCGCATTTGTATCATGGTTACTTAGTAATGTCACGTATCGTTGACCCAGGCTCCTGTGGTGTTTTGTTTTTTTTTTTCTTAAATAGCTTGTCTGCTGCATTTTCAGTCCTGTAAGAGTTCTATCCAACTTCATTTTTAAAACATTCTGTATTTTAATGTCTTCTAGTTCCTGAAATAGATACTTTGTAATTGCCATCTTGTTCAAATGTTAATGTTATTGCCATTAACATTATCATACACAAAAAGTGCAGTCTTAGCAAACCAGGGCAGATTTCTCAAAGCCTAAAGTTATTTTCCACAGATGAAGGTCAAGGAATGCTTTGAATGTGGCAGTCTGCGTCTCTCTGGAGATGTGTTTCTTTCTAGCTGAGAATCACTGAAATGCAGGTTCTCCAGCACCTCTGAAAGCTTTCTCAGTAACAATCAAATCTTCTTTCCTGTCATTGTCATGATTCATCCCATGGAAACTGTTCCACTGTATACAGAGTACGAGTTGAAACCACAGAATAAAATTCATGTAGCAAAGTTTTAGAAGTTTTTTTGTTATGTTCTGTATTTTGGCTTTCAACCAAGAATAAAAATGGAGTGAAAAAATTGCTACTGGAGACCTTTGACTCACTCATTCTAGTCTTTAGTGACTAAAGTCTTTAAAGTAAACACTATTTTTAACAAGCTTTACTTTTTAAAAAGAATTCACTTACTGTATGGTTCATACAGCATGGTATGAATGGTATGTATGGTTCATACAGATAGGACATGGTGGCTCAGTGGCTAAAGCACTGAGCTTGTCAATCGAAAGTTTGGCAGTTCAGCAGTTCGAATCTCTAGTGGCGCGTAATGGGGTGAGCTCCTGTTAGTTGTCCCAGCTTCTGCCAACCTAGCAGTTTGAAAACACGTAAAAAATGCAAGCAGAAAAATAGGGACCACCTTTGGTGGGAAGGTAATAGTGTTCTGTGTGCCTTTGGCGTTTAGTCATGCCAGCCACATGACCACGGAGACATCTTCAGACACCGCTGGCTCTTTGGCTTTGAAACAGAGATGAGCACCACCCCCTAGAGTCAGGAACGACTAACACATATGCGAAAGGGGAACCTTTACCTTTTTATGGTTCATAAACTGTTTTTTTGTGTTATGCACTTTTATCCCATTATTTATGTTTTCTAGATATTGAAATTCTAAAGTCAGTTAGATCAACTTTTTACATGGCTTGGATTAGTTATCTTTTCCCCATACTATATTACAAATCTCACATGGAAAGAAGCAGTTTTCCAGTAAACATGGATGTCTGGGATGGGAGGGAGGAGGAAGGGTGGTGTGACATGACATGATGTAATTGTGCAAAAGATACAGATGGCTTCATAGTACTCATAATACCACTGTGACTTAGATGATTATGTCTGGGAATTGAGGTCGTTCAATTGAAAACATAACACAGTACTGAGATAATACTCACACATACAGTATATGCACTACAGGAGAATGTTTATATGCTCTAAAGCAGGGGTGTCACATTCAAGGCCTGCGGGCCTAATCCTGCCTGCGATGTGGTCAGTTCCAGCCCACGGGGCCATCCTGGAAAATGTAAGGGGCCAGCCGCATCACTTCAGCCTGCTTCTACCCGCATCACTTTGGCCCGGACTACCCATTGCGAACAGGAAACATCAGGCCAGTATTGCTTCGGTCTGGGCTACCTGCATTGCTTTGGCCCAATCTACCCATTGCAATGAGGAAATATTGGGCCAGCGTGGCTTCGGCCCGGTCTATCCAATATGAAAAGGAAATATCAGGCCAGCATGGCTTCGGCCCGGTCTACCCAATGCAAAGAGGAAACATGCCAGAAGGGTAGCATCAAGCTGGTCATGCCCACCCAGTTGGCCACGCCCACCTGGTCCCCCAAGGTCAACCACAGCCTTGATGTGGCCCTCAATGAAATTGAGTTTGAGACCCCTGCTCTAAAGCTTTAACTTTTCTACCCACTACTCAAGACTGGATTCAGTTCAGGCCTCCTAATTCTGGTACATAGTTTTGTACCATAATAATAAAAAAATATGATGATTTTGGCATAATGCCATACATGTCACTAGAAGGTAAAATCATAAAACTGTGTCTCACTTACTTTAGCTATTATGTGGGGGAATTCACTGGAGAAAGCAATCATGTTTGGAAGAATTAGTAGTAAAAGGAAAATATCAAAAACATAATGGCTGGACACCATCAAAGCTAACACCAGCCAGAGCATAGAACAACTTATAGAAGCAATACAAGATTGGAAGATGGGGAAATACCTGGATCTTAGAATCAGCAAAAGTCAGACATGACTGAATGTCTAATATCATCATCATCAATCAATTTTAGTACTTAAAGGAAAGGAAATTAAAATCCTAGTTTTAAAACTTGATTCTTCTGGAAGTGCCAATCTACCATCTAAATCTAAGAGAGTCTACTATTCCACAGGGAACCTTTATAACAGAGAATGTTCGTTTCTTGGGCACCATTATATGGCACTTTTTAAAGATGGCCGCTGGACCATATCCAACTCGTTATATCTCACAAGACCAGCAGAAATAATTGGAGATAGGTATCCCTTAAATAACCCAGTCCCATGCCATGAAGGGTATTGTAAATGATAACCAGCACCTTGTATTGAATCTGAAAGCATCCTGGGAGCCCATGTGACTCAAAAACTCAAGGTATTATATGGAAGTATTGAGGCATGCCCATAATTAGTCACAAAGCTGCATTCAGGACCCGTGGTTTCCAAGTAGTCTTCAAGGCCAATCCTATAAGGAACTCATTGTAATAATCCAGATGAGAAGGAATCAAAGCATGAGTGATAATGAGTAGAACTGCCCAGGCTAGGCACAAGCACTATTGATCCAAAAGATGGATCTGTGCAAAGGCTCATCTAATCACAATTACCATCTGTATCTCCCATAGAAGAGTCTAGGAAGACCTCCAAATTGTGCACCAGCTCTGTCTGGGGAAGTGCTACCCCACTCAGAAGATAGTAAAACCCCAGATGTAGGAGGCAAAATCCACAATAATTCACTCTTGCCAGGATTGACCCTGATGTTCAGTGCAGGCTAGAATATGAGTTAAAGTAGCACCCATGCTAAGCTTATTGTGTGGAACACATTTATCAGATAATTCAATGGTGAAATTCAATTTTTTTTTTTTACTACTGGTTCTGTGGGTGTGGCTTGGTGGGCGTGATGTGGTATGGTGGGAGTGGCTTAGTGGGCATGGCAGGGGAAGGATACTGCAAAATCCCCATTCCCACCCCACTCTGGGGCCAGCCAGATGTGGTATTTGCCAGTTCTCAGAGATACTCAAAATTTACACTATCGGTTCTTCAGAACCTGTCAGAACCTGCTGGATTTCACCCCTGAGATAATTCTATTTTCCACTGTTAATCCTTCTTCTACTGATTTCCAACCAAACATAGGACTTCCTTTCCTCTTTCTCCCCAAGGGCACAGCTGTTTTCAATACTCTCAAAACAAGATACATTTGTGTTCCAACTTCCTAGCTTGCCAAATGATCAGCATTCTTCTGCAATTAAAATGTCACAAAACCCCCAAGCCTAGGATGCTTATGTTACCTTTCCTTTTGAAAAGACTGACTGTAGTATTTTATCACGAGCAGCTCACGGTAGCGTAACATTGACTTTTGTTTTTCTTTGGCACTCTTTTATTTCTTCACCAATTTCTTAATAGTCCTACTCAGAAAGGCCCCTGTGTACTATTTGCTTCAGTGAACTCTCACAAAGTGCTCCGTGATCTACAATTTTGTAATGTTCAATTACTCTTGGATTGAATCACAAAAGAAAGGTGACTATTAATGACTCTAAAAACATTAAATGAGATCAATAAACCTTCAAAATTTTGATCCCAGGGGACCTTTCAACAATCCTTTTTCCACCCAGTTACTTTTGGAAGAAGATTGTAGTTGAAATGAAATCCTCCATCTGTTAATGGCAGTCTTAGACCTTTCATGTGCATTAAGTAAAGAATAATTAGCCCCTTTACATTTTGGAAGGCTTTGAAAACAATCTTTGACATAATAGCCATCAGCCTACCTGCTGAAAAAGATACAGGCTTTCAGCCTTGAGGGTTTTTTTGTTTTTTTTTTTTGATAAAATCAAATGTTCCTGGGAAGAAATATGATAATTGATTAAGAACTGAGTAATCAATTAGGTTTTCCAGCTGACTAAACTAGCATTATACGCTTCCTATGCTTTAGGCATTAAAAGATGTATAAGGTAACATTTTCCAGGAAGTTGCCCTGTTATACTATTGCAGATTGATTAAAATTCTTTGTGGCAGATTTATTAATTTCTGCTTATCTCTTTCACCTGTATAGTCTACCTACCATTTCTTGAATGCAGGAACATGTAATGTCCTCCTCCACCAGTGGTGGGTTCCTCCCGGTTCGGTCCGGTTCGGCCGAGCCGGTAGCGGTGACGATATGACATCACCGAACTGGTTGTCTCCCACCCGCCCTCCCACCGCCCCACATCCCCACGTTATTCTTACCTTTTATTTGGTCCCACCCCCAATCTATTGCTGCCTCCTGAGTCCCAGCTGGTGACTAGAGGGAAAAAAACTGTTTAAACTCTTGCCGCGGGGCTTCAAAGGGCCGTCCTACAGCTGATCAGTGTTAAAAGCAAACAAATGAGTCAGGTCGTAAGTGTGAGGACTGGTCGTAAGTGCGAGGACCTTCCAGAAATGACTCTGACCAGCTAGCCACGCCTACCTAGTCACATGACCTCCAAGCCATACCCACAAAATAAGCTACGCCCACAGAACCAGTAGTAAAAAAATTTAGAACCCACCCCTGTCCTCCACCCAGTTCATCCCAAATACACTCTTTGTTTGTGTTTGAACTTCCACTTCAAATCTATTTTCTGTCATCAACCCAGGGGTGAAATGCTCCTGGTTCGGATCGAATCGCTTGATCCGGTAGCGATGGAGGCAGGTGGTTCAGAGAACTGGTAGCAAAAATCCTTGCCCACCCCACCTCACCCCCATGCCCAGCTGAGCCACACAATCATCAGAGGCTTTTTTTTTTTACTTTTAAAAGCATTTTTTCTACAACCTCTTTGGCCGAAAAAATGCTTTAAAAAGTAAAAAAAAAAAGCCTCTGATGATCGCACGGCTCAGCTGGGGTCATCAAAAGCTTTTAAAAGAAAAAAATGATGATGATCCAAGCTGAGTTGCCTGATTGTCAAAGGCATTTAAAAGAAAAAAAGTCTCTGTCGATCAGCTGGGATCATCAGAGCCTTTTGAAAGCATTTTTTTACAACTTCTTCCCCAAAGAGGTTGTAGAAAAAATGGTTTTAAAAGTAAAAAAAAAAAATTGGCCATGCCCACCCAGTCACATTACTCCCCCCCCCACCAAACCACGCCCACAGAACTGGTAGTAACAAATTTTAGATTTCATCACTGCAACAACCATCTTAAATGCTTCCAAGCAGATGGTCTTAGTATTTCCTTCCAATCTAGTGACAGCATCAGCTCTGATTGGTTATAACAGTTGACGTGTCCCCTAGTCCAGGGATTCCAATCTTGGCAGCTTAAAGATGTATGGACTTCAACTCCTAGAATTCCCAGCCAGATGTTTTAATGTTTTAAAATAGCCACGATTGGGATCCCATCCCAGCTATTCAACAATGGCTGGCTTGTGCCGCCATTTCACTCTGGATTCTCTGACTGCTATATTCTCCACTGGATCGACATCAGCTGGATCTGATGGCTTGTTAAAGCAATAAACTTTCTTCTCTCATGTTTTCCAATCTACTCTGGGAACTCTGTTCAACTTTGCATCTCTCACTGGGCGTTTTTGCATTTACTGCCCAGACTGTGTGAAATATGTTCCTCTTTTTCTCTCATGTATTTTTCCTCGGTTTCGCAATTAAAAAAAAGAAAAGCTCAGAAGGCCTGATAATACAAAGGTTCAACAAAATCCTATTAAATCCTACATCAATTGGTGATGGGGATTGTTAGACTGCTTGAGGCACTCTTGCAAGAAGTGCAATGCTTGAAATGCAGGGGGAGGAGGGACAACATATCAAAGATATGGTATCTCATCTGGCAATCATCATGGCATCGTAGCTATGGCGGTTCCACGAAGGGTTGAAAAATATGTACCATATATGGCAGGGATGGCAAACCTTTTCAGCACCAAGTGCCCAAACTGAAATGTGCATATGCACATGTGCGTGCATGCATGCGCCAGCCAGTTGGTCTTTGGGTTTTTGGCACTCTAACACATGTGAAGACCAGCTGGCTGGTGCACATGCACATGCTGGAAACCAGAAGACCAGCTGGTGACAGTGCACGTGCCCACAGAGAGGGTTCTGCGTGCCACCTCTGTTACATGTGCCATAGGTTCACCATCACAGATATATGAGGACTATAATACACTGCTCAAAAAAATAAAGGGAACACAAGCAGAAGACATCCGAGATCTGAATGAATGAAACAGCCTTATTAAATACTTTGTTCGTTACATACAGTAGTTTTGTGTTCCCTTTAGTTGTTTGAGCAGTGTATAAACTACTGTATGTAAAGAACAAAGTATTTAATAAGGCTATTTCATTCATTCAGATCTCGGGGTCTTCTGCTTGTGTTCCCTTTATTTTTTTGAGCAGTATATATACAGGTTAAGCAAGATAATATGGGGTGTGGGGTATCCCTCTGTGCAAATATCTGGGAAACCCTATGCAAAGATTGTGGGGAGGAAGAAGTCCTGAAGAGGATGCCACACAGTAATTGAACCACCTGCCCATAATTGCCTTACTTCCACAGAACATAATGCCCAGAAGCTGGAAAATGACCATACTGAAACTGCAGTGGCCAAAGTTCAAACTATGTCATCAGCCATCTTAAAACCCTTCCCCATTGCCACAATCCAGACTGGTTTCAAAAACAGCTGGGAGCAGCACAGGAGACAGGCAGACTAACATAATAAGAGAGTTGGGAGGGACCTTGGAGGTCTTCTAGTGCAACCCCCCCTGCTCAGGCAAGAGACCGTATAATGTTAGGATATGGTGTAAGTCTAACAAGTTGTTCAGGCAATATATGTGTTCTATAACTTTAAATGTATTCTGTAACTTTAAGATGTAATGCTGAGTAATTGTACTGATGAGTCATTGTAACTGACTGCTGACTGCAATTATCCTAATTGTACTGTTGAGTCATTGCACTGCTGACTCCATTTATCTTAAGTGGATAATTACTAGTGTAAACTGTATATAAGGAGAGAGCCGAGCTATAGTCATTGTTGCTTGACTTATTGCTTGACTTATTGCTTGACTTGTCAGTTGGAACTGTTACTGTTGTGTGTGAAGAAGTGGATGGATATGCTACCATCGTGATTTGTTACCAGTATGAATTGCTGTTTATTACCTACTGCTGTTTGTTTGGTAAGAAGATATCTGTAACTTCGGACTGATTTGAATGGCTAAAGACTTGGATTGACTAAAAGACTATGCAACTGTTTTTCACTACAAAGTAAAAGCTTTGTTAAACCAGTGTGTATGTATTGTATTCATTGCTCTCAGTACCATTTCTCTGTGTACTTACTCTGCTGGTAGGTAACACAATATCCTTAACATTGGTTATGGGCCCAGAGCCAACCAGAACTAATTAGGATTATTCAGAGCAAAACTGAGAGTTAATGTGAATAATACAGAAAACTGTGTTTGTGATATATAATCCAAGTGAAGATGGCACAAGAACAGTTATCGAATATCTCCATGATAACCCAGCTGGATGGAATAAACTATGTATCCTGGTCTACAAAATCTAATCTACTTCTGCATAGAGAAGGACTTTGGGATGTAGTAATTAATCCACCGGATGTAACAACATGGAATCCTGATGACGAAGAAGATGCGAAGAAATTAGCCAAGTTTGCCAGAGACAACGAACATGCTCTTTGCATAATTGGACTGACACTGAGTGACCAGCAACTTGTCCATATTCGTGGCGAAGAGTCTGCTGCTAGATGTTGGACCAAGTTAAAGAGACTATATGTTCGTGACACTGTGGGTGCTCATATAAATCTCACACGGAAATTGTTTAAGCAACATCTTCTTAAAGGAGGAGATATGATGGCTCATTTGGAATCCATGACCAGAATTTTCCTTAACATATACCATTTCAGACAGATGGCATTTTAGGCTGACGTGTGGATTTGTCCTAAGACTGGTGACCAAGCGAAGTGATGCCAAGCACATTTTTTACCAGTCATGTATGATGGAAGGATTCTATCAGCTATCTGGTTTTATGTCTGAAATTACTGCTTGGTTAGTAGGTACTACTGAACTTAATGAATTTTCACCTGGTGCTGGTCTGATTTAATCTGTTTCTCAGTGGCCTTTATGTAGCCAAAAGATGTCTAGGTCAAAAATTTAAGTTGGGCAAACTTTTCTCTCTCACACTTTTAACAGCTTGTCTTAGTTTGCTATATATGTACCCAGAATTATTCAAAGCTCATGGACTGATATCAGAATGTTAAAAATCCCTGCTTGATAATTCAGAAATCCTGTAACAGCCTTATTTTTCTTAAATTCCCCAGTTTTTTTTTTCTTTGATTTAAAAAGGATACCAAATGATAACGTCAGTTTACTAAGCAGCATCTTAAGCAGGTGCTCAAATCTTCAGGTTTTTTTAAACCATGGTTTTTAAAAGACGAAAAATAAAATAGTAAAACCAATTTGTAAAGAGAAAAAGTGAGGGCTAGGGAAGTGGTCCAATGCTTGTCTTCAATACCAATTGTTTAAGCAATAGTAGAAGAGCATTGTCACCCTTATGTTCAGCCTGGATGCTGAATTTAACCTTACTGTCCCTTGAGTGACCCAGAATATTGGACTAACTGAATTCTTGGACTGATCCAGCAGAGCTCTTTTTAAGAAGTGTCTTTTCTATTTTAAGAAGTTGAAGTCATTATTTCTGAACTGGTCCACTCAGCATGTTTTCTATCTCTATAACCCACATATGACTTATTCATAGCTGTCAAGCTTAGGGGAAAAAAAAGAAGAGCACCTGAATTTCTGCAAAAATATTTATTGCTAGTAGAGTAGTGTAAGTCTATCAAAGCAATATTCCAGGTCAATTTATGGCTCCAGAATTAAGGCAGAATTATTTTGAGTTTCTTTCTCTTGCTTCTCCTTCTGCCCTAGGCCAAAGGATTGATGTTCTTTCATTGTCTGCATGCCCAAGACCAGGTAGACTTCCCATCATTTGGACTTTTCAATAGCCTTGTCTCAATCAAATGGGAATCAAGCCTGATAGTGCAGCTAACAAAAGAAAGGCAGTGATTAGTGTAGAACTAGAGAGGATTCCCATATCACATTTGCAAGAGGAAAAATAGAAGCATTACCAGTTTAGCAGCTTTCAGGATCCTATGACCAACAACTATAGACGAAGCACTGCCAAAAAGAAGAAAGCAGATAACTTCTTACATAGCAATAGCACTTAGATTGATAGACCACTTCATAGTGCTTTACAGCATTCTCTATGAGATTTGCAGAGTCAGCATATTGCCCCCAGAATCTGGATCCTCATTTTACCAACCTCAGAAGGATGGAAGGCTGAGTCAACCTTGAGTCTGGTGTGATTTGAACTGCTGGTAGTGAGCAGTGAGCCTGCAACGCTACATGGTAAGCACTGCACCACCCTGACTCTTTTAAAATCCATCTACTCTGTTGTATTTTCCTTTATTATTTTAAAGATGTTGGTTGTACTCTAATATTTTGTGGAATTGTTCATTTGATAGACAATTTATAACAGGAGTTCTTGCAGAAAGGTCAGTGGTTTGATTGAAATAACATGGCATCACATTAATAGAAATCATGTCTGGGACATCTGCAGGCATTGTGGAAAACAAGTAAAAACCGAGTATTCATAAATAAGGAAGAACTAGGGAGAATTATACCATGAATCAAAATACAGGTAGACCTCAACTTACAACCACAATAACCCCAAAATTTCTGTAGTTAAGTGAGACATTTGTAAAATGAGCATTGCCCCATTTTATGACTTTTCTTTCCACAGTTGTTAAGTTAATCTCTGCAGCTGATAAATTAATAACCCGGTTGTTAAGTGAATCTGGTTTCCCCATTGACTTTGCTTGTCAGAAGGTCACAAAAAGGTGATCATGTGACCTTGGGACATAGCAACGGTCATAAATATGAACATCTGAATTTTGATCACATGATCATAGGGATCAGTGGTGGGCTTCAAATTTTTTTACTACTAGTTCTGTGGGTGTGGCTTGGTGGACATGGCATGGCTTGGTGGGCGTTGCTTGGTGGGCATGGCAGGGGAAGGATACTGTAAAATCTCCATTCCCTCTTCAATCCAGGAGAAGGTTACTGCAAAATCCCCATTCCTCCCAATCAGCTGGGACTTGGGAGGCAAAGAATAGATGGGGGCGGGGCCAGTCAGAATTTTTACTACTGGTTCTCCAAACTACTCAAAATTTCCACTACCGTTTCTCCAGAACTGGTCAGAACCTGCTGAAACCCACCTCTGATAGGGATGCAAAGGTTGTAACTGTGAAAAACTGTCATAAATTACATTTTTCAATGTTGTTGTAACTTTGAACAGTCACTAAATGAACTGTTCTAATTCAAGGATTTCCTGTAGTCCAATAGCCAAGTTTTTAATAACTCAGGTAACACTCCAATGAGTTACATCCAAATATGTGTTATATTGTTCCACTTTGATTTGCTAGTGAGATGTGACAACCACAGCACAATCCTTTCATTTCAGGACAGGATTTATTATATGCACTGAGATCCTGAACCTTGATACAATTCAGTCCTCAGATGAATTAATTACACAGGGACTCACACCAATGTTTGTGGTATTAAATGTGAGCAGAACTGAGAAATAATGGGACATATTTATATAATTAAGTCATTACAAGCTGTTGAAAGAAATACAAGAACCTTCTGGATGCGAATCAATGATTCATTAGATAAAAGTTATCTATTTGGTGGCATTGTCTCAGTGCTATCCATTTAGATTAATGAGCAAAATTAGGGTAAATATATCCTGCCAATATACATGCCTGGAAATTATTATTTATGATGCATGTAATATTCATTTGATTTGGAGTTCACAAGGAAATGTGAGCCAGTGATGTAAGACCAGTCCCAAATGAAGAATGTTGTTGCATACCAATAAAGGTTGAGTTAGTGCTGATGTTTGGGGCTTTGGTAGATGCACAGAAGAACATATGATCCAGTGATGCAAATAGCTCCTTGTTTAGAAGTGGGATGCCGTGCCGTTTCACAATTTTGCTTCAATGGAACATTTGGCTTAAATCCTTAATTAATGTTCCTTTAAAGAGCAGCAAAGACTTACAAATTATTTCTGCTATGGGGAGATGTAAAGTACCTCTAAGATGTATTACTATGTGTAGCAAGATTGTTTGGACTAAATCTTGGACAATTTCCTGCTCATCTTAACATTGAACTGGACTGTGCTAGGTCCTTGGTAATATTTTTCTTGGACCAAGAATTGTGGAAATTGGCAATAGATTTACTCACAAATGCCTACCTATTGAAAGCTCAGAAAATTCTTGATTGAAACTGCTTTGGTTGTTCTATTTCCAGATAAGTAATAATTCATTTTCACATATTTCATAAGAACAGGATGTTTCACAATACATTGCCACTTTTGATTTCCTTATAGAAATTTGCCCCCCAAAAAGTGTCTTACTGAAATTAAATTTCAGGCTTTTGGTCTGCAAGTTCATTTGCAGTCCTGTTTGCTTCAACATTATAATCAATGTATTGATGAGACACTGAAAACAGGAAGTACTGAGCATTCATTCCATCCAATCAGATGGAGAATATCACAAGAAGCAAAATGCCTTTGTTTCAAGACACAGGAAAGAACGAAAACATTGACCTGTACAATAATAATGAATGAAATAATACTGGAGTTTTTGATTTTGCTTAGAAATTATGCCTTTCAAAAATACAATTCAAAAGAAGAGGCTGGTGAATGAAAGAAATCAAAAATATGAACACTCGTGAAATAAATTGCTTCATTTATGTATACCTGCTATCATGTTATAGGTATCAAATGTCAGGACATACAGTAAGTATGAATGGGCAGATTTGTGTGATAACCTCATCATGCATATGTTGCCATTTGGGGACTGTCATGTTTTTGTTTCAAATACTGTAGTGTATTATAGAAAAAATTTGGCCATGCCACCTTTCAGCTCTCTGGTGTGTTTCCTCTGAAAAAAATACATGACTTGCATTGCCCTTGCTTTCAACCTTACTTGATCCTGCAAAGAGCAGGCAGTTAACTGAGGAAAGAGAAAAATATTAAAAGTGATGAAATTGCGGCAGAGTTCATTTCCGGGGGATCATGTCATGGGGGTGGAGATAGGGGAACATTGACTCCCTTCCTCAGAGCATCTCTTTTAGGCCAATATTTTTTAAAAAAGGAATGCGTAGTCTTCATCTGAAACATTTATTGTATTCCTCCACTTTTCCCTGCTTTGGTTTGTGTGGAACTGCACATGATGATAAAAAGGGAGCTGCTATGTATTCTCTGTTGCTATTGTCACATTTTTATTCATGGAATTTAAATAATACATCAATACATCAAGATAATAAATGCATTGATTCCCTGATCTGCTATTTGGAGCTCTGAATCTCTGATGTGCTTTAAGGATGTTCATGCCCACTTATTTGAGAGTAAGACCCTTTGAAATCAGTGGGAAGGACTTCAGAATAAATGTTATATGAGAAGACATGTCCAGAATTACAATCTTAGGCTATAGTTCAGGATCCTGCTCAGACCAGCATCTTAAAGGCCAAAGAAATGGTGAGATATCCCTTTATGAGATATCTTTTTTTCTTTTAAATTATTATTATTTATAAGAGCCGAGGTGGCGCAGTGGTTAGAGTGCAGTACTGCAGGCTACTTCAGCTGACGGTTAGCTGCAGTTCAGCAGTTCAAATCTCACCGGTTTAAGGTTGACTCAGCCTTCCATCCTTCCGAGGTGGGTAAAATGAGGACCCAAATTATTATTATTAATAATAATAATAATAATAATAATAATAATAATAATAATAATAATAATAATAATAATAATAATAATTTTATTTCTATACCACCCTTCTCCCGAAGGACTCAGTGCGGTGTACAGCCAATTTAAAAACACAGGACACAACAATGATTAAAAATTAAAATAATTAAATAGATTTGGCCGATTTAAAACCCCAAAAATTTAAAATACCCCAATTTAAAATTATTATGTTGATAACCCTGATAACCCTATTACCCCCAACCCTAAATTGTTGGGGGTAATAGGCTGTAAACTCTGTAAACCACTTAGAGAGGGCTGTAAAAGCATTATGAAGTGGTATATAAATCTAAGTGTTATTGCTATTATTATTTAAATTATTATTTCTTTACATTCAAAATATTCTGGTAAAGTTTAAGCTTTTATACTACTTCAGTTAATTTTTAGAATAATTTTTAGAACCAGGTCACACATGTGAGGATGAATTGCTTTCAGAAGGACTACACTGGTTATGATCAGTTATTTTCTGGAATCATTCGTTGTTATATTCACTGTGCATACAGTGAAGACACAACACACAAAAGGTAGGGATGTAAACAACTTCCTTATTTCTTGTAGGATTCTTAACAAACACATGAGGACTAAAATATGTGGACCATAGAGTTGTGTATCCTGGATCCACTTCCTGTAAGTGAGGTCCTTCCTGCTCTCTTGCTCTGCGCACACCCCCTCAGGGATCTGAAGATCTGAAGAGAGCTATTCTAAAGGGAGCATCACCAGCCATCACAGAAACAACAGCTTCTTTTCCAATTACTTTGATGAAGTCAAGAAAAGTGCAGATGGGGTGAGTTGCAGAGAGAACCACAATCTTGTCCTTTCCATAAGTAGGACAGTTTCTACTGTTCAGTTCCTTTATTCTGAATGAGTAGCATATTTTTAGCCTAAGTACTTGCCTCCCAATACATCCTCTGTCCATCATTTATTTTTTAACAAAGTTATATGGCATATGGATCTGGGTATTTTAAGGATCCCCTTTCCCCGTTAGATTCTGCCTATTTTACCTGAATAGTTATCTGCTGAGATTCCCAAATCTTCTTGGTTCACAGTTCCTTGGTGTCTTAGTAACTTTTTCATGGCATTCTGTGAAGTTCCCAAATGGTAATAGTTTTGTTTATTATACAGCCAAAATCCCTGAGCACTGAAGTGCACATATATCATATCACATAGTGATATAGTGTATATATACATGTATCAAATAAATCCCTGCTAAACAGGGATTATACACATACACATACATGCAGATACATACATGCATATATACATTCCCAAAGGCCTTCCAAGTCCTTCAGAGTGGCAGCTACATTTGCTACAAGGAACAGGCTGTTCCAGAGGATGGCAGCTCCCCTACAAATGCCTACTTTGGAGCTCCCTCCCATGGACTTCTGGGTAGAAGGACAGTGCTAATTCAGAATTTATAGGTACAATCTCTTTAGATTAGTCAGTCTCACAAATATCCAAGTCCTTAACCATATAGGACTTTATAGGTAATGACCATCATCTTAAATTCTATTCAGAAGCTAACTGGTTGTAACCAACATAGATTTTAGCAGTTCCAAGATTTTAACCATCAAGGTGAAAAAAAGAAGTGGAAAAAGAAGTATTATAATCTCCCTGTAGGAAAAAGATTGAAGGGGAGGGACCAGAATATCAATCTTCCAGTAAGACAAAGCAGAGCTATGGGGTCCTTGCTTATTATTTGTATTTCTAATACAAGCAATGGTCAATAAATAAAAGTTTCAAAGAGTTGATGCTTCTGGAATTGTATCTCCAACAAGAATTGAACTTTTATGGTTATTTATGTTGGGTATGTGAAAACCTGGAAAGCTTTCTCGTTGGACAAAATGAAATATTTTCCCAATAATATCTTTGACACAGAAGGCATTCTACTGAGCTGTTCACAATGCCTGACTAGATCATCTGCATCAGTGCCCACAACAGGTGGGAGAACAGAATAGGAAAGTGATAGACCTAGATTTGTGATTCAAGCTGTGCCTTTTTTAATATGTATGTAATGTCAATACATATAAAAGGGATGTTGAGTCTGCATTATGACACTGCATTTTCCATTTTGCTCTTATCAATACACCCTACCCATGCCATGGACACGGTTGTCCCAATATCTCTGTTCCTCCCTCAAGAAAAGTGGTTACTATTGATAAAGAAAGTGTCTTTATTATAAAGAAATTGACATCTCCCTTTTAACTATGTTAAATCTGATTTTGATAAGTCCACATATGTTAAACTCTGATCCTGGTTTAACTGGGTCAATCAGTTGCTCATTCAGCCTCTTGATCTCATGTTTTTTTTCTTTACTTTATCCTACAGACCTATAAACTCCCTTTTCTTCCCTAAAGTATATCTTTTTTTGAATGAATTTAGTAATCAGTAAATAATATTTGGCCATCTGGATCCTTTAAATATTTTTTGAATGAAGTTCAATGCTTCTGTTTCTTTTTGGTTTGATGTTCTTTTTCATTTTAGATACACTTCGGGTAGGGTAGAGAAATTCCACTTATTAAATATTTAGCCGGAAGGAGAGTTCATGTTTGTTTATTTTCTCAGAGCTTAAAAGGAAGAAAGCTTTTTTTAACGTCTTTTCCAAAAAGTTATTGAACATACCTCCATTTTTCTGGTTTCAGAGAGACGGGTTAGCAAAAGTCAATTCCACACGAGATTGAGAAAAGCCCAAAGAGCTGTCAAAGTCAGTTTTCTTAGATGTGGGCCAGGTTTCCTTAGAAGTTTGCTTTGTAGGAGAGAAGCTGCTACAGATGATAGCAAAAGTACAATATCTGGCATGTCAGCCCCTGACAGGTGAATTCTACTTGTCAAGTCACATCTGACATTTATTTCCTTTTGGTCTCGGGAATGGGATGATTACAAAGAATCTTCCAGAGTGCCATTGTTCTTTTCCTAAAGTAGATGAAATTAGAGATTTTTTTAAAATAGAACTTAGTTATTTTATATGTTGTTGAATATAAAATATCAAGAAAACTATATTTGAGGACATGTGGGGAAATCATTGAGATTTATTTAAGTAACTAAGATTTTGTTCATTTGTGTTAATGCTATAGAGTCATTTAAAATTATTTGGTTCCCCCTTAAAACTTTAAAAAAAAAGTTCACATTGTAATTTGTTTAGTTTTAGCTTAAGATGTTGTATTATCCTAGCATTGTGGAGTATAAATGATGATTTTCACCATGAGTAATGCCTGAATTTGTGAAACTGCTCCCAAGGGGAAAAAGGATAGTCCTAGTGTCAAGTTTGTTTTCTAATCCATCTGCCTTTAATCAAATCTTCTACTGGCTCTCCAACCATAAGAGAGCTCTAAAATTATGCCAGTCTGGATTTCTGGAGTCCATCTAGTCTCTCATGGATTCAAGGTATCTTGTGTTTTGAATGGTCAAACTGTAAAGCAGGATATCATTTACATACTGATAATACTGATGGATAATTTCTTCCAGTAGTTTCAACAGGGCCTCCAATCCCCAACCCCAACAGGCCTTCTCAAATGAAAGGTGATCAATATTACTGAATGCTGCTGAAACATCTAGCAGAACAAAAAGGGACACAATCCCCCTTTCCCTTCACTTCCATTTCAGGTCATTCACAGAAGCAACCAATGAAATCTGCGTCCCATACTCAATCTTGAAAATGGACCAGAAAGGACCCAGATAATTTGTTTTATCTAGAGCCCTCTGTAGTTAATGTAGTACCCGTTTCCCCAAAAATAAGACCTATCCAAAAAATAAGACCTAGCATGTTTTTATATGTGCTCCTAATATAAGCCCTACTCCCAAAACAAGCCCTATTTAAGAGCCTGCGCAGCCATCCACCCACCCATTCCGTCTGGTTGCTTGTGGTGCCGCAGCCACAAGGTGAAGCAGAGTGGTGGTGGAGCTGCCCCATGCGCTCCACACTGGCTTATCTCAGGGCCCTGCAGCCCAGCCATCCATGCCCTGACACCTGCCACACGGTGGCAGTACCAGCAGCCATATGCAGCAGGAGCCCACATGGCTACTGGCCCACTTCTGTTTGTTCGTGGCCACAACAGATCAGGAGGCTGAGTGGCATGTTGGTGCCACAACCACGAGGCAAAGCAGGTGGCAGGGCATGGATGGCCTGGCTGCGGGGACCCTGAGATAAGCCAGTGCGGGGCACATGAGGCAACTTCACCCCCCACCTCATGGAGGCAGCACTGGCATGCCGCATGGCCTCCTGCCCCACCACAAGCAAGCAGAAGAAGTGGGCCTCCCATATATGGGAAAAAAATAAGACACCCCTCAAAAATAAGTGCTTATTTTGTGGCCCAAAAGAAAATAAAACCTGGTCTTATTTTCAGGGAAACACAGGTATTTATGTAGTTAGATTAATTGTTTGTTCTATAATTTGCAGGAGGTTAGAGACTCCTATTCAGATAATATGATATCATGACATCATAGTTAAGAATACCCAGTGGCATTAGGCCATGGTTTGATCAAAACTCAGCCTCATTTTCTATAGGACAGGCTCACTGAAATCAGTGATGTTTAAAATAAGATTGCATCTGAGTACAATCCATTTTCTGCATAGCTAGACAAAGGTCAAGGAGGTTTAATCCAAAAATAAATGTTCAAGCAGCATGAAAAATATAAAAATATATTCAACAACAAAACGACAGCTTACCTTGTTGTTATTCTACAAAAGAAAGTACAGTTCTGCAGGGCATACTGCCTTTTGTTGTTATTTAGGGATTACAGTGAAAAATTGTGGGATTGTTAGCAATATTAGTACTATTTTGTTTTTGATATCCCTATCCAGTGAAAGCTAGTAGATTTATGAAATCTAAAATGTTGAAATTATTTAAAGGTTTTAACAAACAGAAACCATACTGAAAACAGCTTTCAAAGTATTTAACAATATAATTCAGGACTTATTTTGAATAATAGAAACCTTTAAAGGATTTTACAAGATCAAAACCCGAATTGCAAGAAATGACTGATATTATATTGAAATATACTATTTTGTTATACTGATATAAAAACAGGGAAAGTCCCTGATCCATACAGCTTTGGGAAGCATGGGTGTAAAACATACAGGGAGTTTCTTATTCCTGTATTGTTGGAACTATATACTGAAATAGTTCTTCTATTTTTACGATGTTTATATCACAATAATACTGAAACCTGGTACAGGTTTTCTTTTATGTGTAATCTATTGCTTGATTTCTTCATATTAAATGTGGATAATAATAATAATAATAATAATAATAATAATAATAATAATAATAATAATAATAATAATAATTTTATTTCTCTACCGCCCGTGGTGTACAGCCTATTAAAAGCACAAAGACAAACAACAATTAAAATAATTTAAAATTATTAAATAATTTCGGCTCAATATTAAAACCCCCCAAAATTTAAAACATCCAATTTAAAATCATTACATTGATAGCCCGGCCTGGTGGAACAGCAGGGTCTTAAGGGCACAGCGAAATACCCAGAGGTCGGAGATCTTACGCATTTCTGGGGACAGTTCATTCCACAGGGCTGGGGCTCCCACAGAGAAGGCCCTCCTGGGTGTCACCAGCTGACATAACTTGGCCGATGGCACCCTGAGGAGACCTTCTCTGTGGGAGTGAACTGGCCGGTGGGAGGCTACTGGTGGCAGAAGTCGGTCTCAAAGGTACCCAGGTCCTATGCGATGGAGCGCGTTAAAGGTGGTAACCAACACCTTGAATCGCACCAGGAAGACCACTGGGAGCCAGTGCAGCTCGCGCAGGAGGGGTGTCATGTGGGCACAACGGGTTGCACCCATAACCACCCGCGCGGCCGCATTCTGGACCAGTTGGAGCCTCCGAGTGCTCTTCAAGGGGAGCCCCATGTAGAGAGCATTACAATAGTCCAGCCGGGAGATGACAAGGGCATGAGTGACCGTGCGCAAGGCATCCCGGTCCAGAAAGGGCTGCAACTGGTGAATCAGACAAACCTGATAATCCCCCCCCCCCGGCCACGGTCGTCATATGCTCTTCAAAAGACAGCCGTGCATCCAGGAAGACACCCAGATTGCGAGCCCTTTCTGTTGGGGGCAGCGATTCACCTCTAATAGTTAGCGATGGCACCAGCTGACTATATCGGGATGCCGGAAGCCACAGCCACTCAGTCTTGGAAGGGTTGAGTCTGAGCCTATTTCTCCCCATCCAGACCCGGACAGCCTCCAGGCAGCGAGACATCACATCAAGGGCATCGTTGGGGTGGTCTGGGGTGGAGGTGTACAGCTGAGTGTCATCAGCATACTGATGGACTCTCACCCCAAAACCACGGATGATCTCCATGGATGATAATTTTTCTTTATTGAAATCGTAAAATATATTACTTTCAGTAATTCATACTACTCAACCTAACTTCATAAAAGAGCATGAAGCTATAGATGATATCAGATTGATAACTGATATATTAGAAATTCAAAAAAGAGAAATTGAATTACCAGTTGTGGCTTTGCTGGATGCAGAAAATGCCTTTGATATGGAACAGATTAAAATGTTGGAATATGACTTAGTAATAGCTGTTTTTACCAGCTATGTGAAAATATGGTACCATAATCCATGAGCAAAAATTATTATAAAGGGAATTATTTTTTTTAATTTAAGAGATTATATGGAACTTGTCAAGATTGCCCTTTATTTTCTTTCATATTTAATATTTGTCTATCACCATGGATATACTCTAATATAAATTTATATTATATATTGATGATATTTTGGGTCATTGATACTTCTCAGAGCTCTTTAGCAAAAAGAACTCTAATAATTCAATGGTTTAGTAAATTAGTTAAATCATATTCAATATATTGGAGTAAATATAAGAACTTGCTTCAGTAAGTTATTACTCAACACTGGTAAACTGGTTAATTGACACTATTAATATACTGATATAAGTATAATAATTATAATCTTCTGCAGTCACAACATAAGCCTAAAACTGAAAATCAGGCTTGTCAGGTGTTACATCTTTTCTATCCTGCTCTACGGAGTAGAGAGTTGGTCTCTGATAAAAAACCACTTGAAGAAACTAGAAGCATTTGAAATGTGGATTTACAAACAGCTGGGTTAACAAAATCACAAATGAGGAGGTGATAAGCCACCTGTAAAGGGAAGATTAAAAAGTGAAAGTTAGAATATTTTGGACATATATGTGCAACACCCAGAAAAATGTGACACCCAGAAAAACCTCGAGTTTGCAAAAAAAAAAAAAAAAAAATGCAAAGAAGAAGCCTCTGACGATCAGGCAAGTCAGCTGGGATTGCCAGAGGCTTTTAAAGACATTTTTTCCTATAACCTCTTCAGCCGAAGGGGTTGCAGAAAAAAATGCTTTGAAAAGCCTCTGACGATCCCAGCTGAGCCGCATGATCATCAGAGGCTTTTTTTAAAAAAAAACTTTTAAAAGCATTTTTTCGGCTGAAGAGGTTGTAGAAAAAATGCTTTTCAAAGTAAAAAAAAACAGCCTCTGATGATTGTGCAACTCAGCTGGGCATGGGGGGGGGGGGGACACAGGGATTTTTGCTACCGGTTCTCCAAACCACCCGCCACCATCACTACCGGATCGGGCGATCCAGTCTGAACCAGTAACATTTTACCCCTGGGTGATACTCTTTTGAAAACCATGTCTGGCTTTCTTACAAAAGTTAGAAATGTTTAAAAGTGTTAAACTTGTGTTTCAAAAACAGATCTAGAATTCTTTTAGTGTGCTACAATTAATGAGCTTCTGTTAATACCTGAGCATTAATAGGCAGATCCCTCTGCAGAAAATTGCAACCAGTTTCTTCGACAACTCAAGCTAAAATAGTCATACTGCTGTGACTCTGTCCCACACTTTATTTATTTGTTTTTGTGTGTATGTGTATGTATGTATGTATGTTTGGGTGTTTGTGTGTGTGTGTGTACACTGAGCTTGTCTCCTGGAAAGCTGATAGCCCAGGTTTGAGACCTACGCAATATGTGACAGGGTGAACTCCCGTTACATGCCCCAACTCCTGCTTCCCTAGCAGTTAGAAAACATGCAAATGCAATTAGCTAAATAGGTACCACTTTGGTAGGAACATAGCAGCATTCAGTGCACCTTTGCTGGTCACATGATTATGGAAACATCATTAGACAATGCTGGCTCCCTTGGTTAAGAAACACAGATGAGCACTGTTCTCTAGAGTCAGACCCAACTGGATAGGGGAAACATTTACACACACACACACACACACACACACACACAGAGTGTATATGTATACACACCTACATATATACAGTATACATACATACACACACAGTATATACATATCTTCATTCTTTTATAAATATTTCAAGGTGGCAAACATATTTTATACACTTTCCTGCTATTTTCATCACAACAACAACCCCATGAGGTGACTTGGGTTGAGAGACAATGAGTGGCCCAAGGTCGTTTAGTTAGCATTCATGCCTAAAATGAGACCAGAACTCAGTCTCTTGCTTTCTAGCCTGTTGCCTTAACCCACTAGACCAAAGTGGTTCACTTACTTATTCACTGAACCCTTACTTAAAGCGGCCAGCCCTTGATTGCATCATCACCAACCTCATCATCAGTGAAATTATTGTATAATTATTATTATTATTATTATTATTATTATTATTATTATTATTATTATTATTATTATTATTATTATTATTATTTTATTTCTATACCGCCCTTCTCCCGAAGGACTCAGGGCGGTGTACAGCCTATTTAAAAACACAGACAAAACAACAGTATAAAATTTAAAATAATTAAATAAGGTGGCTCAGATTTAAAACCCCAATAAATTTAAATACCCCAATTTAAAAACTATTGTGTTGATAGTCCGGCCTGGTGGAACAACAGGGTCTTAAATGCACAGCGAAACACCCGGAGGTCGGAGATCTTACGAATTTCCGGGGGCAGTTCATTCCACAGGGCTGGGGCTCCCACAGAGAAGGCCCTCCCCCTGGGTGTCGCCAGCTGACATAACTTGGCTGATGGCACCCTGAGGAGACCCTCTCTGTGGGAACGGACTGGTCGGTGGGAGGCTATTGGTGGCAGAAGACGGTCTCGGAGGTACCCGGGTCCCATGCCATGGAGCGCTTTAAAGGTGGTAACTAACACCTTGAATCGCACCCGGAAGACCACTGGGAGCCAGTGCAGCTCGCGCAGGAGGGGTGTCACATGGGCACAACGGGTTGCGCCCATAACCACCAGCGCGGCCGCATTCTGGACCAGTTGGAGCCTCCGAGTGCTCTTCAAGGGGAGCCCCATGTAGAGAGCATTACAATAGTCCAACTGGGAAGTAACAAGGGCATGAGTGACCGTGCGCAGGGCGTCCCGATCCAGAAAGAGCTGCAACTGGCGAATCAGGCGAACCTGATAAAAGGGCCCCCTGGCCACGGCCGTCATATGCTCTTCTAAAGACAGCCACGCGTCCAGGAGGACACCCAGATTGCGAGCCCTCTCCGTGGGGGGCGAAGATTCACCCCAATAGTCAGCGATGGCACCTGCTGACTATATCGGGGCACCGGAAGCCACAGCCACTCAGTCTTGGAGGGATTGAGTCTGAGCCTGTTCCTCCCCATCCAGACCCGCACGGCCTCCAGGCAGCGAGACATCACATCAAGGGCATCGTTGGGGTGGTCTGGGGTGGAGATGTACAGCTGAGTATCATCAGCGTACAGATGGCACTTCACCCCAAAACCACGGATGATCTCACCCAGCGGCTTCACATAAATGTTGAACAGGAGGGGCGAGAGGACCGACCCTTGCGGCACTCCCCATGCCAGACGCCTCGAGGTCAACCTCTGTCCCCCTGCGAACACGAACTGCGAGCGGTCGGAGAGGAAGGAGGAGAACCACCGCAAAACGGTGCCCCCTATTCCTAACCCCCTCAACCACTGCAGCATGATACCATGGTCGATGGTATCAAAAGCCGCTGAGAGATCTAATAGGACTAGGACAGAGGAGCAACCCCTGTCCCGATCCCTCCAGAGATCATCCACCAACGCGACCAATGCCGTTTCTGTGCTGTACGCCTGCCTGAAACCCGACTGGTACGGGTCTAGATAGATAGCTTCATCCAGGTGCCGGGGAAGTTGTCGTGCCACCACGCTCTCAACAACCTTCGCCACAAAACGAAGGTTGGAGACTGGACGATAGTTGGCTAATTCAGCCAGGTCCAGGGAAGGCTTCTTGAGGAGGGGCCTCACTACTGCCTCTTTCAAGGTGGCAGGAAAGGCACCCTCACTCAGAGAAGCACCTATAATCCCCTGGAGCCAGCCTCGTGTAATCTCCCGGGAGGCCAGTACCAACCAGGAGGGACACGGGTCCAATAAACACGTGGTGGCACTAATCTTACCCAGAACCCTGTCCACATCCTCAGGAGTCACAGGATCAAACTCCTCCCAGATAACATTCTCAAGACCTGCCCCTGTCTCCTCCCGTGGACTCATCCAATCGGAGTCCAAGCCATCCCGAATCCGAGCGACTTTATCGTGCAGGAATTGCACAAAATCCTCAGCACGACCCTGCAAGGGATCTTCCCGCACTCCCCCCCAAAGAAGGGAGTGGGTCACCCTAAACAGGGCGGCTAGGCGGTTCTCTGCAGATGCGATAAGAGTGGAAAAATGGTTAGATTTTGCCGCTTTTATCGCCACTAGGTAGGTCTTGATATAAGACCTCACCTGTGTCCGGTCGGAATTGGATTGACTAGTCCTCCAAATGCTCTCTAGGCGTCTTTTCCGACGCTTCATCTCTCTCAGCTCCTCAGAGAACCAAGGAGCTAATTGAGATCGGCATCGGGTCAGAGGCTGCAAAGGCACGACGCGGTCCAAAGCTCCAGCGGCCGCCCTTTCCCAGGCGGCCACCAGCTCTTCAGTCGAGTCATGTGTTAGAGTCTCAGGAAACGGCCCAAGCTCCGTCAGGAACCTTTCAGGATCCATCAGGCGCCTGGGACGGAACCATCTGGTCGGTTCTGTCTCCCTGCGGTGGGGGCAGGCGGTAGGAAAGTCTAGTTGAAGGAGTGAATGATCTGTCCATGACAAGGGTTTAATATCCAGGTCCCCTCTACCAAGATCATTCAACCACTGACCAGAGATAAAAATCAGGTCCAGAGTGTGTCCCCCTATGTGAATGGGGCCTTGAACTAACTGGGTCAAGTCCAAGGCCGTCATGGAAGCCATGAACTCCCGAGCCACCTCTGACGCCTCACCTACGGATGGGAGGTTGAAATCCCCCATGACAATAAGTCTGGGGGTATTGACCGCCACCCCGGCAATGACGTCGAGTAGCTTGGGCAGGGTTGCTGCCATGTGGCAGGGAGCCAGGTACGTAGTCAGCAAACCCATCTGCACCTCACGGCCCCACTTCACACAAAGGGACTCACATCCGGCTATCTGAGGAACAGTGGTCTCCCTCGGACAAAGACTCTCCCTAATGATCACCGCCACTCCCCCACCCCTCCCCTGGGCCCTTGGCTGATGAAACGCACGGAAACCTGGCGGGCACATCTCTACAAGGGGGACCCCCCCCCTCTTGGCCCAACCAGGTCTCCGTAATACCTGCCAGATCTGCACCCCCCCTCCAAAATAAGATCACAGATGAGGGGGGCCTTGTTAACCACCGACCTGGCATTACATAATATTAGCCGCGGACCCTGGGCCTGAGGCTCTACACAACCCAGGACATGAGTTACGCATTGGGGGCCGGAGTGCGCAATCGCTCGGAGACAGCGCGTGCGCAATCGCTCGGAGACAGCGCGTGCGCACCCCTGACACTTGATATGACCCCCTGCACCCATCATACCTGCCCCTCCCACTCAAGATTTCAATTACACAGCCCTTTCTATCGTCCCCCTGCCCCCCGGTTAAATTTCCTTTCGCGACCCCTCTGCTGCAGCTAATCAACCCATCATCCCGCACAGTCGCTAACTGGATCCCCCCAGGTCCACTTTTACAACCCCCACCCGTCCTCCCAGGTCCCCTTAAAATTTTCCTTAAAAATTTTGCTAAAAAACCCCTCAGCCCCCTCTTTGTTGCATGCCATTTCTCGGGGTCCCAAAGCCTGTCATCAAGATAGGCCCTCGATAACGTGGAGGGCCAGGCCTGCGAGAGGGGGGAGTCTCGCAGCACAAGAAGGTCGGTTTTTTGGAGCATCAACCAAACCAAAGATGGGAAAAGAAAAGCCAGTCCGGGAATCTGTCATGGTCCAAGGGATAACTGAGCATAAAGGTCACAAAATATCCATTTATAGGGCTGGACTCCACTGTCCTCTCATGACAGGGAGAGGGTCCAATGTTCTTTTTCTCCAACGGATTATGTCAATTATGCCATACCAAGAATTGTGATGGGAAATGAGAGAAGACATTACTTAACAACTAGATCTAAATATACATATGATATGAGCCACGGCGGTGCAGTGGTTAGAATGCAGTACTGCAGGCTACTTCTGCTGACTGCCAGCTGACTGCAATTTGGCAGATCAAATCTCACCAGGCTCAAGGTTGACTCAGCCTTCCAATCCTTCCGAGGTGGGTAAAATGAGGACCCAGATTGTTGGGGGCAATATGCTGACTCTATAAACCGCTTAGAGAGGGCTGTGAAGCAGTATATAAGTCTAAGTACTATTGCTATTCGACCATATTAGGATTTGGATGAGAAAAAGAGAATGACATTTTTAACCCTTAAAAGTAGTTAATAAGGCAACCTCCTGCCACTGTCAGCTGGACATGGGGATACACTCTGAAAAGCATTTCTCTGAAGGCATATTTCATTGCTTTCTCTCCTGGACACAGAACTCAGTTTCAAAGCCTTTGATTTCCATTGTGTTAGAAGAACCTAATATACAATTCTACATATTGGAATGCACTTGCTTAGATGAAACGTGATAACCTCAAAGGACACCATGCGAAGTTGGAGCCTAGGAAAAGACAGATCGAATATTGCAAACTGACTCAAGCAGGCACAAAGCAAATTGGGAGTGCTATTGAATGAAATTGTAGGCATCCATTGCCCTTGAAGGCATGCAGGTAGTAATAGCTCATCCTGCATTTGTCTGAAACAGAGCGAAGGTAATGGATGTGGCTATATTTTTCGATATCTGTGGATTCCCCAAAGGATTCATGTCGTTTCTGGTTGGGAATGATTTTGACAGATAGAAGCAAAGACTGCAAGATTTTCTGGTATTTGAGTAACAATCAACATCTGTTCTGGGCTACTGAGCTGGCAAAGATACGTATATTCAGAAATGATTATAAAACAAGCCTGATATCTGTGAAGAATTGGATAGGAGTAAGGATGAATAAACAGTCATTTTAGCACACACATACAAACACACACTCCTAGATAGAACAGATCCTGTGAGTTCTGTCTGCTGAACTTTGCTATTAAGTGAGCAGCGAACAACGTATCCACCTTCTAACCAGAGAGAAAATGCATTGAAATGAAATATTTTTATATTCTTCCTTATGCTTGGAGTTTTGGGGAATGGAATGGCACATAAAAAAGATGACTGATGGAAGGTCGGATGGACTGACTGACTGAACAAAAATCTGAGTTGGAAATGTATTTGTTTGTTTATTTAAATCATTTGTGTATCTGCCGGTCTTTCAACTAGCTCAGAGCAGCTCCCAAATCTATGGAGTGAAACTCCTGTATCCTGAAACTAAATGAACAACTCTCTTCTCTCCCCTCTCCCCCTTCTAACCACTAGTTAATTCTCTCAGGATATAACAGAACTACAGAGGTGGAAGAGACCTTGGAGGTCTTCTCGTCAACCTCCCTGCTCAAGCAGGAGACCCTATATCAGGGTAACCAATGAACAGATTAAAATCTTGCTTTTCCCCTCTCAGTATACCCACTAAATTATTTTCCATACCCAAAGCAACCAAGCCTTGTGTATCATTTATCTTATTTCTCTCAACCACCAACTGTGTGATTATGAGGTCTGAATCAGTCAATAGGCTCTATAATACTGTTTTATTTCCTTTGTGACTTATGTGTATGTATGACTGATAGTAAAACATCTGTTATTACTGTATTTTTTCTTTACATATTTCAGAACCCTGAAATCAATACGGAAGGTTATTATACAAAGATATTAAATGAATCTATTTACCAGGATGGTGGAAAGAGGCATAGCTGGGCTTTCCAGTGTTTTCTGCACATGGGCCGTTTAGAATAGAATAGAATAGAGTGGAGTGGAGTGGAGTGGAGCGGAACGGAACGGAACGGAACGGAACGGAACGGAACAGAAGTTTATTGAGAAGAAAGGGATGGGTTAGAATTCCAACAACTGAACTATTTCAGTTCTAAAATCAAGAAGTAGCCAAAATATATCCAGACACAGCAGTCCTTATTTTCTTTTTAATTCCCTTGATGGATCTTTTTGTTAAAAGAAGGCAATTGTTGACATAACTCTCTCCTAAAACAATGCTTTTCAACCTCAGCCCCTTTAAGGAGTGTGCACTTAGATTTCTGACTGAGGTAATTCTGGGAGTTGAAGAATTTACAACTTAAAGAACTGAGTTTGAAAAAAGCATCCTGTTGAGGATATAGTTGAGAGATAACCAGAAATGGTTATGAAGCAGGGCATAGAGTTTTGCACACGGAAACGGTGCTGAGAATAATTGTGAATAAACTGCATACAAACTGGTTTTTAAAGTAGTTTACTTATAAAGCAAAGCAAATTCATAGTCTTTTACCAATCCAAGTCTTAGCCATGCATAATCAATCCAGAGATACAAAACTTCTTACCGGTTTGTATAACAATACATGAATCATTCAGGAACGATATAAAAACAGTTCATAAAAGCAATAATAAATAAACCATGATCAAATTGACCATGTAAAGAGATCAAAGATATCTACAACATAGCAGCAGGTAAAATATGGTGTAATGTCCACCCTGACCACAATCAAGCTCTCCTTAAATACAGTTGCTACAGAGCTCATCCAATCAGGATGCAGAATGACTCAGCAATACTCTTAAAGCTATATTATACATATTCATACTATAAACATATAATGTTGGCTTATATATTACCTGGCCAACTAGTTAGGCAATGACCATTTCCTAATACATCCCAAATCATTATTAATCTAGGAACTGACCATTATAGGTCCCAGATGAAACATCTGCTCTAAAGCCACAGATGTGGTGACATCCATGTTTGATACTGGTGGTTGTGTTTCAGCCCCCTGAGATCAGTCCCTGGACAATAGGTCCTCAGAAACAGTCATGGTTAGGGGTGCCTTTGTGCAACTTCATGTTGAACACCAACTGCACCATTTCCTAGATCATGAGACCCTGTGCTCAATCATTCGTTACATGGTTATCTCGCATTTGGACTACTGCAACTTTCTCTACATGAGGTTACCCTTGAAGAGTATTCACAAGCTACAAATGGCACAGAATGCAGCTGCATGGATAGTCTTAGAAGACCCTAGGATGGCCCACATAACACTGCTGTTCTGCAAGCTGCACTGGTTGCTGGTTTGCTTCCAAGTCCAATTCAAAGAATTGGTTGCCACTTTTAAAGTGGGATCATGTACCTGAGCAGTGGTGGAATTCAAATTTTTTTACTACCAGTTCTGTGGGCGTGGCTTGGTGGGCGTCACAGGGGAAATATACTGCAAAATCTCCATTCCCATCCCACTCTGGGGCCAGCCAGAGGTGGTATTTGCCGGTTATCTGAACTACTCAAAATTTCCACTACCGGTTCTCCAGAACCTGTCAGAAATTTCACCCCTGTACCTGAGGAACCATCTCACCCTAATGGGATCGGCCCAGGGGTGAAATGTGAAATCTGTTACTACCAGTTCTGTGGCCATGGCTTGATGAGGGAGGGGGGGTAGTGTGACTAGGTGGGCGTGGCCAACTTTTTTAAAATATACTTTTCAAAGCATTTTTTCTAATGCTTTGAAAAGCCTCTCTGCCGATCAGGAACTCAGCTGGGATTTTCAGAAAATGCTTCTCTGCCGATCAGGGAACTCAGCTGGGATCATCAGAGACTTTTCAAAGCATTTTTTTTATCACCTCTTCGGCCAAGATGTTGCAGAAAAAAATGTTTTGAAAAACCTCTGATGATCCCAGCTGAGCCACACAATCATCAGAGGCTTTCTTTTTTTTTACTTTTAAAAGCATTTTTTCATCGGAAGACGTTGTAGAAAAAATGCTTTTAAAAGTTTTTTAAAAAGTCTCTGATGATCGTGAGGCTCAGCTGGGCATGGTGGGGGGTGAGGGGCACAGGGATTTTTGTTACCGGTTCTCTGAATCACCCACCGCCATCACTACCGGGCGATCCATTCCGAACCGGGAGCATTTCACCCCTGCATCAAACTACTCAAAATTTCTGCTACCGGTTCTCCGAACTGTTCAAAATTTTTGCTACCAGTTGTCCAGAACCTGTCAGAACCTGCTGGATTTCACCCCTGGATCGGCCCACCCCACTTGCTCTGGTCAAATTGGCATACTGTGGACCCTGTCAGTCAAGGAACTTTGACTGTTGGGATCCAGGAGAAGAGCCATTTTTGCCTTGACTACCATCCCCTGGAACATTGTGCCACTGGAAGTGAGATTTGCACTACCCTCTTGCTCTTCCAAAAGAGCCTTAAAACCTGGCTCAGCTAATTTTCTTGTAACGCTGATAGAAGCATTCCATGCCAGAGAGGGCTAGTGGACTAAGAAGAAGATTCCAGCTTCTCCCTACTTGTGTACTGGTTCCTAGTTTATCCAATTATGTTAATTCTAATGTTTAAAATATTTTTATATGCTTGTATTGTAAAATAAACCACCTAAAGTTATTCAATGGTGAGATGTTCAGCATATTAAATAAATAAATAAATAAATAAATAAATAAATAAATAAATAAATAAATAAATAAACAAACAAACTTTCAAAGAAATCCCTGCTTTGATCTAAATATTATTCTTAAAGGTAGCTTCCATCAAAGTTTGCTAAATTGGTGCATCCCTTCAGATTTGCTTACAACTCTCAAATGTATCCTTTCACATAGTTAGGATTAGGTTATATCAAAAGTACCATTTACTTAAGAGTTGTGTTCCTGTAACTGAGAATAATAGGCTCAGCTTGCTCCTAAAAACGCTGACAGTTAATTGAAGCATGCAGTAGGATTCAAGATACAATGGAGAAATTGGATTTCTTAAAAATGATGTTTAACAGTTCCCATGTTGGATAGGCTTTGCTTGTGAATCGAAAAGGAAGTATTACCTACAAAGAGCTTTTGAATTATTACCAGTCAAATAAACACAGCAGGCAATTAGAAATGCAGCCAAAACTGGAGTTAGGGAAAATGCCACCATCAATTCATATACACCTACATACAAAAAAAGACCCAGGTGAAGAAAGAAAAAAATGTTCTGTAATAGGAATTGATCTTGTTTGCCATTTAATTTAACAAAGAAAAGTTTGTTCTCCCATATAGACATTGGTAATGCCCGAAGGTCTATTGCTTCAGACTTGTACTTAAATCTCCATACTTGTATATAAATCCAAGGATACAGTCTGAAACATGTTTCTCATTCTTGGCAACTTGAAGAGATGTGGATCCAGCTTGCTGGCTGCAGAATTCTGGGAATTGAAGTCCACCCATCTTCACGCTGCCAAAGTTGAGAAACACTGACTGGTCCAATGTTTCAAAGCACATGTCTTAGAAAAATTTCAAAGTATAAATAAAAGTCCACAACAAATGCCTTAAACCAGAGAAACGGACACCCAGTCCTATTATATTGTTTGCAAATATCTTATTTTCATCCTTTTACAAATGTCCAACTTCTCATTTGATCCTTTGTAGTAACAGTGCAGAGGTGGTATTCAACCGGTTCAGACCAGTTTGGGCGAACTGGTAGCAGAAATTTTGAGTAGTTCGGAGAACCGGCAAATACCACCTCTGGTTGGCCCCACCCCTGCCCACCCGGTCACTGCTCGTCCTGCCCCCCCCCAGCTCACCCCACTCAATTAAAAAAATTGTGAGTAATCTATAAATTAATACAAATAATGTAATAATATTCTTAATACAAATTGAAGGGGATCAAAAGAAATAGAAAGTTTTGACGATAGTAATACCCAAGTTTCTCCTATGAAATTAATCTTTTCGTTTCATGAATATTCCAGTCACTACTGGAGGTGGGAGTGAATTGTTAATCTATAAACAAAAAAAAAGAACAAAAAGAAAAGTTAACTTTTTTTCTCCTTTTCAGTAATCTAATCGAATAAATCAGATATCTAATCAAGCACATCCGTGACTGCAGTGTGGAAACTTTTATCATTTTCTATAACCTCCCCACTACCCTGGATCACATACATTGGACTTTTCAAGTGTAACCACTTTAAATATCCAATAAAAATCTATTATTGCTGAGACCAGTTCATAGAACCCCTTATGATATAATCTCCTATAAAATATATAACTGAGTTCATTATTTTGAATATTCTGGGATATACAATATCACTCACCATCCATGCATAAGCATAAATAGCATTGAGAGTAGTGTTTGTGTCTTGAGTTTTGTTACATCAATCAATTTTGTGATTCTACAGTTACTGAGCTTCTTTATTATCTCATATCTTATAAGCTTTTCAATCCATTTGTTTCATTCTCAGAAATAAGTTGCCTTGATTTGTTTCAGATGGAGGAGTTATAATGGACTGCAGAGAGTAGCAATAATAAGAAAAAAAATACCGAATGAACTGTCTGCAGGCCTGTTGGAAAAACTCAACTTCATAGATTATGTTCAAATGGCTGGTGGACCATCTGTTACCCATAATGACCAAATTGAGATCACTATCATTCTTCACACGATTAGATACAACAAAAATAAGTACTGCTTTAGACTGTATGCCTCAAACATGTTGACAAGGGAAGGGTACAACAGTGAGTACTATAAATAAATATAGAATACCTAGTTTATATTAGGTTTTGTATCTGTCTAATTGATTTAATATAATCTTTAATAACATTATTGGAAAAAAAAAGATTTATGGACTAATGTTTTCGTACATGGTAACTGCAGCAAGATTACTAAGATGAAAAGACTTGGAAATGCCTACAATGGTGAAGATGACAGAATTACCTGAGATGGCAGAACTGACTTGTTTAATTAGAGAAAGGACAGTAATTATGTACTTGCGATTTATGAGTTTGGCAATTAGAAAGTGTACATTATGGGAAAAAAGGAAATTAAGATGCAATCTTAGAGAGGAAGAGATAAAATTTAAATGCATTTATAACTGCACTAAAGACAATCAGAAGCCATTTCTTTACTTTTTGTCTTTCTTTTTCTGGTTCTCTTTTTTGTCCCTCTCTGATTTCTTTATTCTTTTTTTACCTCTTTTACTTTTCTTTATTTTCTTTTTTCTTTAAATATTTTTTATTCTGTAAAATGGTTTTAATATTTTTTTTAAAAAAAGATTCATTAGAAGTCCTAGGTACATAACAGTTAATACTTGCATTTTTTTCTATGTTCTGTGAGAGAACCAAAATCAGTTTTCTTCTGAATCCAGCAAGACACAAAGGTGAATTGGATTACTTCTGGAGTTTTAGATCAGGATCAGTAATCTCTCCATACTTTTATTTGTCAATCACAAAAATATCAGGTTACCACATGAAGGTCCAATTAAACTGATTAATTGCTGTTCCCACCTATGCCCAGAAATATTCTCTGCTAATTGTTACCACCTACTTGGAGTTAAATAAGGTCAACAGAATTTAATGGAGATTGGACTTTGTCTGTGGCTCCATGGGGATTCTAGACTGATCCCTCTTTTAACTCCACCCCACAAATTCTGCCAGTCCTTCTACAATTGCAGTGTTTCTCATCCTTAGCAACTTTAAGATGTGTGGTCTTCAACTCCCATGGCTGTCTGATGAATTCTGGAAGTTGAAGTCTACACATCTTAAAGTTGCCACGGTTGAGAAACATTGCTTTCTTGCTTACTTCTATAGTCTGATCTATACGGTATTAATAAATGTAAACAATGAGCCAAGCCTGAACTCTTGTTTAGCTAAAAACTTGAAATAAAATTAGCCAGGTAGAAGACACACAACTTGGTCATCTCATCACCTCACATTTGCATTTGGTCATAAAGCCATGTGTTAGAATACAGCACTTCCAATAGCTTGCTTGTACTAGATGCTTATCTATCCCTTCAGTAAACTTAAAATAGAGACAACAATAATCCAATTTTACAGACTTTTTTAAAGGATGCTTGGAGATAACATACTAAATAGAAATCCATACAGCTTTATTAAGAACATATTTCTTCTGCCTACAGGGGGGCAATCAAAATCTGGAACACCCCCTTAAGCCTGTTACATTTTCAGAAATTAAATTTCATTTATTGGGTTACTATTCGAGGTTTGATGTATTTATATAATATGCTGCATGTTCTCTGAGCTTGCAGGAGTTGGCAATTGTCAAAACCCTTTCTTGTGCACATTTAAATCGTTATTTTGGGAAAGAAAAGTTCAGAGACATTCACTTCACTTCAATATCTTGCGGAAAATAATTCTCAAAGAATTTAGAGTGGTGATTTTGAAATGTTATTTTAGAAGAATTCACTGCCAATTCACAATGTTTGTTTTAGGAGTATAGCTCCTAAGGAAAGCATCATAGAAGTAGGGGTTTGGGTTTTTTTCAATTTCTTCCCCAAATAAATGCCCTTTAAAGTTGATCTTACTCACTGGGACATAAGAATCTGAAGTTCAGCTTATCTGAAAAATAGTTCCGCTTATCTGAAACTCTGTTCTAGGGGAGCTTTTAGAAGAAGATTGAGAGATTCCTATACAACTTCTATGTGAAGCTAAAGGGAGGGAAGGCTGGGCTTATACATCACATCATTAAGCATCACATGTTCCATCTAATCTACATCAGATGATCTTGTATAGTATAGCAATATAAAACTTGAACTGTTTTAAACTAGATCTAGTGTCTTGCCTATGGAGATCTGATAATATAAAACTGTGGTGCTCATAGCATAATGGAGCATCAAATTCATCTCTGTAAGAGATCTTCATATCCTTTGCATTTAGATAGTATATTATCAGCTAACAAAGTGATAACAGTTTATTAATATTATCTTTTATGAAAAAAATGAAATGAAAAAGAAAAATATTCTATTCATCTTTATTATAAGCTGAGTGGTTCTTTTAGTTGCCAAAATTATTTGAATCAAAAGAATAATAAGCTATTATGATTTTGAGACTAAGAAAGATTGGTTTGATGGAGATATGCAGTTTCTCAGGTGAAAGGGACTAAAGCATTTTTTTAAGTCCAGAATGTTCAGATGATGTTCAGAAGCAGCTCAAGCAGACATATCCTTGATTCAATGCACTGTAAGGAGGAGGTGGTGCAGCACAATCAGACAAGCAATGTTATTATATCTAATCTCAATTAAAGTATTTTTAGCCTCCTTGTATTCATTTGTATGGTTTGGTCTACCTAATGGGCTGAAATGGGGTTCCCATGGTATAGAGCTCCAATTCCTGCAGCATATCACGCCATATATAGCAAAAGCACTAGAGGTCAACAACCTTAAACACTCAAAGAGCCACAAAGGTCCTAACCAGAAGCCCCCCATTCAATTATGGAGCTGGCCAGAAGTCCAGTTCCCCCATCATAGAGTCTCCTCCTAGTGCAGTGTCCTTTTTCCTCTGCTGACTGGAAGTCCAGTTCCCCCAACATAGAGTGTCCTCCTAGCTCAGCGTTCTTTTCCTCTACCTGCCCTAACCGAAAGCCCTATCAATTGTGGAGCCAACCAGTGACAGAGAGCCGCAGCAGAGGGATGAAAGAGCCACATGCGGCTCCAGAGCCACAGGTTGCTGACTCCTGACTTAGACTTATATACTGCTTTACAGTGCTTTACAGCCCTCTCTAAGTGGTTTACAGAATCAGTGTATTGCCCCCAACAATCTGGGTCCTCATTTTACTCACCTTGGAAGGATAGAAGGCTGAGTCAACCTTGAGCTGGTGAGAATTGAACTGCTGAACTCAGACAGCAGAAGTAGCTTGCAATACTGCATTCTAACCACTGCACCACCACGGCACCTATATATGTGAAATAAGGATTAGTATGGCAGCCCAGATCTTTCTTATTTAAAGATCTTTTCTTGTGGGAAAAAAAAAGAATTATGACATGAGAAATGGGGATGGGGGAGGAAATTATATGAAATCAATAATAACCAAAAGTCACAATTATCTGTGGGCCTTCATTGATTGGCAAGAAGATTGATTTTAGCATATGTTCTAATTTTCAATTAAAACTGTGTAGGAAAACTCACCAAACTATACTTAAAGATAAATGAATAACCTTATGAGCAATACTTCTTACTTTGTAAAATTGTTTTAAAATATTTGTTTTTCCTGGTACTTCTTGGACTGGTCATGCAATTATTAAATATTGTTGATGACAGCTGCCTGTAGGAACTGGGCTCTGTTCTTGCTCCTAGTCAAGTGGCACTGATGGTTAAGAATGTTTTTGTTGTGATAACTGGGCCATTTCCCAAAGAAGGTGGACTTGGCCAAAGTAGACCACATTCATTTAGAACATTATACTGTCCTCCATGAAACAAAAATGAATATTCTTAAAGAGTTGTTCTCTTGTGTATATCTTTGTGTCTATATGTAGTTTACAAATCAGCTTTTTTGGATGAGCTCTATTGCTAGTGTTTTGAGAAAGACTTTCTCTCCATTCCATCTATGATTTTCTATGTTGATTACAGCCCTTTTGTTTACCTTTTCCAAGCAACAGAGCCACAGACATTTCGGCCTTTTCTCATAAGGAAAGTGTTTCAGGCCCCCAATAATTTGGCTTGCTCTCTTCTTCACATTTTCCAACTCTAGTAAACAACCTTTACAGGTGTGGCATACAGATATAGGCAGAATTTCAGAGGCATATATAAACTACAAACACACTAGAGTGTAACCCATTTTATTTTCAGTCTATTTCCTAATAATCTCCAGCATGGCATTTGGCTTTTTCACAGTAACTGCACACTGAACTGACATCTTCATTGTTCACTATGACCCAAGCATATATTTTTTTCTGGTTAATTACAGACTTCTCAGACCCCATTAATGTGCATGTGAAGTTAGTGTATTTTGCCCCCTTGCACATCACTTTACACTTAAATCAAACTGAACTCGCCATTTAGCTGACCATTCACCTAGTTTACAGAGATAGAGAAGCAAACAGTTTTCCATGATATTCTTTTTTGCTTAAAAAAAATAATACTTCCAAAAGCTGGCAGAAAAATAGTTGTGGGTGACAGGATAAATTCTAAAATGTAGCTCAGTGAGATCCAAACTTCAATCACAGGTGACTTAATCAAGATAGGAATTCTTTTTAAAAATCACCTTATTTACTTCCCACAAACCAGAAAGCCTTCAAAGGTCTTTGGCAATAATATAAGAAAGAAGGAAAATCAGTTTTTTTTTTTATTTCTTGGGAAAAAGCTCTCTAATCTGCTGCTTGGCTTTAGCAATACAAAGTGGGAGAGCAGCCCAGTGAGCTTCCGGCTTGCTAACAGTTTATCTAAGTTAGTCAGGAAGGCCATTCTACTCAGCTAGCAGCAGGGCACTTTTGGTATGCAAAATACTCACTTTCTTTCCTACCCAAATAGTTTTAAGGTGCAATAAATTCATCTGACCCAGCCGGTAACAAATGAAGCAGCTCCCATTAGATCTAGAAGGCTTATCTTCTTTAGCAGGTGTCTCAGGAAATAGAATGAGACCATTAATTTATATTCAGGTTTCTGCTGATAACTTTGACAGGTAGGGCAAATAAGAATCATGGGGACTTCATAGACATTTGAGACAATGATACATAATATGTCATAGTGGCCAAAGACAACTTTGGCTACGTTGCCATTCCTCTTTCCCATGAGGGAAGCCATCATAATTATTTCAGTTTGATGTTTTTTATATTTGAAAATGTATTTATGCAAATACAAAGATGTGATTTTACACACAAAGAGGAAGAGGAAAAGAGGAAGAAGAAAACAGTTGAATAAAACAATTGAGAAAAACAGAACTGAGCCCTATAGAATAGTGAATATATGAATACAGTCTAGGAGAGACAAAGATAAGCCTGTTAAGAATAAGCATTTCAGAACGGAGAAATAAGAATAGTATGCATCCATCTGTTCAATAATAGATTCAGTTACGTTCAGTTCAGTTATGGTGATGGATGCTCTATTGGAGATAGATCTTTATGGAGAAAATCTATTTATGTGACCACTAAGAATTGTCACTGACTTGAGAGCACATAATCAATCAACAATCAATGTGTTTACCACATGATTGCGTTCCTATCTACCAACTTTTTTTCATAACTTCAACAGCTGAAGCCATATCATTAAGACAAAATTGTTGCAGGTGCAATAAATCATTAGCTGGCTTTTTACAGTATGGCAGAGGTATTGTCTCACCAACAATGTTCATGAAATAGCTGTCAGTCCAAACATTTGTACATAAAATTAGAAGAGGCTATAATTTTTCCTTTGCCTTCCCTTTAGTAAGCACAAAATCTCAAGACAGCATTTCCTTAGACCAAACTGGATTAATTTGGAGCTGTTTCTCTAATATGCATCTGTTCTTTGTTAATAAGAATGCTCTCTCCAATTTCATATTAATCTTTCTCTGGAGTTCTAAGCTCTTTTGCTTTTGTTTCTGAAGAGAAATCAATATGTTTTGATTTCTCCATTGTTTTATCTTCACTCCCCTGAAGCACTTTTATTTAGAGTACTGTGAATGTGGACTTTGTTCTAGTTTAAATATAATTGTTCCATTGTATCTTTTTTTTTACCATGTACTATCTTGATATAAATGTAGATGTAGATAGATATAGGTGATAGAGATAGATTAGATAGAGATAATTGAGACAAAGACAGAGACAGAGACAGGAAGATAGGGAGATAGGGAAATAGGTGATATAGATATAAATAGACAGTAGATATATAGATAGACAATAGATATAGATAGACAATAGATATAGATAGACAATAGATATAGATGTAAATACAGATACAGATATATATATAGATAGATAAAATCCTGCAAAAAGAGTCAGAGGTAGGCAGATATACAAATATGATAAATAAATGAACAGCTATTTTCAAATTGTTATACAGTACATATGGCTGCATCAATATATATATATATATATATATATATATATATATATATATATATATATATATATATATATATATTGACTTTTTAAACATTTTTACCAGTTTATAGCTTAAAAACAATTTTCATACAATTGAAAACAAAGAATTGAATACAATGATGTACTTTTATATTGGGTTTTATTTTTGTAAGCCGCCCAGAGTCATTGTGTGTTAGTGGCTATATATATTTTTAAAAAATAAATAAAATGAATAAGTTTAGTACAGGCTGGGGATCATGCTTCCTTATTTAAGTATCCTCTATCCCACTCACCCACCCCATCAGAATAACCATCTTTGCCTTGCCCAAAGCCTTTGATTGGAAACCATGGACTGAGTAACATCTCTCTTTTCTTGATCACATTCCATGGTATCGGCTGACACTTATTGGCAAAATGGTGATAATATTGAATGATATTGTGAAGTAATAATGGCGTCTAACCTTTTCTGTTTAGCCTAAACCTACAAATCCGTATACTGAATAAATGAAATGCTGGACTTCGTGCAGGCTACATTTTATTCTCTAACTTTTGATCTATGGCTGAGGTTTATGCAGTTGTGGTAAAGCCAAGCTAAAATGGAACATGAAATTAAAATGTGCTGAAATACAAATCAATCGGTGAACAGCAGTAAATAAAAGACCTCAGCCCTCCTACAGGTGAAGCTTCACATCATTTCCTATGCCAAGGAGCAAAGAAAAACGTAAGTAGGGCAGCCGAGTTATTGGAAAATCATTAGCTTATTATTTGTTTGTTTAACCTGCTTGGTTTCCAGCATGACTGCTTCTGGGTGATGATGTATCAGCTCCAATCCATTGCATGTAAATATTAACTTAACACTTGGATATGCACATATTTATTCAAAGACCCCACACACCACTGGGAGAACTAATAGTGTAGAAAGAGAAAAGCAAAGCAAAACCAAACCAAAAACTGGAGCGGTATCAAAAGGCATATTTACGAAGATAATGATACAGAAGAGCTTAAGCCTCCAAAAATATTCTACTGCTACCAAACGTGAGATGGCAAAACTGCTCCCTTGAGCCAAATACTCCAAAGCAATAAACCAAGCCTCCACAATTCTGTTCTCCTGGGTTCATCTGTTCCTTTGAAAGGGTCATTAGTACAATCCTAGTTGAGCTATACCTCAATGACTAATGAATTTTAAGACCTCATTCCCTTAAATTGTGGAGCATCCCAATTCCCCAAACTTCTTCTTATTACAGTTTGCATTGCCTTGTAAAAACCATTTTTAGAAGCTACAAATTGGAACCATGTTTAAAAAACTTCGCATTCTAGAAGATGAACCATTATAACAGCCACTCTCAGGTGGTGTGAAGGACTGAGGCTAATGGAGTGGCAGCCAGCAGTTCCAAAGCTTGAAAAGGCTTTTATGTAAAAACATCTCAGCCACTTCCTAAAACCACCATTAATCTGAAAGTGTTAGGAGGAAAAAGCTCAAAGCTTAAACATTTGAAAGGAGGAAGATTTGAAAGGAGGAAGAAGAAAGGCAAGATGCCGGTCAAACTCCTGCCCCAATTGGATGTGTGCATAATATTGATCTTTAGAACATAAATATAAACATTTTTTTTTCTTTTTTGGAAAACAGTTGGCAAACATACGTTATCTTTGAGCTTCATTTTTGACTGCAATAAAAATTCTAGTCTAGCCATGTTATACTTGCAAATCATCTGCAAGTCTACAGATGAATTAAGTGTTAAGGTTTTGGAGATCTATGATTTATTGCTGTGGCTGGTCTGCCATCTTGGTTGCTCATTCTTATTATTCCCATTATTATGGGTAGGAAAGTGTGGCCTAAAAATCAAAGAATAACTCAATGGCTATAGAACCTCTAGTCTGAGAGCAAATTTCAAGGATCTTTTCAAGCAAGTGACTGTCAGCTACGTAGATAATCCATAACTTATAACATAATACAGATTTTGTGCAGGAATGTATGATCAGAAGTGAAACTGATTAATTCAAAGACAGACTATCAGGAGAAAATACATGACAACTCCCTCATCAAGGCATCCTAAAGACAACAAATACATTCGTCTACTGCTTTAAAATCTGTGGAATTGTAGCAAAGTGTGAAGATGAAGATGAGAAGTCATTCTTGTTTCACCATACCATCTCAGAGATTTTAAAAGTTAGACTCTTCAGCTGTAACCTGGCAAAGCTCCGGGGGGGGGGGGGGGGAAGGTTCACAGAAGCTTGATGCCTACATTGTGCCAACGTCACACACACACAAACACACACACACATACACACACACACAAACAAACATTGGTCCCTAGGTCCATCTCATTCCAAAAGCACTAAAATGTCATATTTGTGGGGAAGGGGGACATTTTGCTCATAAATGCCCAAAATCCTTCCAAATCTGATTTATTAGAAAGTGAACAGTCCCAGCCTTATATATCTGAGAGGCTGGGGCAAGCAGAAATTAAGTGAAATCAAGACATGTGGAAATGTGCATTAATAATGAGTCATTTTTGTTGCCCTATTGACCCTGAAATACAGCTACAGGCCTGTAGATTCTGGTTCCTCGGGTAATATCACTGAATCCTCCATGTATTGTGCATTGCTCATTAGGGTTGAGACTATTGATGGTCAGCTCTTACCCTTAGGACTAATCACAAATTAGTCCACAAAAGGACTAATCATGGAATCTTGATAATTCATCATTGGTAATTTTCAGGATTTCCTGTAAGTTTACTTAAATTTCGCATTACATTTTCCAAAAGTTTGAGGAATGAGTGGTTTTCATAGTCATCTGTACCCAGGGGTCAAATCCAGCAGGTTCTGACAGGTTCTGGAGAACCGGTAGCAGAAAATTTGAGCAGTTCGGAGTACCACCTCTGGCTGGCCCAGAGTGGGGTGGGAATGGAGATTTTGCAATATCCTTCCCCCAAGAGTGGGGAGGGAATGGAGATTTTGCACATCCTTCCCCTACCACCCCCACCAAGCCACGCCCACCAAGCCACACCATGCCCACCAAGCCACTCCCACAGAACCGGTAGTAAAAAAATTTGGATTTCACCACTGTCTGTACCCCAGAATAAGATCCTCTTTGATTCCTTAAGATGCAACATACACCACTCACTCTTACAGCAAATGCACCTTCCTGCCTTGCCTGGCAAATTTAGGGACTATGTTGATGTATTTTTTTGGGGAAAAAAAGACAAACTTTCATCCCCATCAATTGTACAACCCCCAAACTACCACCACGTAAGGTTAAATATAGATGACCTTGCCCGAAGAAAGGTATGAATGATAATTTATGGGAAAGCATTTGCCATCCCTTTGTCTCTCATGCCAATGCTCCCCCCTTTCTTTTTGTCAAGAAGGATATCTCTATAGATGAAGTTCATGATTATTAGGTACAGAACTCTTAACTACATGTACCAAGGATCATTTTCCTTTTTCCAGTCTCTTGGAATGTTTGCAGAAGGTACATGTTTTTACCAAATTAGATCTCAGAGGGGCTCATCATTTGACTAGCATGAAAGATGGTCATGAATATTTTAACTATCCTTGCTTCACACTATGAGAAGTTGAATATACAGTAATGTCACTTGGATTAGCACACCCTCTTTTTTTCCCAGAGATTTATGAACTGAGTTTTCTGGGATTTTCCAGATTGTTTATGCTTATTTACTCATTGATTCTATGAATTCTGCCACTTGAACAATCAAGTTCAATGGTGTTCTTTTTTAAACTTTCCTATAGCAGAGCCTTTGCTGAACTATTTGGGGTTTCAGATAGACACCATTAAAGTAGGATCACCCTTTCTTGAGAAACTCCTTCCCTGGCCCCTTGCAATTCCAAGGATATTCAGTGTTTGGGAAAGTTATACTTTCCCCTATTCCCAAAGGTGCTTTTTCAAGATGCAACTGGACTTTCTGGTTTTTCTTTGAAGACGTTTGCTTCTCATCCAGGAAGCTTCTTCACTCTAAAGAAACTCTTTGGATGAGAAGCAAAACATCTTCAAAGAAAAATCAAAGTCAGGTTGCTTCTTGAAAAAGCACCTTTGGGACAACCATGACCTGGATGACTGAAAATCTCCATATATATTTCCCCTATTCCATTAACATACCCTTTAAAAAAAAAAGATATTCCCTAACAAGACTTTTTTCAATGTCAATTCAAAGTATCTTTTTTTTTCTCAGCTCATCTTCATTGGTCTTCATTTCTTCGTGCTTACAGCCTTTGAGAACAGCCTTCTTCTTTACTTTCTTTCCCAGGTGACTCATCATGGTTTGCCTAATCATTTGATTCCTGACACTGAGCTGAAAAGTTCTATTTCAGCCGTTAAGTTAAAGGGTGCATTGTGTGGAGCTCAGGTATTGAACCCAGGTTGTCAGCTCTCCAGCTGACAAGCTCAGCATCTTTAGCCCCTGAGTCATCACACACATCCTTTAAGTGAAGCACCTGGTCGTTAATCAAAGCCATTGTCCTGAATGCAACTCGTGATCATGTAATTGCAGGACGTTGCAGCCAGTCATAAATGTGAGCCGGTTGCCCAAATTGCAAATGCGTGGCTAGAGTAGAGGAACGCAAAGTAAAATTTTGAGAAACGTTGTAACTTTAATTGGTTATGTCAACTGTTATTAAGCAAGAACTACTATAGATCACAAGCCGTTCATTGTAACAAAGCTTAGAAGTTAACATACAGACAGTGCTAGCTAGCTATACCCAATAGAAGCTGATCTTTATTGCAATTAGAACTAGCAGGTACTGGCAATGAAGTTACTTACCTATTCACGTCTCATCCTGGAACTTTCTGTTAAGGACATGAATGGGTGTCCACATTCTTAGAGAGGAACTATCTCTGCAGTGATGTCAGATTACTAAATTGAGGAGGAGGAAAAAGCAGGAACTGGATATGGGGTATCAGGCAGAAACAAGCATTTAATATAAGCATTCTGAATTTTGAAACTCTAGACTGAATTTCAGATGCAGAGGAAAATGGCAAAGAAGACCAAAGGTTTTTGAAGTCCCCCAAAACATTTAATTTAAGGGCTACCTTAATTACCTCAATTACTTGTATTAATTAAAAAAAACTTGCTAATCAAATAATTAATAGAGGGATAACTTCTATGGATGCATATCTTGTCACTTTTACTGTCTAAATCTTTAATAAATTATTCCAGTTTAAATCAGAGAGTCCCTGCTCAGACTCTGAATCAAAATCCTCCCAAATTGTGTTTCCGTCCATCCTCACTACCTTTTGTTAATCCCCAAAACAAACAGAGCCATCCAGACACAAATCATTAAAGTGCTTCTTGATTCTTATCCCATCAGGCACCTTTTTACCAAAACATGGCAGCGGGCATAATTAAAGGGAACTGCACCCTTTTATGTTTGCTCTCGGTTTATCACAGCTTTTATATACCTGCCAAATGTTTCATCTCATATGTATAAAATGTAGGAGAGGAGCAATAACCTTCAGGTCATATGGGATATTGGATTCAAGAGAATAACCTAGTGTTATTCATGAATTACCTTTACTTCATTCAATTTTCTGGCTTTGCCCCCAAAGGCGAGCATTTCCTTCCGCTAGCTTCATGGCCATTGGGTTTTCCATGGACTTATTTACAGCTGTGGCTTGCACTATCAAGCACTATCCTTTCTTTAGCAGAAGATAAAAGATTTTCTAAGATCACCCAAAGTCTGTAAGTGAAGTGTAAGGTTTCAGACTACAATTTTCACACCATTAATCCCTCGCTGGAGCCTTTTAAACTCCTGTCCTCAGGGATTGCCAATCATCTCTAGCAGCAGCAACTCGGAGTAAAAGCTGAATGGCAATAAGCAGAAGTGAGATTTCTTAGCGTTTCTATTCCTTCCCGTTGAGTAAATCAGGATGAGGCTCAGAAGTGTAAGGTGTTTATTTCTTTGCCATTAGCTCTAGGGACAAGCTTAAGTAAGAGAATAAATAAGCTAGTCCCATTTGTTTCTCACTGTCTACTTTCCTCTGTTTAATTCTCACTCTGTGGACTACAACTGTGTATCCGTGGTATCTAGAAGAACTCTCTTTCCTGTTACTCAGTATAATAAGAGCATCACCTTCATTACCTTCTAATCTTTCCCTTTCTGTCTAAATTCAAGATGGGTATACATGGTTTTTACCCAGGACATTAGCAAGGACACATCTATTTGTGCATCAATTTTTGGCCTTCATTCAATATTTATTGGAGAAGTTTGCTCACATTTTCCAGCTCTTCTAGGCAATGTGTCTGATTAGGGAACAGTTATAATCAGTTCTGGGTTTCTTTTAAAGTAAGAGAAGGACCAAGAATATATACTGTACACCCCACAGCAGCTCTTTCCATATCTCTGAAGTGGAAGCATTAAAATAAATTAACAAATAAAAGTAAAAGTGGTGACCATCCACATTGCTATTTGGAAAATGAAATGTCCAACAATAACTTCTTCCTTTCATTCTAAAATGTTCACATGAAATGTACTTATTTATTATTATTTATTTATTTATTAAATTTATATCCTGCCCTTCTCCCCGAAGGGACTCAGGGCGGTGAACAGCCGAGAATTAAAATAACATGCAATATAAAAGTTAAAATAATTAAAAATAAATTAAATTAAACAGCCGCCCCAATTTAAAACCCCTAGCAATACAATTAAAAACCCCTAAAATCTATTCAGGCCAGGCCGGCTTGCTGAAATAAAAACGTCTTCAGGGCCTTACGGAAAGTGTGGAGATCCGGAATCAGCCGTATTCCAGGAGGTAGCTCGTTCCAGAGGGCGGGTGCTCCCACAGAAAAGGCCCTCCCCCTGGGGGCCGCCAGCCGACATTGCTTGACCGACAGCACCCTAAGGAGGCCCTCTCTGTGAGAACGTATTGGCCGGTGGGAGGTTATCGGTAGCAGCAGGCGGTCTCGTAAATACCCTGGCCCTAAGCCATGGAGCGCTTTAAAGGTGAGAACCAACACCTTGAAGCGCACCCGGAAGACCACCGGGAGCCAGTGCAGCTCGTTCAGGAGAGGTGTTATATGGGAGCGCCATGTCACTCCCGTGATCACCCGCGCGGCCGCATTCTGGACCAGTTGGAGCCTCCGGGTGCTCCTCAAGGGGAGTACTCATGTGTACTTGGTACACATCGGAGATATTTTGGGGAATAAAATTCAGAGTCAATTTCTGTTTTGTTTTCATGTCTATAATACTATGATTTCAAAAGAATAATTTGTTTAAAGTATTTACATATTACAAATGAAGGCAAATATAAGTGTCCCAGAATAATATTGCAGGACCCAATCTGGGTCGGTCACCGGGACCAAAGGTTTAGTCTTCCGAGCTTTTGGATTTGTGCTGGAACCTATCCTCAGAAAACAACTCTCTACCAGAATGTGTGGTGGAGATTTACATATTTATTTACAATTATTATAGCAGCCATAGGGTCTGGGCAAGAATAAAAGCAGGTAAAAACATATACAGGTGGACTGGACTATAGTGGTTGCAACAGAACAAATCAAACCAAACCGGGACACCACAAACACATCATCTCCAGTTCTTAGACAAAAGTTAGGTCTTAAGTGCTTTTCAAAAGCTCAGGAGAGAAGATGCTCTCCATATCTCTGGGAGGTTGCTGTTCCCGGAGTGGGGGGCATGACAGAGAAGGCACACTCCTCAGACCTAACTAGACACAGTTTGTTCCCTGAACACCATCATTCTGCTAAACAAATAATTCCTTCAACACTGTCAAACTATTCACTAAGTCTGCATTACTATTAATCTTCTCATCGTTCCTATCACCCATCTCCTCCCACTTATCACTGTATGACTGTAACCTTTTTGCTGGTATCCTTACGATTTATATTGACTATTTCCTAATATGATTTGATTTTTTTATTTGTTCCCTATGACTATCATTAAGTGTTGTACCTTATGATTCTTAATGAATGTATCTTTTCTTTTATGTACACTGAGAGCATATGCACAACAAATAAGAAAATCTGCACTTTTATAAATTTTGCCTATATTTTGAAGGGTCTATATGTTATTTTTAAAAAGTACAGGTAATCCTTGACTTACAACAGTTTGTTTAGTGACCATTCAAAGTTATAATGGCACTGAAAAATGTGACTTATGACCATTTTTCAGAGTTATAACCTTAGTATCCTCCCCATGATCATGTAATCAAAATTCAGATGCTTGGCAACTGGTTCATATTTATGGCCGTTGGTCTGTGTTGTGTCCGAAGGTCATGTGATCCCCTTTCGTGACTTTCTGACAACCAAAGTCAATGGGGAAGCCAGTTTCACTTCTCACTCATTAACTTGTCAACTGCAGAGATTCACTTAACAACTATGGCAAGAAAGGTCATAAAACAGGGTAAAATTCACTTAACAAATGTCTCACTTAACAACAGAAATTTTGGGTTCAATTGTGGTCACAAGTTGAGGACTAACTGTATTTCACACTGTCCAGCAAATTAAAGATTTCATATTATAAAATGCTTCTGTTAATTTGCAATATTAAAAGTCAAGGAGCTCTGGTACTATGGTATTTGGCATCTTCCTCATCTATTAAATGGAAACTTCAATGGAAACTTTTAGACAGGCTTTTGAAGGTTTATTCAATGTGGCCCCATATAGCTCTGACTTCAATAAAATAAATGGGTCATGGAAAGCAAATGGGAGAGGCAATAGAGGCCTTAATACTTGTGTCCACATCTCCTATGGTGGCTGTTAAGATATAAAGGGAGGAATCCAAGTTCTCCATTTCAGTTGGAAAAATTTAAAGAAACTGCAGAAAGTTAGCACCCACCCCTCTTAGAAGAATAAAATATTTTAAGAAATATTAAAAAGGCAGAATATTATATTTTCCCTAAAGGAGAAACATATTTCTAAAGACAGAAACTCAGAGCCTCAGCTCTCTGCCCCAAGTAGAAACTAAGGGGCCAACTTTTAGAAATGCAAATTTGGTAATCCATTCAAGACACAATATTCTGAACAAAGGTAGGATTAGCCCCCAGCCACAATAGGAATTGCCCAACAAGCCCCTTCATTGCGTCAGCACACTTCAACCAAACTTAACTCAAACAATCTACAAAATTACCCCTTCAACACCCAATAGAATACATGCTCTTGCACAGGAATAGGAAGCTCAAGGGTAAGACCCAAGAGAAGGTATAAATAACCCTCATTCTCAACTCCATGTGGTCAGCTACCTAGAATCACACATGCTTGATGGTTCTACTTCATAAAAAAATGGACTCTCTTTCCAATCAGCCTCCAGCCTCCATTTTGTCTCCAGTGGCTTTCTCCCAGCTTGGAACTGAACCAGATGGATATTTCTTTCAACAAAACTAATGATAATCAGAATAGCAGCTTTAGTTTTTGAATAAATATACATTTGCTAACATATACATGTGTTTCAAAAGTCATAGGCAAACTTATTTTTAAATTGCAAAATAAAATAGGCTCTATTAGTTATAATAAATAATTTATCTGATTTACATAGAGTGGGCTTAGATCGACTTAAATTATTAGGTCAGTTGTTTTCTGATGATCAATGCCTGTACAAATTGTTTTCTGGCCTTGCTACCTAAAACAGTCTAAAAGGGGGGAGGGGGATATAGTATTTGACAACAAGCCCCAAATAATTCCTCTAGTAAAGATTTATTTAATTTTCCTCTCTAAAGATGCTCAGATAGTGATCTAAAAGTTTCTAAAAACTCATGGCATAAAGCAGTGCATTCATACATGAATTGTGGGATCCTTGCTATTTTTTGAACTTGGTTGTTTTGGTTGGTTGAAGACAGTTCATTACCAAACTTGGTAACATCATCAGTGTTAATAGGGAGCACTGTCAGTGGTGGAAGGGTATGAGGATTTTTGGAAGGTCAAAGAAAACAACCAAGCTCAAAGAACACCAAGGAGCCCACAGTTCAACACTGAGCTACAAATATTCTCTTCTATAAATTCATAGGCATTGATACAGTAGTTAGCTTATCCTATCTTTCAATTGCAACTTTCTACTATAGAAAGTTAAAGAATACTTTGGAGCAGAGCTGTCAAACTTGTGTGTTGTGGTCCGCCAGCAGCCTGCGGAGCTGGCAGCAGAATCAGACAGTGAGAAGGCTGGGGAGGAACATGGGCCAGTCCAGGAATCTGGGGAAGGCTCAGACGAGGGCTCTGCATTGGAGGCAGAGATGAGGCCAGGGCCATCTGGGAGTTATGTGTGGACTCCGGAGCCTCCAGAGTTGGACATCAGAGAGGCAGAGGAACAGCGGGAGCCTTTTCCCAATTCACACATGCGCAGAGCTGCCAAAAGGCAAGAACAGTTAAAACAAAAGAGATGACTCGGGAGTAAAGCTTGGAGATGATTGGCCCCTCCCATAAGACATAAAGGATGAGCAAAGGCATGTGGGCCTTTGCAGGAAGCAACATTGTGGATGGTGTCAGTTTGTACTCTGAAGCTCCATTTTTGACTCTGTGTTTCCGTGTGGCCTTGCCAAGATAATTACCAATTAGGTCTTTGGCAGAGTGTCAAAGAAGATAAAGGTGGGTGTTTACCAGACTTATCCGAAGGACTGTGGCAGGCTTCTGTTGGACTATATATAAACTCTTGGTGATTCAGCACATGCTGTGAATGAAAGGAATTCACAGCTGTTAAAATAAAAAAAAGTTTTTTGGGACTAATTGTGTGCTTTTTACTATATCAGGAAGCCTAGGTCAGAACATTGCGGCTCACGGGCCAGATGTGTCACGCGCTGGCCACACCCATGCCTGGTTTAGCAAAGGGAAAAAAAGTCACGACATGTCACATGACAATGCCATGACGACACGAGTTTGATACCCCTGCTTTAGAGTAATCTTCTACATAGTTCAGAGAAAGCTAAAAGTAGGGCTCTGAGTTCAACCTGGGGATCGTTGCCCATGAAATTCAAAAGTTTTAAATTTTAATATCTTGAGTTTAAAATGTCTAATAATAAATTATTTGGCCTCTGTCTGAAAAGTTGGATATGGTGCCAAAGTATGAGTAATTGTATTGTTTGGATATGCACCCAATTTTTACATACCAGTTTTTTCCCTTTATTTAAAGCTTGTATAATCAGAAAAACCCAAAGGAAATTGAAACTTTTATAAATCTGTACATATCAAGATGGATACAAGGCTTGGGACTTATTTGGTTCAGCAATGTCAGAGAAGAAATGTAGATTGAGGCAAAAGGCAAGAAGAGAATAGCAATCAGTTGGAGAATCAGTTTATCTTTATTTATAGGAAAGTCTTTTTTTCAATTCTGAAGAGATCCGTTAGCATTACAGTGTAGTTTTACAAACCTTATATTATAGACATGATTTATTAGAGAGTAATGGAAGATTACAGTCACAGTTGTATTCTTAGGATAGCTATGCTTTCCCAGTAACAGGACTGATGTCTATTTCAGTGCAAGACCTAACAATACCTATTTGATAAGTCACAACTGTCATCCACCTGAATGATAAGTTATTACCAGATTGAAATATTGGTTACAGAAAGACTTGTGTGTATAAAAAGATCAACCTTATCCTGCTCATTCTCAGTTCCCATCCCCCAAAAGAATATGGAACAATCTTTTTTTTTCATTTTAATGGTAATAGTGTTCAGTTTACATTGAAATCAAATTGTACTTCAGAAACCTATGGGTAAAGGATTTAATGTGAGAATGATGAAACTAAGAATTGGAAATATCCTCATAAAATTGCTTCTTGATAAAGATAACTTTCTGTTTATTCAGGTCTAGCTATTTCAGTAGAATGTCATGGTCCCAGAGAATTCCACATCCATCATGAGGTAATAGCATTTAATCTTTGGAAAACCCTTTCAGGTTTTGCATACTAATTTTCTAATTGAAACCTTAGAGCATGTCGGAGACTACTCAATGAGTTTGTGACAATATCAACATTTGAACTGGGCATTTTCATATTCATTATTCAGTCTAATTGCAACTGCCCAATAGTATGCTTGGTAGCAATCTGCAGACTTAAGTTACTGTGTACCATGGATGTTACAGCAAATGTATAAATAGTGGCTGTTGGAGAAGCTTTCACTACAGTAGGATTAAAGAGGCAATTTGCTCAGTGTGCCGGGCTAAAGGATTTAGACCAACCCAGGCATTATTTCCACAGGTGATTGACCATAGCATTCTTCTGCCATTTGAGTCTGGGCAGAAGAAAAGACCCTTCTCTGTCTGTATGAGGATCCCATGTAGGTGATAATAGGCCAGAGAAGGTTCACAACTCCCTTCGTGTGGATAAAGGATGGAGATTCAAGGAATGGAGTAGGAGTTCCATTTTCTACCTCCTGCAAATATTGTCCAAAGGTGGACATCATGTTTGATTTCAAGTTCCCACATTTATTTTTGACAGGTATCAGTTTATGAAATATATATTATTATATCATGGTGCCTAAAACCCATACTCTATCCCTCTCTAATCTCCAAATGTTAATATTTTATGCCTACCAATTTTTCTGATATCTACAGGAGAAGATGATGGACTCAGATCACTTTTAAGTCCACACTTGAATGAGACATAGATTAAATTAAAGAAATGTGAACTTTCTGCTGCAATGAGATTAACCTTAAAAAGTGTACTGGCCTGAAACTTTGGCTTTTAATTTTTTAGCATCTTTAGAGGATGGAATGAGGAATTATTACAAAATGGGACTGGGGCCATGGGTGAAAGCAGCAGGCCGCAATGGCTACATAGACTGCATATTTTCATCTATGCTACACTGGTTGAATTATGCTGTGTCATGCTTTAAGGTCATGGCTACTTTAAGACCATGAGAAAACCAAGAGCGGAATGATATTTGCATTTCTCCCCAACAGATCTTATTAAAAGTGTAACTACTTTCCCTTGAGCATATTGAAGTCAATGACTTGCTAAAGGTGTGTATGAGAAAGAAAATGACTTTGGGGATTAACATTTAATTGATTAGTTTTGTTAATTGAATGATAACCATTGATTCATATGAGCCATGCTTTGGAAGAAGCCCTCCATGTAGAGGCAATGATCTCTTTACTCTCCTAATATATATATATATATATATATATATATATATATATATATATATATATATATATATATATATATATATATATATGTTTAAAAGTCTCTTCCTTACCTTGATTCATGAGCCCTGGTGGCCCAGTGGTTAGAATGCAATATTGCAGCTAATTCTGCCCATAGTCTGGAGTTTGATCCTGTCAGGCTCAAGATTGAGTCAGCCTTCCATCCTTCCAAGGTTAGTAAAATGAAGACCCAGATTGTTGGGGCCAATATGATGACTTTGTAAATCACTCAGACAGTGTTGTAAAGCACTCTCAAGTGGTATATAGGTCTACGTGCTATTGCTATTGCTATTCAACCAATATATTTTGAATTGACACCACAGCCTCATTGCCTTTCAGATATTACTGCCCCTATCACTTCAAGAAGTTGAGAAAGGACTTCCAGTTAATGTCATGGCAGGAACAGCTGAAAAATAGTGGAGCTCCGCCGGGCTCCATGAAATGCAACCGGCAATTGCTTGCCAGGAGACCCTACAGGGTTAATCCGCCCTGGAGGAGTGGTGAAGAAAGGAGAGGTGCTTCATGAGGAAATCATAATTTCCTCTTTGATCCAAAGAAAGCTCACCTGAATGGCAGTAGGGACAATGGCCATCTTGGTCTGTCACAAGCTGAGACAACCAGGACACTAAGATTTTCTGCTGGAGCGTTGCATGGACAGAGCAGTGAAACTGGGTGAGACTTCCAACTTTACCCCAAAGATTTAACCGAAATTAAAATTATAAAAAACAATCTTCAAATAGTGAGAAAGTGGCAATTGGATTTATGGAGACAATGGATTAAAGACTAAAAATTAAAGAGAAAGACTGAGGCTTAAAGACTCAGATTCCAAAGAAATATTTAAAAGATATTTAAAATCATATAAAGCCTGGAAAAAGTCAAATAACATTGTGAAAAGTTATTATTGGAAGAAATTGCTTTTCTAAACTCTATCTTTAACCCCCCTGAATGGATGACAGTCAGCTGTTTTGACTTTTACACTTTTACACTTTTACACTGAATGCTGGAACTGGGAGCAGAGAAGCCATCTACTAGAGGAAGAAGATTACTGTAATGTTGGAAATTTGAATGAAAGTGAGAAAAAGAGAAAAAACAAACAACACCCGGAAGACTATTTGACCTTGACTTCATCTTAGTAGGCGATTTGGAGGCTTGGAAATATCTACTGAACTGTTTGGAGATTTTTAAAGTAATCTGAACTATAAAGACCAAAACCTTAATGAACTGTTTATTGAAAGGTGAATTTGGAAGATTTGAGGAAACCTGGTGAGCCAAGAGGGAATTGATTCACTAACATCATTGGATTGATCATCCTATGAAACAAAAGAAGAAGAAAAAGAAGAAAAGCAATAAAAAAAGAGAAAAAGAAGAAAAGACAAAAAAGACATTAAAATTTGGACAATTGGGAAGGTGTAAACTGGAAACTATAAAGACTGTAAAGTATCAATGTATAGCTTTTAAGGACTAGAAAGTTAGGGGATTTATTTATTTATTTACTTATTTATTTATTTATTTATTTATTTATTTAATTAATTAATTAATTTGTATACCGTCCTTCTCCAACAGGACTCAGGGCGGTGAACAGCCATGGTAAAAACATAATATATAAAATTTAAAAGCAATTTAAAAACATTAAATAATTTGGCTATCCAATTAAAACAACCCAGGTTAAAACCAATTACAAATTAAAAATTGAAGGGATGGGATCAAGTCAGCCCGGCTAGGTGAAAAAGATGTGTTTTCAGGGCCTGACGAAAAGTCCAGAGGTCTGGTATCGTGCGTATCTCTGGGGGCAGGTCGTTCCAGAGGGCAGGTGCCACCACAGAGAAGGCTCTCCCCCTGGGGGTCGCCAGCCGACATTGTCTGGCTGACAGCACCCTGAGGAGTCCCTCTCTGTGGGAGCGTACTGGCTGATGGGAGGCTATTGGCGGCAGAAGGCGGTCTCATAAATGCCCCGGCCCTAAGCCATGGAGCGCTTTAAAGGTGGTCACCTTTATTCCTCCAATTATTTGGAGAAATAATTCTGGGATTGTTCCAGGGTTTATCTGGGATTGATAAACTTTAGTAATAATTGACTTTTTTGCAGTTTTTAGATATTGGGATATTGGAATATTAGAGCTACATTGAGTAATTTTTAATATATTAATTTGGTACAAAATGACCCAGCAGGAGACAATAAAGTTCTATGAAGAAATGTTAATGATGGCTAAAAGTTTTTATGAAAGTGTGACAAAGAATCATAAGGAGATGATGGGATTGTTCAAAGATAAAGAAGGGAGTGTAGAAGACCCTCAACAAATGGTGGGAAAAGATGAACAAAATATTCAGAAGACAGATGAGAAATCAGAAGGAGTGGGGGAGGAGACAAATCAAAATAAGCTACAAGAAAACAAAAACAATGAAAAGACAATAACAATAAATACTAAGAATCAAATAGATAATTCCTTAAGCGTTTACAATAGCACAGAGGGTAAGGTGACCAGATTTTAACATTGGTAAAGAGGGACATTGTGGGCGTGGCTTATTTTGTGGGCATGGCTAGCTGGTCATGTGACTGGGTGGGCGTGGCTAGCTGGTCATGTGACCGGGTGGCCATGGCTGTGTGTATAGGGACTACTCAGAGGGCTGAAAAGTCATTTCTGACAGGTCCTCACACTTTTGACTGGTCCTCACACTTATGACCATCCTCACATTTATGCCCGTGCAGCATTCTTAACAACCATGTCACTCATTTCACAACTGCTTCTCTTCACCATGATGACAAGATAGGGCAAAAATGTAAAATGTGAGGACAGTCGTAAGTTCGAGGACTAGTCAAAAGTGCGAGGACCAGTCAAAAATAACTTTTTCAGCCCTCTGAGTAGTCCATATGCATAAAAGGATACAGTAATAGAGAGGGATGAAGGAAGGGAAGGGAAATTAGAGTAGGAGTGACGGTTAAGAGAAGGAGGAAGAGAGGAGGAGAAGGAGAAAGGAAGAGGAAGTAGGGAGGAGAAGAAGAGGGGGGGAAGAGAAAGTAAGAAGGAAAGAAAAGAGAGGTGGTAGGTTTGAGGAGAAAGATTGCTGTACAATAAAAAAGATGAAAGGGAAGAAAGCCAACCCCAAACAAATATAAAGATATTAAGATAAAGAATGAATTGTTAAACTTTAAAGAATAAAAGAGAACAAATATGAATAAATAGCAATAATTAGAAACACACATACATACAATGTATTTTCTTTGAACAGAATATTTGGCTGGTTCACAAATTTAAACAGTGTTTAGTCATTTCAATTAAATTTACAATTTCTATATTTCCTTTTTGCCATATTTATTCCTCATCTATTTTTTTAAAAAAACAATTTTACCCTTCATCCTCATCTCTAATCTTAATCAAATTCAATTTTTCCCTTCTATTCTATTTTATACCCCTTCCCGTTGTCATCTATTTTTATATCCATCCTCACATTGCTTAATTATGTAATTATGTAATACAGTTGTTTAATACAAATTCAACATTTTAATATAAATCAATTAGTTATATAACTATCTTTTTTGTATATTAATCAATATGAACATGAATATTCCAATTATTTCCATGCAATCCAATTTCTTACAAATCAATTAATTATACTTACCAATAATAATAAACCAAATAATTTCCCCCATATATTCCTCCAAACCACAACTTAACCATTTCTGCTTTCAACACAGTATATAATTAATAATATCTCAATTATTACAATTCCCTAGTTAAAAAGAGCTTTTTTTTCTTTTGTGTTTTAAAATCTTGAACTCTCCTCTTTTGCCCTAAATAATTTTCCATTGTTTGCACTTACCTTTTTTGGTGAGGAAAAGGAAAATAAATCTGCTGCCTAATTTTCCAACGTTGCAAGCAAACCGCAAAGCCAACAGCCTGTTTTACTTTCAGTTTCGTTTTGAGCTTGGTTTGCACAAAGAGGGAAAAAAACTGAGCAATTTAGCAAGAGCAGAGCCCTGTGCAAATCAGCTGAGAGGGGGAAGCCGAGCTAATTAACGTAGGGCGGCCCTTTGAAGCCCCGCGGCAAGAGTTTAAACAGGTTTTTTCCCTCTAGCCATCAGCGGGGATTCAGGAGGCAGCCGGGAACCAGGAGGCAGAATGAAAAATCGGGACTTTTTTAAAACGCCGCGGGACGCGGGACAAATTGCTCAAAAGCGGGACTGTCCCGCCAAAAGCGGGACGTCTGGTCACCTTAACAGAGGGGGAAAAGAGGGGGAAGCCTATCCCCCTGGCCTGGAACAGGCCAAAAATGGGACATGCGGAGGCCGAAATGGGGCATGCAGAGGCGGCAATAGGTGGCAGCAGCGATGGGTGGTGATGGCAGCGATGGGCGGTGGTGATCCCTGCAGCCTGGAACAACTGATAGGCAGTATTTCAGGAGGCCGATCCAACCACCAATCAGCTGCTTGTGCTAAATCAGGCTGTGCTGAAGCTGAGCAGGCTGTTTGCTATTTGCTGCAAGGAGGTAAATTGCTGGGAGGCAGAGGCCAAAGGGTGGGGGCTGGTGGGTAGGCAGGGCTTTAGCAACATTTGCTGTATAAGATGCACAGACATTTCCACCCACTTTTTTTGGAGGGGGAAGTGCATCTTATACACCAAAAAATACAGTATACAAGAGAGAGAGAGAGAGAGAGAGAGAGAGAGAGAGAGAGAGAGAGAGAGAGAGAGAGAGAGAGAGAGAGAGAGAGAGAGAGAGAGAGAGAGAGAGAGAGAGAGAGAGAGAGAGAGAGAGAGAGAGAGAAGAAGTTGAGAAAGATGCCTCCTTTTTTCACACATTTTTGATTGGGCTGCAAAAGTGGCATTGCATACTTCATTAGCATTAGATCCTCCCATGCTATGTAGCATATCAGACAGCAAGGGATCTCCAGTATTTTTGGTTTTGGGGTGAGTACATTAACCACTTCCCCTGTGATGTTTGTATACTTTAGTTATGGCTAAAATAGTATAATGTCATTATAAATCAATCCAAATCATTGTGAAATGTGCTATGTCAAATCAATAGGATCAGGATTGGGTTCTACTTACCTTTACTACTGGTTTTCAGTGGGGCTGCACGTGCGCGCGAGCAAAGCATGCACAAAAGTGTTTTGGTGATGTCAGGGTCGGTGGGCAGAGCCTCTTGCCGGTTTTACTACCGATTCTATAGAACCGGTGCAAACCGGGGGCAACCCATCACTGAATAGGACAGTGATGACTAACCTTTTTGCTGTCATGTGCCAAAAATGGAGGGAGCACAGGGGGGTCATGCTCTCGTGTGCCAGCACTCATAATTCAATGCCCCCCCATGCCCCGCATGCTTGCATGACCCCACTGCGCTCCCCTGCTTTTGGCATGCGATGGCAAAAAGGTTACTGGTGGGCTTGGTAGGCCTGTTTTTTGCCCTCCTCAGGCTCCAGAGGTTTTCTTGGAGCCCGGGGAGGGCGAAAACAGCCTTCCCCATCCCCCCAGAGGCCCTCTGGAGGCTGGAAACAGCCCATTTCCCGACTTCCGGTGGGCCCAGAAGGCCCGAAAATCAGCTGGCCAGCGCACACATGCATGCTGGAGCTGAGCAAGGGCAATGCTTGCGTGCCCACAGATATGGCTCCGCATGCCACCTGTGGCACACGTGCCATAGGTTCGCCATCACGGCAATAGGATGTACCTAGCAGCAACAGGAGATATAAACCACACTTCTTTCCTAGCTTTTACTTTAAGGGAAAAAAAAGTTATTTTTAGCTTATATTTCTTTTTTTAAAAAAATCAAGTATATGGAAGTATATGGGGGTGGGGGGTGGGTAAATTAGAGGAAAGCTACAAAGTTATCCTTAGAAAAGCCCCTGAATAACTTGCACGTGAACTGCAACCAGAAGTACAACAATACTTAAAATCATAAATAGAAAAAGTAACCCAAACAGTGTTCGCTGAAATTGCCTCCTTCTGAGAATTAATTTATGCTAAAAAAAAGAGAGAGGTGGTTGTTTGAAAGACAAAGACAGTTCTTCATGTACTTCACTGCCTATTTAACATGTAACTTGGAAGCAATTAGCATAGCACTGATGATTTGCAGAAGAATAAAGGGTTCAGCAATAATAAGTCATGCAAAAAAAACCCCTATGTATAGCTCCCATTGTTCTTTCCAAAGACATGCCAATTCTCTGAATTGTCCATTATCATGTAAGAAAAGACTTTTTACTCTTTTCTCCTCTTTTCCTCAAATATAAACCCCAGGACTATTCTGATTATTAAAAGCTTAGACAGGCCAGGTTTTGGAGAATCTTTTGACCATGTATGCCTCCTTTTATTCTGGTTTTCATGTTTGAAATTAAAGATACCTGAATACCCACTGGATGCAAAAAAAAAACCACTGGTGTGAGGCAATATGAGGAAAGTACAGATCTGTAATGCCATTTGTTAAAATCTTATCCTGAGATTGCATTTCCTCAGGAAAAAAAAAAGCTGGAAGAAAGAGATTGGTAAGAATAAGGGACATTCAAAGGCTTAAATAAAGGCTGAAACATAGAACTAGTGTCTGAATCAGGGATGAAATCTGACCGCTTCAGACCGCTTCGGGTGAACCGCTAGGGATTATTGGCATTGGTTCACCGAACTGGTAGTAATCACCCCTCGTTGGCCCCACCCAAGCCCGACTGGTTGCCGCTCACATCTTCCGGCCGCCCGATATTCCACAGAATTCAATGTTAAATGCAGCAGAGAAAATGCTAACTTTTATCCCTCCATTCAGAATGGAGCTGCTGTAGCATGTCCCTTTTAAGGTAGTCCTCGGCAGGGAGGGGGACAGGAGGGAACCATGAAGGGAGCAGCAGCTCCATTCTGAATGAAGGGAGAAAAGTTAGCATTCTCTCTGCCACAGAATTCAACATTAAATGCAGCAGAGAAAATCCTAACTTTTCTCCCTCCATTCACAAAGGAGCTGCTGCAGCCTATCCCTTTTAAGGTAGTCCCCAGGAGGGAGGGGGATGGGGGGAGCAGCCGGAATGGAGCTGTTTTCGTGAAACACAGGAAAATGGGGAAGGGGATTTTCCTGCCTGTCATCCATTCCTCAATCTCAGCACAGACTGAGGGAAGGATAGTAGGCAGGAATATTCCCCTCCCCATTTTCCTGCCATTCGCAACAAGGAGTGGCTGGGAGGGGAGGGGCCAGTGAGGAGCCCCTCAATATGAGTGATGTCAAGTTGGCCACACCCACCCAGTCACATGACCTCCCCCTCCCCAACAAGCTATGCCCACAGAACTGGTAGGGGAATTTTTTTAATTTCACCACTGGTCTGAATTTTGAGAAAACTGCTGTAAATTCTTAAGGACAAAAATGGAATATCACAGTTATCTAAGGATATTCATCACCTCCAATCCTTTTTGTGAACTCCTATTTTTTTTCTTCAGCTTCCACTTGTTTTTAGAATTAAACTTAGTGGTTCCAAGACTGAATAAAGTGGGAAAGAGTAGAAGATTGGAAAGAAAAAAAAATGTGGCTATTTAGGGGCTATGACTAATTCTCATGGGGCTATTGTATAAATTAGAGCACATATATGTTGATCTCATAGGCTGGGATATAAGTACTGTCCTCTAAAGTAATTAGTCCCATTTGAGTTCATAACTAAAAGGAGAAAATCAGAGCACAGCTTGTACCATAGTTTTTATTTTTCTACTTATTTATGATCAATATAGAAGAGGTGAACTAGAAAAAGTGGGATAGATAGCATTACCACCAGATGGATGAGTAACTGCCTGACAAACCATGCTCAACGAGTCATCCTTAATAGTACTACATCTACTTGAAGGAAAATAAGCAGTGGGGTACCACAAGGTTCCGTGGTAGGCCCAGTACTCTTCAATATCTTCATAAATGACTTAGATGAGGGAATAGAATAGGTGAAAACTGACTTAGTAGCAGCAACCTTGAGAGGACTCTTAGAGTTCTAGTGGACAATCAATTAAATATCAGCTGGCAATGTGCTGCAGCAACCAAAAAAAAGCCAATGCAATCCTAAATTGCATTAACAGAGGGATTGAATCAAGATCATGTGAGGTAATAGTACCACTCTATAAAGCCTTAGTGAGGCCACACCTAGAATACTGCATCCAGTTTTGGTCACCACACTATAAAAAAGATGTGGAGACTCTAGGAAGAGTGCAGAGAAGAGCAACAAAGATGATTAGGGGCCTGGAGGCTAAAACATATGAAGAAGGGTTACAAGAACTGGACATGGCTACTCTAGTGAAGAGAAGGGCCAGGAGTGACGTGATAGTAGTGTTCCAATATTTGAGAGGCTGTCACAGAGAAGAGGGAGATAACCTATTTTCCAAGCTACCTGAAGGCCAGACAAGGAACAATAGATGAACACTGATCAAGGAGAGATTCAACCTAGAAATAAGGAGTAAATTTTCTGACAGTGAGAACAATCAACAATTAACCAATGAAACAGCTTCTTCAAAAGTTGTGGGTGTTTCATCACTGGAGGCTTTCAAGAAGAGCCTGGACAGCCACTGTCAGAAATGGTATAGGGTCTCTTACATGAGCAGGGGGTTTGACTAGAAGACCTCCAAGGTCTATTATTCTATTCTATTCTATTCTATTCTATTCTATTCTATTCTATTCTATTCTATTCTATTCTATTCTATTCTATTCTTTCTTTATCATTTTTTTTATCAGCACTTCAGTTTTCATGCCCTATGACAACTTCTTGTGATTTCCATCATAAGTCCTTCCTTAATTTAGCAAATTTATAGTATGTTTGCTTTCTCCAACCTCTGCATTCAGATTTTTCAACGAAGTCCCCAAACCATGTGCTAAAGATCAGATATGTTACATGTACATAAAATAAAACCTTGTGGACTTGCATGGTTAGGTAAAATAAAAGTTCCCCTCGCACATATGTGCTAGTCGTTCCCAGCTCTAGGGAGCGGTGCTCATCTCTGTTTCAAAACCAAAGAGCCAGCACTGTCTGAAGACGTCTCCATGGTCATGTGGCTGGCATGACTAAACGCGAAAGGTGCACAGAACGCTGTTACCTTCCCACCAAAGGCGGTCCCTATTTTTCTACTTGCATTTTTTACATGCTTTTGAGCTGCTAGGTTGGCAGAAGCTGGGACAAGTAACAGGAACTCACCCCATTACATGGCACTAGGGATTTGAACCACTGAACTGCCGACCTTTTGATCGACAAGCTCAGCATCTTAGCCGCTGAGTCACCATGTCCCATCTTGCATGGTTAGTTGTACTCTTATGTTTTGGTCTTTGAAATATCTCTCCCCCCACCCTTGACTGAAATGCTGTGCCTGTTCTCTGAATGCTACCTATTGGGAAGTAATTCCTTGTTCCAAAATCTGCCTGCATTGAGTACCTATGCAAGTTTGCACAAGCACATGAATGCAGAATGCAGAGTACCAGATGAAATGTTAAGCATGAGCCTTTGATCTGCTCCTTGGCTTAGATGTTAATGAGGGTGCTTGTCCTTATCTTCATCAGGAAAGATTGAGTAGAATGCCTAAGCAGCAGCCTGCTGTGTAAACACAGACAAGCAGATGGCACAGAACACTATATTCAATGGTTGTGCAGAAGAGGCTGCTTGACAAGAATGGCTTCACTGAGTCCATGATCGTTTCATTGCGCCATTTGTAAGCAGCTCACCAATATTTTATTGAGTTTTAATTGTCTCCTTTATTTATTTGCTTCCTCGCTAATACGGCTCTGCCCCTTTTACCCCATTCATTCTGAATGAATTACGCTTTTTCCTGCCTGTTAGGGATTTGCTTAATATTTCATTCATAGCTATTATACCATCTATAAATATACCCAAAGAGGAAATTTATCCATTTATCTAAGCATTAATGACATCTGCTTGGAACCGACAGGTTCATAAGTAGAGTAGCTTCTGTCTCAGGAATACCTGGGAAGGTCTGAATAGTTGCTTGTAAACAAAAAGAATTATTGTTACTATTGTGGTCACAAAGTCAGAGAAAATTGTTTATAAATAGTTGGTTCTATGGAGTGTGATTGCATTAAACAATACAAAACTGTTCATGTTCTAATGCAATTGTTCATCTCTATACTGAAAAACTGAATCAGGTGGTGGGGGAGTATGCCATGAGGATGAAAAACCCTCTAAATGGGTCAGTAGTACATTTTCATTTAGATTTCCTCCTCTTAATTTGGGAGGCTTGCAAGACAGAAAAGGCATGTAGAGCTAATTAAGAGGCTGGCAGTCAGGAGGCTATGACAATGAAATGTGTTACATTTTAGTCTATCTAATTAAAAGTAGAGCAAGACACGGAATCATGACTCAAAGTCACCATCACATAAAAATAACAATAAGTGTAACACATTGCTTCATGTTATGATGGTGTCGTGAAAGGTAAAAGATTATTGGTGTGGTTTTTTTTTTTAAAGTGATCTTAAATTGGACTTTATTTTAACTAGAATTAAATTAGAGGGAGTTTTCACTGCCCATTAAATAAATCTGAGTGATAGCGTGCTTTCTGTGAAAAATATATGTAAATACATGCATATGGTTGATTTGTTTTAAGCTTTGGGTGATTAAAGCAAGGAGTGGGGGACCCCAGTCAAAGAAATATTATTGTGCTGGGAGTTCTAGTTCATCATGTGGAAAGTCACTTGGTGATACTTTAAATGAATGAATTCCTAATGCTTGGAAATAAGTATATGAAAAATTATTCAAAAGGAATGTTGTAAATCTCTTTTTTGAAGCCCTGCTTTCTTTAGTATCCCTGTTATTCATTGATTTGTAAACATGGAAGAAAAAAAATATTTGCAAGACTCTGCTGCTCTTTACTTCCCACTTCTCTCTTTCTCATCTTCTTTATCTTCCAGCTAGATCATACTAAAGTAATGTAACTAAATACATCTCTCTTCATTGAAGCCCCTTCGTTAGAAGGAACATGTCACTTTTAATGGGGTTTTTCTTTCTTAACCCAAACATACAGTACAGATGGGTAATATCTTAATTTACAGATTCATAGTCTTCTCTGTAGTTTTGTTTTGTTTTGTTTTATTTTTGTTTTGTTTTGTTTTTTTATTTATTTATATGCCGCCCTTCTCCAGAGACTCAGGGCTTCTTACAAGGCGTTAAGCAATAGCCTTCATACTTATGTATATTTTATACAAAGTCAGCTTATTGCCCCCACAAACCGGGTCCTCATTTTACCTACCTTAGAAAGGATGGAAGGCTGAGTCAACCTTGAGCCTAGTGAAAATTGAACTCGCAGTAATTGCAGGCAGCTGGAAGCTAAATACTACCTTTGACAGTAGCATTAGTCTGCTGCGCCACTCAGGCTCCTTCTCAGTTCCAGAGAAAGCTGGTATACTGTTTACTTATTATCATCTACATGGCATAGGGCCAGATTATTTGTGGGACTGCCTGCCTACAGTGTCTTTTCATGCTCCACCAGCATGGTGAGCATGGTGAGCAGGTGCCACCTATTAGGGAATATCATGTTGTGGACTTGATTCTCTGTCACAGTCTGTGGTCTATAAATAAGCATCAACTCGGGGGCCCAAGGGACCCCTAAAATGTTGGTCTACAAGACATCAAAGACTTGGCTGTTCTCTCAGGGGCAACAGGTCAAGTGAGCCTAGCTGGTTGATTGGTTTGATTTATTTAGTTCAAGGCCTTGAACTGGAAGTAAAATAAGTGTGCATGTGTGTGTGTGTGTGTGTGTGTGTGTGTTCACCTTGTTTGCCTGATTGCTATTTTCTAATTTTGCTTGATTGAATTCTCTGATTACTGCCTAGAGTCTCTGTTATGAGATGGACAGCTATACAAATTATTTAAACACATAAAGATAAATAAAACCAATATATGAACACATCATAAAAGATAAAATCTGATTTGCGGTTGGCTACCTTTTACTTTAATTCAAATCATTTTGGCTAAATGATCATCTTTATGAAAAATAATTTGTTATAAATTGCCCAGAAAACAGCAAAATCCTAAGGATATAGCAGACAATTCAGTTAAAGAAACAAAATGGATTGTAATCCATTGAAATATGTGTAGTAATAAGTATTTTAATCTTTACAATCTCACAGATTTATCAGTTGTTTTGCTGAAAAAGGCTAGCAACATTCCCCTCAGGAATATATTTTAATAAAATGAGGACAATTATATTATCAAATCAAGTACAGGTTTGACAGTTGCCTTAGCAGAGTTTAAAAACTGAAAAAAGAAGCAACTTAAATGAAAAAGCTTCCCTTCAATCATATTTCAATAACTGTGCTTAATTTGGTTGTTCAATTCCCATTTATAACTTCATCACTCTATTTGCTTACTTTATTGAAATGTTCATGAACAGTAATCTGACATTCGGTTTTAGTATTTTTTTTTTAATTGATTGTGTTCCATTTAGTCAGTGTTGACTCTTAGAAACTACCTAAATTGTGCCTCAAGTGACAAATCTAGTTGATTTATTCAAGGATTTATGTATTTGTTTTCCTGGATATTTGTGGCCTTTTCCAACACCAAATTTCAAAAGCATCAATATTCTTTCCATCTCTCTTCAGATATGTTAATGAAGACTCAACCATCCAGGTCTAAAGATTGAATCATGGCAACTGAACCAAACTTTGTTAATCTGAGACATTTCAACTTTCACTTCCATAAAGTGCCATAGAGAATACCATAGCTTGCATATGCTAATCTTTGTAGCTGCAGACATACATGGCATTTAAATGTCTTCTTATAGCTCCTCAAAAAAGTGCTGGTCTGTGGCATATTTCTTGATTACCTTTTCCTTTACTATTCATAAAAGACAGAAGCTATCTACCACTTTGATATCTTCATTGTCAATTCTAAGGCTGGTTTCTGAACTTGTTACGGTTACTTTGGTCTTCTTTATATTTAATCTTGATCCCACTTTTTTCACTATGCTCCTTGATTTTCATTACTAGAGGTGGCAGACTATTTGCATTTTCAGCTATCAGAGCATAACACAGGTTATAGATGTTTCTTCCTTCAATTTTGAAACCATGCTCATCATCTTGCAATTCAACTTTCCACAGTATATATTCTGCTTATGGTTTGAATATATAAGGGGAGAGATTGTGGCCTTTTCTCACTTCCCTGAAGCTGGTCTGTTTTACCATATTCCATCCAGACTTTTTAGTCATTTAGCCATGGCCTTAAGGCCCGTTTGATTCTGCTGAAATTCAGAGAAAATAAAGAGAATATTCTGATTTAACAGGGACAATCTGACTTTGAAAAACAGAAATCTGTCGTTTTACTGTACTAACATGATTTTATTTTCCATAGCTTGCTTTTTTTAAAGGTCTAAAAAATAGCAAAACAAGAGTCTTAACACAAGTATGATTTTAATGTTACAGCACCATTGAGCAATCTTTAATCCACAACTTTTAGTTCCTTTTTCCATTCTTTTACAACAGCACCCTCCCCCCCATTACCTTGCAAATTTGCACAATAACAGAATAACAAAATAATTATATAGAGTTTGTAACGATATTTTTCAGGATCAGACTCAATAAGTAGAATAAGAATTAGATATTCAAATAAAGCACTGTTTATTTACAGAAGGCATTCTATATTCACTGAATATTCACAGATAGAAGCTCAGAAGGAAAGCATACAGCTCCTTATATATACAAGGGGTGGAGCTAGATATAGGAGTGGTTAAGTATGAATATATTAAGTAGTGAAGAATAAGTTAACCCCTGATATCCTGGTCATGTACTATTTACATAATAAAGAATAAGGCATTTACTTGTGACAAATCCCCCTCTAAATGCCGATTCGATATATTACAACAATTACATTCAGATTCAGAACAATATAAAACTTGTAACTTAGAAGTCAAGTATTTATGCTGCTTAGAAGGCAAAGGCTTTGTCAATATGTCAGCTATTTGCTCTGATGTTTCGCAATGAACTGCTTTAATAAATCCATCCTGAGATAACTGCCTCACATGTTTGAATTTTATATCTATATGTCTGGACCTTTGTCCAATAGCATCAGATCTAGATATTTCAATAGCAGCCTTGTTATCTTCGTGTATGATAAATGGTAATGAAGGTTTCATCCAGGTGTCTGACAACAAGTCATTAAACCATACGAGGTTATTTGAGGCTTTAGACAAACAGACATATTCTGCCTCAGTCGTTGATGTGGCTACTAAGTCTTGTTTACCAGTATACCAGTAAACTGGACAATTGTTAAGAAAAAATATATAACCAGATGTGCTTTTTCTACATGTGGTGTCGCCAGCCCAATCTGCGTCGGTGTAACATGTGAGGATGGGCTCTTTGTCACTATTGGGTTCCAATAATAAACAAAAATCTAAGCTATTTTTCAAATATCTTAATATTCTTTTGACAGCTTCCCAATGATATACTAGTGGTTTGCTGACGTGTCTAGACAATAAGTTGAGAGGCAAAGCGATATCGGGTCTGGTCCAATTGGAGATATATAGAAGGGAACCGATGACTGATCTGTAAAGAGTATTATCTTTAAATTCAGGGAATGACTCATCTGTGTTCCTCAGGAAATCAGTTTGCATGGGAGTATCACAGGGTTTAGCATTGTTTAAGTTACATTTGTTCAGGAGTTCTATAATCTTATCTCTTTGAGAAAGTTTGAATCCCTTTTTTGTTTTGCTAATTTGAACTCCAAGATACTTATTTACCTTACCTAATGATTTCAAAGAGAAATGTTCATTTAGTTTTGTTACAAATGTTTCTCTCTTCTCTTTGTGTTTACCTATATACAAAATATCATCCACATAAATTAACACGAATTCTAAAGAGTCATCCTCTTTTTTAACAAAGAAACAGTTATCAGCAGTAGTGGCATTAAAATTCATAATTTTGAGCACTTTTACTAAACATTCATACCATCTTTTGCCAGATTGTTTCAGCCCATATAAACTTTTATTTAGTAACCACGTTTCATTTTTGTTTGTATATTGACTGTGAGGCGCTCTTACATATATCTCTTTATCTAATTTTGCATGTAGATATGCAGTCTGTATGTCGTATTTACCTTACCTAATGGTTAGGTATCAAGGTTAAGTGCTGATGCTATGACCAGTGCAGTTTTAACACTCTCAGTTCTTACGGTGGGAGAGTATGTATCCGTGTAATCCTCGGGATATTTTTGTGCATAACCTTGAGCAACTAGTCTAGCTTTGTATAAGACAGCGGTTCTCAACCTGGGGGTCGCGACCCCTTTGGGGGTCGAACGGCCATTTCACAGGGGTCACCAAAGCCCTCTCTGCCCCCCCGCCTTCACTCACCCTCACTCTCTGCTCTGTTGGATCGCCGGCCATTCGTTTACCCCGCCCACTCCCCATCTATTGCTGCCTCCGATGGCTAGAGGAAAAAAAACTGTTTAAATTCTTGCCGCGGGGCTTCAAAGGGCCGCCCTATAGCCAGTGGTGCAGCCGAACTCTTTGTTAAATTGCTGGGTTGCCCCGCCCCTCCACACCACTATTTATTGCCAATAAATAGTGGTGGGCGAGGGGCGGGCGAGCCAGCAATTTAACAAATGGTTCAGTGTTTTTTTTGTAATTTTATTGGCCCACAGAGCTTCAGCATAGGCTAATTGGCCTCCCGGCTCTCAGCTGATTTGTCTCGGCTGTTTTGCTCAGGGCTCTGCTGTTTGCTTGGAAAGAGTGCAGATTTTTTTTCCCCCTAGCTATACTGAAAAACAAAAGAGAAAGTAAAGCAGGCTGTTGGCTTTGCACGTTGGAAAATTAGGCAGGCAGATTTCTTTTTCCTCACCAAAAAAGGTAGGTGCAAACAACGGGAAATTTAGGGTAAAAGAGGAGATTTTAAAACACAAAAGAAAAAAAGCTCTATTTAACTAGGGAATTGTAATAATTGAGATACTATTAATTGTATATTGTGTTGAAAGCAGAAATGGTTAAGTTGTGGTTTGGAGGAATATATGGGGGAAATTATTTGGTTTATTATTATTGGTAAATATAATTAATTGATTTGTAAGAAATTGGATTGCATGGAAATAATTGGAATATTCATTTCATATTGATTAATATACAAAAAAGGTAGTTATGTAACTAATTGATTTATATTAAAATGTTGAATTCATATTAAATAACTGTAATATTACATAATTAACCAATGTGAGCATGGATATAAAAATAGATGACAATGGGAAGGGGTATAATATAGAATAGAAGGGAAAAATTGAATTTGATTAAGATTAGATGAGGATGAAGGGTAAAATTGTTTTTTTAAAAAAATAGATGAGGAATAAATATGGCAAAAAGGAAATATAGAAATTGTAAATTTAATTGAAATGACTAAACACTGTTAAAAATTATGAACCTGCCAAATACTCTGTTCAAAGAAAATACATTGTATGTTTGTATGTGTGTTTCTAATTATTGTTATTTATTCATATTTGTTCTCTTTTATTCTTTAAAGTTTAACAATTCATTCTTTATCTTAATATCTTTATATTTGTTTGGGGTTGGCTTTCTTCCCTTTCATCTTTTTTATTGTACAGCAATCTTTCTCCTCAAACCTACCACTTCTCTCTTTTCTTTCCTTCTTACTTTCTCTTCCTTACCCTCTTCTTTTCCTCCCTACTTCCTCTTCCTTTCTCCTTCTCCTCCTCTCTTCCTCCCTCTCTTACCCTCACTCCTACTCTAATTTCTCTTCCTTCATCCCTCTCTATTGCTGTATCCTTTTATGCATATGGACTACACAGAGGGCTGAAAAAGTTATTTTTGACTGGTCCTCGCACTTTTGACCAGTCTTCGAACTTATGACTGTCCTCACATTTTACGTTTTTGCCCTATCTTGTCACCATGGTGAAGAGAAGCAGTTGTGAAATGAGTGACACATTGTTAAGAATGCTACAATGGGCATAAATGATGACCAGTCATAAGTGCGAAGACCGGTCAAAAGTGCGAGGACCTGTCAGAAATCACTTTTTTCAGCCCTCTGGGTAGTCCTTTTGTGCATATGGACTACTCAGAGGGCTGTAAAAGTTATTTTTGACTGGTCCTCGCACTTTTGACCAGTCCTCGAACTTACGACTGTCCTCACATTTTACGTTTTTGCCCTATCTTGTTACCATGGTGAAGAGAAGCAGTTGTGAAATGAGTGACATGGTTGTTAAGAATGCTGCACGGGCATAAATGTGAGGATGGTCATAAGTGTGAGGACCAGTCAAAAGTGCGAGGACCTGTCAGAAATGACTTTTTTCAGCCCTCTGAGTAGTCCCTATACACATAGCCATGGCCACCCGGTCACATGACCAGCTAGCCACACCCACCCAGTCACATGACCTCCAAGCCATGCCCACAAAATAAGCCACGCCCACAGAACCGGTAGTAAAAAAAATTAGAACCCAACCCTGGTTGGGCGTCACCACAACATGAGGAACTGTATTAAAGGGTCGCGGCATTAGGAAGGTTGAGAACCACTGGTATAAGATGTTGCCTCCTTCTAAGTTTTTGATTTTATATATCCACCTAGTACCAATAACAGTTTTATCTTTAGGTGCATGAGTAGGTGTGAATACATTTAATTTCTGCAAACTATCCATCTCTTTAGTCATGGCTGATTCCCACTTTTCCTTTTCTTCGGGGGGAAGTTTTAGCACTTCCTCATATGTGTTTGGTGTTGATGTTTCTCCATCCATATACATTATATAATCTTTGTATTTGTTTGGTATTTGGTTTCTGTTATTCCTGATTGTCCTTTTTGGTCTACTATCATTGTCATGTAAATACCTAGCTTCCTTTTTTGTTAATGAATCTGTCCTATTATACATCATTTCATATGGTGTCTTGTTAACAATGCTGGACCAAGTTCTATTTTGTGTATAATTGGAATATTGTAAAGCTTCTGACCAGAATTGTTTTCCTAAGCCAGCGTCTTCTCATCGCGAACCTCCAAGAAATATTAAAAAACAACGGAGCAGCGAAAGAGAAGCACATCGTTACGAATAAATCTAAAGACTCAAAAACGGTGAGCGATCTGCCTGAAAATAAAAATACAGCGAAAAAGAAAACTAACAGTCCCGCGCAAAATTTCGAATGGCAGCCATCTTGGTTTCAACGGACCCCTAAGATGAGCGAAGCAGAGCCAATCAGAAAGCTAGATTCAAAATACCTGGCACGAAAAGCCTTACTCGATGCAAGAAATGAAAAAGAGAAAATTTACACCTCAGAAGAATCAGACACAGAGATTGAAGAGACTTCGATAGATATGCAAGTAAAATCAGCAATGAAAACGCTCTTTGCTGCTTTTGGACCAAAATTGAAAATCACTAAAGAATCAACGAAAAGGCAAGCAAGCAAACAAACACCTCAGAATCCACCCACTTCTATTCAAACGACGAAACAGTAACAGTTTTCTATTTCGTTTTCTTCTTGGTCATCAGTCTCATCCATTGTTTCTTCATTGTCAGTAGTGCAGTCTTCAGATTCTCTCGATATTGTATTCGTGGACTCATCAATTATTTCTTGATCTGCTTCCATTTCTTTGCTGTATGCCCTGGTGTTGGGTCTTTCTCTTTTATTTCTGGAGTTTTCTCTCTCAGACATATTTAAAGTTTTATTGAGTCAATTTAACCATCCCCTGCTACCAAATTTGTTACGATATTTTTCAGGATCAGACTCAATAAGTAGAATAAGAATTAGATATTCAAATAAAGCACTGTTTATTTACAGAAGGCATTCTATATTCACTGAATATTCACAGATAGAAGCTCAGAAGGAAAGCATACAGCTCCTTATATATACAAGGGGTGGAGCTAGATATAGGAGTGGTTAAGTATGAATATATTAAGTAGTGAAGAATAAGTTAACCCCTGATATCCTGGTCATGTACTATTTACATAATAAAGAATAAGGCATTTACTTGTGACAGAGTTATTACACTTACTTTGGTTAGCAGCATGGTGGTCTAGAAGTCAAACTCTCACTTCACTGTCAGGAAGCGGTAAGTCTGATCCTAGGAAGCAGCAGATATTTATCTCTCTGGGAGCAAAAAGAAAATTTCTGCTGTGAACTCTGCATAGGCATCAGAATGGTATTCAGCCAGTAAATGCTCAGCTTCATTCAGTCACCACAACTCCACTCCAATGCAAGGGATTACAGGGTCATCAAAGGAAAAAAAAATACACACACTTTGGCAACAATTGATGACACTTTTTGTCATGAAGCAAATGACATCACGAGGTAACTAGGATTATAAATAGGATTACTTAACTAGAGAAGAAATATGTGCCACATATATTCACAGATTGGTCCATCTGCAGATAAGCCAATTCTCAATTTTTTCACCAAACTATTGTGAAAAGTGTGCCATTAGTGGAAAAATCAACCTTCAAAATGTTCATGTTTTAATTTTCACAATTGGCTTAATCGTGGATGGCAAATTTTTCATGGTGCTTTGGTTAAAAATTCAAGATAAAATTCAAGCCTATCCATGGATAGACTTATCCATGAGTAAATTCAGGATGTATGGGTAATAAAAAAAAAGTATTACCACATAGACTTGCAGGTAAAACCAATGTTGGATAAACCAATTTATAGGTGTACTTGTCCCCTAAATTTCTTGTCTTATGTCTAAGTAAATATAGTAGTCAGATTTCTCTTTGGCAGAACACTGTTAGCCACTCTGACCCCTGAACTAAACAAACTAGCAATCTTCAGACAAATTAATCTACAAAAACATTGTAGACTCCCTGGCTTTCAATGTACAATTGCCATATGCTAAATAATTAAATCTGCCAATAACATGAGACCCATTGCCAGAATTAATCAAGTCATTTGGTCATAATCTTGAAATCCATTGATAGGGTGGAGTGATTAAAAAAAATGTTTTCAAAAGTTCTTGGTTTACTTGGTGATAAGACAAAATGCAGAAACTAAATCTATTAAGAATCACACTAAGGCAATACTTAGTTAATGTACAATCCTGTACATATCAGTCAACAAATTACCCAGCATCTCAGTCTTACCTGAAATTCTCCTTATGTAGGGGCAGCACATTATTTCTCTCTGTGTGTTTCTGAAAGCCTCAATTGTCTTTTTTGTTTGTTTGTTTTAGCTTTAAGGTGACCCAGGTTTCTTTGGGGGAGATATGGACAAGACTTACCTCATTTTGTATGAAAAATCTGACTAACAAATTTTATGTTACATTATTTTTATTATTTTATTAAATTTTATTAAAAAGGTATTTTGGGTAAATTTCACCTCTTTTTATCAGTCTGATTAACTTTAGGATTTGCAATTCATTGAAATAATTTTATGATTCTAATAGCTCAGTAAACTCTGAAGCTAGTGTGATGGATTTTTTTAAATTTTTCATACTTATTTTAAAAAAGATGGATACAATTGTTTATATTTGTTTAAATTGTTAGTTCCACTTTCTGCACTGAAACATAGCTATAGTAGTTTACAAGTTAACTTTAAACAATAAAATAATAATGAAGTAATAACCGTACTTAAAATAGCAATCAAAATGAGATAGTATAAATATGAGCAAATTTAAATACAGATTGCAATATCCTGGTCTTTAATTTTTATTTAAAAATAGTCAAGGAGGGAACCAGATTGTTGTATGATGTACAATGATGGCTGTATTTTATAAAGGTGGGGAGCCCTAACCAAATAGATCTACTAGCCTATAGGATCTTCTTGAACAATGTTAAGATCTGGCACATTCCAACAAATGTAGAGTGATCTGGTTCCAAGATATTTAGAATAGAATGGAATGGAATGGAATGGAATGGAATGGAATGGAATAGAATAGAATAGAATAGAATAGAATAGAATAGAATAGAATAGAATAGAATAGCTTTATTGGCCAAGTGTAATTGGACACATAAGGTATTTGTCTCTGGTGCATAAGCTCCCAGTGTACATAATTAGATTTTCAAGTTGATCATCAGTGCTTTAAATAGCAGATGATAATGAAACTATTGTTATAAAGACCTATTTATTTCTTCTATCTTCTAGATACAGTGTGTTAAGAGTAAAAAAGATAAGCATTTTTCATAAGGTTTCTCATGCCCCCAAAAAGAGGAGGAGGAGGAAGAGGAGGAGGAGGAGGAGACAATCAAGTAAAAATCCAAGCCCATATAACATCAGCTGTCAAATTTGCCTGCAGGTATATGTATTTTTGGCAACTGTAACCTTAAACAACATGCAGTAAGGATTTCCAGCTCCACTGGCATTTACATTTTAAATTTTGCCTGCCAGTGATTGTTAAAAAAAGAATAAATTAGTTTCAAACTGTGGAGAGTCCATAATTAGGTACCTACTTTATATTGGTGCCTCTTTTCCTTATTTTTGAATAACATCTACAACACTCCTTCACTCAGTTGTTACAAGAGATCTGGAGAGTCAGTTCAACTTCAGGGGAAAAAATCGGGAGTTTTTTTAGATGTCAAAAACTTTCTTTGCTTTTCTTTTCCAAAGAGATTAACTAGTTGAGCTGGACATAAATATTGTCAGTCCAAGTGGTGATGTGCTGGTTTTTTCTTTTTGCAGTGTTATGTTCCAGTTTCATCTGACTTTGTTAGCTGGCATTGTGTTAGCCCACCTTGGAAATATTTTCAACCTAAATACTTTTTAAATTAGAATAAATTAGATATCTTACGTTGATTTAAAGTGTTTTTTTTCCCCTCAATTACAAAGAGCTAAATATTCTGGCTATGTAATTTGTTGCTACCATTCTTAGTCATTTGTTGTTTAAAAGTGGCATCAACAACTATATTAAAGGCAAAGAAAATTCTGGCCTTTCAGATGATGTGGAAATCTATTTCCCATTATTCACAACTCTTCATAAAACTGACTAGCTTTTGTGGTTGATTTAATCTTTGAGTATCTGAAGGGTACAAATGGACTGCCATTTGTCAGAAATGGTGTACGGTTTCCTCCTTGAGCGGGGGGTTGGACTAGATGACCTATAAGGTCCATTCCAACTCTGTTAATCTGTTAACATGATCCATGAATGTGGGTACCAATCTACCCTTCTGTATATGGTTTTTAAAACATTGAGATTTTTAAAAAACCCAACCCAAATCTTCCTCCAAAACATTTCTCTTTAAATATTCTTCTAATAACATTTCTAAGTATGGGCATATTACTTACTATATGGGCATTTATTTTATTACCTAATGTTATTCTAAAACAATACTTGTTTAATTTTATATTAGAGCAGAGATATATTTGGGTAAATCAGTTTGTTAGATTATAAACCAACAGTATTTTTGTGAATGTGATTATTGTGTTGATATTGTAGGGTCCCAGAAAGTAGTGAGGCACCTCAATTTGATTTTGTCTTGATGTCTTATATAATAGCTTGTGTTCCATTTAAAATGTTCCTTACCATCTCTTTGATCCCCATTTCCCCATCTAGATAATCACTTTGATATAAGGGAAATTAACACAGTGAATAAGCACTACTGGCAGAAATATTATTTATAAGATCTGAAAAACTAAGATTACCTAGAATAGTCAACCACAGGCTTTCATGGCACATTTTACTGACCTGATACATGGGGCAGGATTGTCTGAGCTTGGAAGTAATGAAATGACCCACATTCTCCTTGTTAGACCATTTCATAGTAAGATCTAGTCCCATGGCTTCAGTGCTTCTCTAGAGGAATGGTGGATATGTTAGAATACTCTATTATCAGAGACTTAAAGAATCTGAGGGATGCTCTGGCAGAATTTCCTGAAAGCTGTGCTGGAGTTTCAAGCTGTTGGCTCAAACAAACCTTTTGAGATTTTCTCCTTCCCTTTGAAATAGTGAGAGAAAGTATGTCCATAATTACAACACACTTCTTTGCTATAGAGACCAGACGTCTCTGGATTTCTATGGAACTCTGGAAGATGGAATGGATGGTAGCTGAAGCGTATCTGCTGAGCACCATTAAGTACATACCATACATCTTGCATGCTGATGATAACAAAATAATTTACTTGAGCCTATCACCTCTTCAAAAACATCACTTAGATCTTTTCAGTGATGCCAATGTCATCACCCCCAAAACATTGTATACTGTCATAACCCCCAAAAGATAACATGTAACCCTCAAAAATCCCATTGTAATAAATTTCCAGGATCTTTGCAAATAAAATTGCTCATCTCCACAGTGATCTAAAACATTAGTGTGGATACAAATTGGCATAGTCAATGTTCTGTTTTATTCAATTTTGTGGGGGTCAGATTCTGCTTGTGCAGCCTGGTAATGTTGACAATACCGCTGAAGACATGTGGCCAATTACAAGTCCCCTTGACTCTCACCCATCTTAATTTATTAGATTTCGCCTATGTGGGACTGGCTGGATAGATCCAGGGATTGATTAATGTGTCGCTATGTGACAAAGTGATCCTAGCTGCCTTTAAATCAGATGTTGTGCAATCGCTCCTGAAAAAAACAAGTCTTCCCTAGAGCAAAAGGATCTTGGCAACTTGGATACAAAGTGAAATAGTGGCAGCACAAGAGGGAATGGCCCCTGAACACATTTCAATCTCATGCCTTATTTGGGGGTAGTTTTTGGCTTAACCAGGAATTTTTATCCAGAAAGGGTAAGCACTGCTAGAATATAGAATTATTCTACAGAAACACCCATGATAGGGATCCACTTGTGAAATCACCCCTTTCCAAATTCAGAGATTCACAGGTAAGGCCAACACCCACATCAAGCATTTCCAAAGTCTTGGTCTACACAAACGTGTGTGTGTGTGTGTGTGTGTATGTAATGTAGATTACTCATAGTGGGGGGGTACAAGCATTCAGTTTTATTCAATGTATCTAAACACCCATTAAAATATGCTGATTCTTGTCTTGTGAAATCTCACGTAGCCTGTTCCTTAGTGAGTATATGAAAGCAGAGGATGACTTCTCCTGACCCTGATGTTCCCATTAATGCTTCTTATACTTTCCCACTTTCCAAGAAATGTTTTGGAAAGGGAAAAAGATGATCTGCAAAAAGGCAAGAGAAAGATGGAAACTGCATTATGGAATTGATTATTAACCTGAGTTATGGGAAGTGCTGTTTAAGATAAGTCTTGCATAGAATATACATAGCTGATTTTTTTTTTCAAAAGTATGATTGGTACAAATATACTTGTTCAAAAACATTGTTTCTGCCAATACTGCAGTAATCTTATATGTATAGATGAGGATCTCTCTTACCATCTGTCTTTCTACATTCTTTTTTCTTCTACTTCTTGTTTTGCAGCGCCTAAGTCGCTCAATAACAGAGAGCCAGAGGCAGAAACACCAGAAAAAATAATTGTTGTTGTTAGTTGTGAAGTCGTGTCCGACCCCTGGTGTCTGACCTATCACGACCCCATGGACAACTTTCCTCAAGGCTTTTCTGTCCTCTGCCATCCTCTGGAGTCCATTTAAGCTCACACCTACTGCTTCAGTGACTCCATCCAGCCACCTTGTTCTCTGTCGTCCCCGTCTTCTTTTGCCCTCAATCTTTCCCAGCATTAGGCTCTTCTCCAGTGAGTCCTTCCTCCTCATTAGGTGGCCAAAGTATTTGAGTTTCATCTTCAGGACCTGGCCTTCTAAAGCCCAGTCAGTGTTGATCTCCTCTAGGACTGACTTGTTTGGTCGCCTTGCAGTCCAAGGGACTCGCAGGAGTCTTCTCCAGCACCATAGTTCAAAGCCCTCAATTTTTTGGCACTCAGCCTTCCTTATGGTCCAACTTTCATAGCCATACATTACAACTGGGAAAACCATAGCCTAGAAAAAATAATAATAAATAATTATTTCGGTGATTAAATGAATGCGGTACATTAGGTCTCTGGACTATTTTACATCTGGCTTTTATAAGTTTCATAGTTTATTTATTCACCTTATCTTTCAGTGTCTTGTCCACACAGAATATTTTAACATGCAGATAAGATAGATACAGATAAGATGTAATGGCCATTGGGATACACAGTTTTTAAAGGAGGTTGTATACATTCATGAAATATTAGATTCTTAATGGTTACTAGTCTAGATGGCTAGGTACCATCTAGCAATACCAACTGCTAAGAAGGACACTGATTTAAAACTCTGAAATTAAGAGAGCCATGGTTTGCCAAATTAGTTCATTGACTGAAGTAATATGAGTCAAGGGAATGAGCACAACATCATGTATAGAATAGAAGCTTTGTTCAACTCTAAGCAGAGTAGATTTAAATAGAGATGCATCACTGTGTTTAAGCAACTAAGAAGCAACTGAGAGATTTTATTTTCAAGATGACCACTTCTAGATCCCTCTCTTGAGTCTCTGGAAAGGGTAATTATCACCTTCATTTGATTTTACTTGGAAACAGTGCTTTGTGTTCTGAAGTAGTGAATAGGATTTGCCTCAAGAGATGACTTTGAAACCTCCTTTGGCACACAGCATTAGGTGATTATACGTTTTGGGAGATGTTTCTGCTTGCTTCTCCCATTCCCTCAGGTGCCATTCATACACTGATATCCAGTGCAGTACAACCACAAATGGCTCAAAGTTATATACAGATAATGCATTCTTTTTGTCTTCATGTACACCATACACACAAAGGTCGTAAAAAAGAATAACAGAAGGCTCTTTGCCATTAGTCAGTCATGCCTTTTGGATGGGTGGGGGGATCTGAGGGAGGCTGAGATTTATGGTTGCTGAAGTCATACCTCACCATGTTTGGGCTCTCTTATTGGACAGTCTTCTCTCCTACAAACCATCAGCTGCTTTATGTTTTATTTCACTTTTATTAACTCCATTTATCTAACTCTCCATTTCCCCTTTTCCACATCTTTCTTTTTCCTACTTTCCTTTCACAATATATTGTAGGCCAACCATTTATTTAGGTTAAAGCAAATTATTCACTTTTACTGAGTCCTCCTTTTTGGTTTGTTTATCCTCTCCAAAGAGGCAATCTTTTTTAAAATAATAATAATAATAATAATAATAATAATAATAATAATAATAATAATAATAATAATAATATAGATGTGTGTGTGTGTGTTTGTCTATGTGTGAACCAGCCTACTTTTGCCTTGTAAGTGGCACTCCCACCCACATATATGCTATCTCCTATAGGGCGTGTCAAATTTTTCAACTTTCAATTTCCAAACAACTTAAAAGTTGTGACATGCCTTGTAAAGATTGTAATGATTGTAAAAATATTTTGGTTACTTTAACATAATTTAAAATAGAATAGAATTCTTTATTGGCCAAGTGTGATTGGATACACAAGGAATTTGTCTTTGGTGCATATCCTCTCAGTGTACATAAGGAGAATAAAATACATTTATCAAGAATAAAAAGATACAACACCTAGTGATAGTCAAGGTTACTAATAAGCTATCAAATCATACCAGGAAACAATAAAAACAATATAAATTGAAAGATACAAGAAATACAGTTATAGTAATAAGTGGAAAGAGATAAATCCTAGTAAGGAAGAGAAGAATAATAGTAATACAGTCTTAGTAAATAATTGACAGTGTTGTGGGAATTAGTTGTTTAACAGAGTGATGGCGTTCGGGAAAAAACTGTCCTTGTGTCTAGTTGTTCTGGTGTGCAGAGCCCTATAGTATCGTTTTGAGGGTAGAAGTTGAAACAATTTATGTCCAGGATGTGAGGGGTCTGTAAATATTTTCACAGTCCTCTTTTTGACTCATGCAATATACAGGTCCTCAATGGAAGGCAGGTTGGTAGCAATTGTTTTTTCTGCAGTTCTAATTATCCGTTGAAGTCTGTGTCTGTCTTGTTTGGTTGCAGAGCCAAGTTTGGTTGCAGAGACAGTTATAGAGGTGCAGATGACAGACTCAATAATTCCTCTGTAGAACTGAATTAGCAGCTCTTTAATTGTGCTTGGTAAGTAACTACATAAATATCATAACTTTTTAACATTTTGTTTGTTTCATTTGATAGGGCCTGTATGTGCCTAGTGAAGTTTGTTAATATATTAAGCAAACTTGCTGGAAAATTTGAAGAGGAGAGCAGGGCTTAGACCACAATACCATGAAAGGCATACTAAAACATTTAGAAAAGTTGCCAAAGTTATGTGAGCACATGGATGATAAGAAATTTGGCATGTTTCATCCTCCAGACTCCAAAAAGACAGATCTGAATTTCTTCAGAGCTGAGGTTTGGCTAAAAACAGGTTGACCAGGCTTTGCGCATCCTTAACAAAAAAGTAAATATTAAAAAAACATATAAAGCAAACAAACAAACTAATAGAAATATCTTTATTTGGGAACAAAATGAAAGGGGGAAAAACCCAACCCAAGTCTACAGCTATAAAAAGTTGATAAACAATATTTCTGTATTCTATAGTAATTTAATTAGATTACATTATCTATTGAATATAGTATGTATTTTTTCTTCCCAAGAACCTTCGAATATTCTGAGAAAGTATGACACAAACATTTCCAGTCAAACAGAATTTTCTTCCCATTTCTCACTGATGGAACTGGTGGATTAATCAGCCTAGTTTCAGTTTATGTCAATTCATATTTAGAGATGAAAATGAAATCGTCATGGAATTTTTTTTAGAGTTAAATGGCATTATCTGCCAATATAGCATCTTTACATCATAAACTGCATTTACGTATAGACCCTACTTTCATCTGTCATTCTTGGCTCAAAATTTTTCTACAAAACAGTATCATTATGGAAAATGTTATGTATTGATACTTTTAAGCGGGAGTTTCAAACCTGCCTACGTTTCTGATTGGCTGACAGTCTCTCCAGGATTGTATATAAGGAGGACTGCAGCCTCTGAGTTTTTGCTGAAGTCTCACCGTATATTAAAGAGCTGTTGTCACTTGCTTGCTTGTGCCTCTCGTCATTCCCGAACTACTTCATTGGCGACGAAGGTGGGATTGAGGCTACAAGAAGCCAACCAGTGAGACCACGAGCTTCAGCTAGGCGACGAGGCGAACCACAGGAGACATACCGGACATGTCTGCCTACGTTCCGCCCAAGCCTTTTGATCCGACCCGCGAAAAATGGGTCTCGTACCTAACAAGGTTTGAATGCTCGCTAGAAGCCAGCGACATGCAGGGCCTCTCGGCTAATCGAAAGAGAGCCCTATTCCTAAGCCACTGCGGACCGGACGTGTTCGAGATGGCCGAGTCACTGTGTGAGCCAACGCCGGTTCAAACAGTCTCATGGGACACCTTGATGGCAACTCTCCGGGCTCACTACGCTCCCGTCCCCTCCAAGTTCGTGCAGCGATACCAACTAAGGCAGCGCGTCCAACGAGAGGGAGAGCCGGTCAGCGCGTACATGGCCAGCCTGAGAAAAGCCGCAACTCATTGCGACTACAGAGACTTGGATGATGCGTTGCTTGAGCAACTGATCTGTGGTGTTCGGGACATTAGGCTGCAACGGCGTCTGCTCGCCAAGCCTGATCTGACGCTTGCCGGAGCCCTTGATGAGGCCAGGGCTCACGAAGCCTCCACAAAGGCCGCTGAAACGCTACAGCGTCCGCCGACCAGCAAAGACAGCCCCAAGTCTGCCCCGGTGCACAGAGAAGACGCCGGATCCAGCTCGGAGTCCGAGTCGGATGAGGACGTCTTCCGAACAGAGCACCGGAGAAAAGACACTGGCAGCCCCCGGCGAAGCTGTCCCAGCTGTGGCGGGCACCATGATAGACTGTCCTGCAAATACAGAGAGGCTATTTGCAGGCGTTGCGAGAAGAAAGGGCACTTGGCGCGAGTCTGCAGAGCCACTCTGCCCAGAAGACTCAAACCACGTGAGCGCCGCAGCCAACCGGAATCAGCGCGCCAGAAGCAGCCAACGAGAGAAGGCGGCGCGAAAAAACGGCGCGAATTTGAACCGCGAGATGGCCGCAGCATACACATCGACCAGGCCAGCACAACGGTCGAGGACAAAGTCAGCACGGTGGTCGAGATCAACGGAAGACCGTGTTCGATGGAGATCGACACCGGATCAGCTCTCTCCATCATGTCGTGGACAACCCTAAAGACCCTCCTGCCGTCGTTCCGGAAGGATCAACTCTCCAGACAGAGACTGCGCATCCTAGACTACCAGGGGAACCGAGTCCCCCTCGAAGGCGTGGGCACGTTCCGGGTCACCTACGGAGACTACGAAAGAGACCTGCCGCTGACCATCGTCACGAAGCAGCTGCCGAGCCTCCTGGGCATGGGGTGGTTCCGAGCCCTTGGCATGGGCTTCACCGGCGTCCACCTGATGTCCAAGTCAACCCTGAAAGACAGCCTCCTGTCCGAGTTCCAGGACGTTTTCGGGGACACATTGGGCAAGTATGTGGGGACCCCTATTTCACTAAACTTAGACCCCAACGTAGCCCAAGTAAGACTAAAGGCCAGAAGAGTGCCGTTCGCATTGAAACCAAAGATCGATGCAGAACTGGACAAACTGATTAAGCAAGGGGTGTTGGTTCCCGTTGACCATGCCAAGTGGGAGACCCCCATAGTCACCCCAGTTAAGTCCGACGGCTCAATCAGAATTTGCGCCGACTACAAGTGCACGATCAACAAGGCCTTGCAGCCGAGCGCCTATCCGGTGCCGATCGTGCACCATCTACTACACTCCCTGGGCCCCGGAAAAATTTTTGCCAAATTAGACCTGGCCCAAGCCTATCAACAGTTACCGGTCGACGACGCCACGGCAGAGGCGCAAACGATCGTGACTCATAGGGGTGCATTTAAATGCACCAGGCTCCAATTTGGGGTGAGCGTCGCACCCGGCTTATTTCAAAGCACCATGGAGCGCCTGTTGCAAGGACTTCCGGGAGTAGTCCCCTATTTCGATGACGTCTTAGTCAGCGCCCAAGACGAACACCAGCTAGGGGACAGGGTACGGAACGTCCTGTCCAGATTCAGAGAAGCGGGACTAAGACTTAAAAAGAACAAGTGCAGGATAGCGGTCCCCTCGGTAGAATTTCTGGGGTACAGGGTGGACGGCACAGGCATCCACCCTACCGAAAGCAAGGTGAGGGCCATCAAAAGCGCACCAGCCCCCAAATCCAAAGCTGAGCTCCAAGCCTTCCTTGGACTACTAAATTTCTACTCAATGTTCCTAAGAGATAAGGCCACGGTCGCTGATCCCCTTCACAAACTCTTAGGGAAGAATGTACCATGGGTCTGGGGGAAACCGCAAGCGGCCGCGTTTGAGGCAGTAAAAAAACTCCTATCTGAGGACAGTTTCCTGATCCAATACAATGCAGAGCTGCCGCTCGTCTTGGTTTGCGACGCCTCCCCCGTAGGAGTTGGTGCCGTCCTAGGCCATAGACTGCCGAACGGCCTAGAGGCACCCATTGCCTTCTACTCCCGAACTCTGTCCAGCACAGAACGAAACTATAGCCAATTGGACAGAGAGGCTCTGGCTGCGATTGCGGGGGTTAAAAAGTTCCACGAATACCTCTATGGCCGAAAATTCGAACTTGTGACTGACCATAGACCGTTGCTAGGACTGCTAGCAGGCGACAGGCCAACCCCCGCTGCCCTCTCCCCCCGTTTAACTAGATGGGCGATTTTCTTATCGGCCTACTCGTACCAGCTCGTCCATCGGCCTGGGCGGACCCTGGGTCATGCGGATGCCCTTAGCCGTTGCCCCCTTCCCGACCTGCTGGACAACCCAACACCGGAAACCTCCGTCCTGTTGTTGGACACGTTAACCTTGGGGCCCATCTCCTCCGGCGAGGTGGCGAAGGCATCAAATAGAGACCCTGTTATCCGGACTGTTATGGGTTGGGTTTTGAAAGGGTGGCCGGACAAGGTGGTCGGGGAGGAGTACCAAGGTTTTGCCAACAAACGAAATGAACTGTTTACGCAAGGGGGGTGCTTACTGTGGGGTGACAGAGTGGTAATTCCAGCAAAACTACGAGATAGAGTTTTAGAATTATTGCACGAAGGGCATCCTGGCATCGTTAGGATGAAGTGCTTAGCCCGCAGCTATGTCTGGTGGCCCAACATGGACCAGGTCATTTCCGAGTGGGTGGGGAAGTGCAGACCCTGCCAGGAGTCTCGCCCCGATCCCCCAGTAGCGCCCATCCGAGAGTGGGAGAAACCAAAAGGCCCATGGGGGAGGATCCACATTGATTTTGCCGGCCCGTTCCATGGCCAAACGTTTTTAATAGTAGTGGATGCCTTTTCAAAATGGCTCGAAATTGTATTAATGCCATCCACAACGGCCGAAGCGGTTATCAAGGCCCTAAGAAAGTTGTTTGCCACCCACGGCCTGCCGGATACCTTGGTATCGGACAATGGTCCCCAATTTACAGCAACCCTTTTCGAAGGCTACTTGGCCGGCCTGGGGATCCGCCATGCCCTATCAGCCCCATTTCACCCGGCTTCCAACGGATTGGCTGAACGATTTGTCAGGACAGCCAAGGAAGCACTGTCCAGATTAGACAATGGGGACTGGCAGGCCAGGATAGATCAATTCCTTGCGGTTCAGCATGCATCACCATGCACAGCAACTGGGAGAAGCCCAGCAGAGCTCCTCATGGGGAGAAAGCTCCGGTGCGTGTTGGACAGGCTTCACCCTAACTATTCGCACGAAAACTTTAAGGGAGAGACCTGTGGCTTAAGGCAGTTTCAGGTCGGGTCCCCGGTGTTCGCTCGCAATTATGCCAGCGGTCCTCTGTGGGTTGCAGGAACCATAGTGGGGATAACAGGCCCAAAATCATACACGGTGGATGTGGGGGTAGATAGACTCTGGAAGCGCCACATAGACCAACTGAGGAAACGGGTGGTTGGCGAGGCAAACATCAACGCAGACATGTCCGAGCCTAACTATGACCACTTCTCCAAAACAGCTAACTCAAGCCCGGGGCCGCGAGAATACTTAGCTGACAAGCCCTGGTTCCAGCGCCGCCCCAGCGAGTCGCCACTCCCAGCCGGAAATAACCACGCCCCGGACAAAATCCAGGAGGTTCCATTGGCGGAGCCGGGAGAGACAAAGAGTCCCTCCGACCAGCTCGACGCCTCACCAAACACTGAACTGCGCAGGTCAACTAGGGCGAGAACTCAGCCTAAGCACCTGCGAGACTTTGTTTGTACATATGTTAATTCTTGAGTGTTAGTGCCTTCTGGGAAGGGAGGGGTGTTATGTATTGATACTTTTAAGCGGGAGTTTCAAACCTGCCTACGTTTCTGATTGGCTGACAGTCTCTCCAGGATTGTATATAAGGAGGACTGCAGCCTCTGAGTTTTTGCTGAAGTCTCACCGTATATTAAAGAGCTGTTGTCACTTGCTTGCTTGTGCCTCTCGTCATTCCCGAACTACTTCAGAAAATGTGTATTTTTAAAAAAGAATATATTTGGGGGAACTCAAACTTGTGCGTGCAGAGAGACAGAAGCACATTTTATGGAAATTTATGTATAAAAAGTGCATAGTACTAGCAGTTTTTCACAGTATATAACGTGAAAAGTTATATCTGATACACTATTTATGAAGCAAAATTGCACACAACAAATGCTTGCAGATTTTCTTTAGGGTTTCTTTAAATATAAACATGAAAATGGATGGAGTAGAAGAATAAATGAATATATCTGACATATCTTGTCACATGCATTTAAGCTTATATCCATCCTGACCAATTTTTACAACAGTTTGGAACAATGTCAATATCCTATTTTTTCGTATAGTGTTTGCCTCAATACACATGCTTGTATATAATCTCTGAATCAAAACCATATCACACATTTTGGAAATGTGCGCAATCTAAACAAAGACTGTATTCCAGTCTGCATCTCCGTCAATTAGGTCAGTTGGCTTAAAATGTAGAAAAAGCCTGGGGAATAGCCTAGACAAAAATATGTTGCAGCCATTAGGAAAACATTAGTTCAGCCTGGAAAGACAGGAGGGGGATAAGGAAGAAACTCAAGATTGCCTTGCCTTGAATATCTCTGGTATAAGATGCATGGAGAGACAAACTCTGTCAGGCTTTCAAGGCTTTCAATATTCTATTATTATAACAATAGAGTTTCAGTAATTTTGATGATGTTCTCCAAAGACTGACAGTCCATCCTTAAAGAAACTTTCTATATCATGCTGAAAGATTGGTTCCGTCTAATAGCAACATTTTCCCTAGGTCTGAAAGCAACACTTTCTTGTTCCTGATGTAGTGTTTTGGTTTATCTTCTCCTGTTTGAGGCTTCTAGATGTCCACCAACACTGGGAGGCTATGGGTTGTCCATCACACATTACAACTTGGGATAATGTCTTCATAACTCTAGTGCTAGTAGGCTCTGTCTAGAGCAGGGGTTTCCAACCTTGGCAACTTTAAGACTTGTGGACTTCAACTCCCAGAATTCCTCAGTCAGCAAAGCTGAAGTCCACAAGTCTTAAAAGTTGCCAAGATTAGAGACCCCTGCTCTAGATTGTAAGTATCAGTTTATGAAGAAGACTGAGCTATGGAAGAGTCTATCTTGCAATAGATATTGACCTTAAAACATTCCTGGCCATTTCTGTCTATATTCATGTCTGAGTGAAAGAGGTAATAAAAATACATTGGTCAACTGATCCTAATGACAATGATACCGGAAAACAATTGCATTCTTCAGCAACTGCATGTATGTATCCATCAGGTGATCAGGAGTAGGGGAAGAGCACAGCAGTGGTGGGTTTCAAAAAAACTTTACTACTGGTAAAAAATGGCAGGGGAAGGATACTGCAAAATCCCCATTTCCTCCCGATTAGCTGGGACTTGGGAGGCAGAGAATAGATGGGGGCAGGGCCAGTCAGAATTTTTACTACCAGTTCTCCGAACTATTCAAAATTTCTGCTACCGGTTCTCCAGAACTGGTCAGAACCTGCTGAAACCCACCTCTGGTAAGGTTCTAAAGTAAGGCAGAAAAGAAGCCTGAGAACCTATATTATTTCATTCAGACTGGAAAGCATGGAAGAAAGCTTGAGGTTGTCTAGCACTCGAGTCATTTACCTGAAGAAAGTGGAGTTTAATATACAATTAGTCTAAAAATGCCCACCAGATAAAAGCACCAAGAAACTAATGAGGACCACAGAGTGTTCCCACTGGATTTTTTTCCTCATATATGAGGTGTGCAGCTCTGAGCAGGTGTTTTGTTAATTGCAAGCCATTGAGGAAAATACAGAGTATTATAAACGACTTTAAAAGCCCTGTTCCACCTGCAAAATAGGTTTGTTGTTAAATTATCCTGGGCAGTTAAATTAAGCAGCTGTCACCTTTCCATCTCTCCATGTTTTGGGTCTCTTTAAGTGTTCTGTTATAGAGCATTAAGGTACAATTCTCCTTATGACTTATGGTTCATGGTTCTTCATACATCTTTTCCGGCAGGCTCCCTAACCTGGTTATCACCCAAATATTTGATCAAAGTGATTAGGAATTTGAAGTCCAATACATTTGGAGAGGATCAGATTAGGGAACCATATTTTAGTAGCATTTCCTCAGTTCAACCCAGTTTCTCTCAATATAAATTCTGCATATTGGTTGAGTAAAGAAGAGGAGAATATATGGCCTTGTCTTCCTCGTTTGCTAATGCAGACTCAGAGTGTTTTGCTATGTTCTGTACATACTGTGGCTTCTTGACTTAGAAATAGGTTTTGCATGAGGGAAATTAGATTTTCTGGGATTCCCCATTTTGTAAGATCAGTCTATAACCAATGAAATATATACTGATTTTTTTTTAAAAAAAAGTTTTGGTTTTCTTAATTATCCAGCATTCATCAGCAATAATAGCCTGTGTTCCTTGGACTTCCCCAAAGATAGTTCAAACATCTGGCATGTGCAGCTCTAATCTGTGTTAGATGATTCTAAGCATTATTTTGTTTGTGTGTGAAATTAAGGACTATAAGATAATATAAAAATAAGCAAATTATAGTCCTTCCATCTTTGTTTGATTTTCTTGGAATCAGTTACTACCAGTCTATTGACATCTTCTAGCATACCAATTCAAGGCTGAAAGCTCCTTCTGAGTTAAGAGGACTTTTAGAAGATTTCCTTTGATTTTCTGTTTCCTTTCTCTTCTGGGAAACCTTTACAAATATTTCTGTAATATTATTTTTGTCTTTTCTAACAGGTCTCTGAAATTCTTTGTTGTTTCCTGGGATTTTTTTTTTTTTTTTTTTTTTTTTGGCTTTGGCTTCTTTTTTCTTCTTCTTGACAATTTCCATGGTTTGTATTAATATCCAGGTTGCTCTCTTCCATTTCTTGATCTTTGCCAGTCTTTTTTCAGATCAATCCTTAAACAATGTTTTATTCCTCTGATTCTCTTCAAGTGAAATTCAGACTTTCAAGCAATTCCTAATGTTTTCCTTGAAAATGGGAGGTATAGATCACGACACATCATGAAAACTTGTTTGTTTTCCACTTCTGCTTTACATCTAATATCAGTTTGATGACTGTGTAATATTAATTTGATTACTATGTGGTCTATCCGGTGGTGGAGGGAAGGGGAGAGAGAGAGAGAAAGAGAGAGGGAGGGAGGGAGAGAGAGAGAGAGAAAGAGAGAGAGAGAGAGAGAGATTGTCTACAAAGTTTAATTGATACACAGTAATTCAGTCATCGTTTAGGTAAGTATGTTATCTTAACTCAATATTGTTAGAAACTTCTTGTGGAGTCAGTTTCCTTATCTGGATAATCTCAAAGATTGGCAGTATTCAAAAGATGGGATTAAAGTTGCTTTTATCAGCCATGGATGGGAACAATTAGTGGAAGATTCTGATTTAGACCTAATAATGTAAGATTAATGCTGTAAAATATAGCTCTGTAACTTGGTTCTGTTCCCTAGCAAATACATGTAGAAAAATTATTTTTTAAATTGAATTAATGCCAAAACTCATTGGGCCTCTTTATAGATATGCTCTCTGCTCTTTGAGATAAAGACAACTTCATATCTGCATATTCCAGGATTAAATCATCTGCAAAGTATTGAACATTTCAATTTAAATATTAACACTAAATATTTGAGATTTCAATATTAGTTTATTTATGAATAGCATTTAATGTTTTGGTCTACATATTATATTCAGTATGTGATGCTCACTGTATGATATTTGATAATCTATTTTAATATGCAATTTTTGTAACCAAATTAGGATTTAATGGTTTGGATTAAATAGTGAACATGACATATATTAAATTTACCTTAGTGTTATTGTCAGGAATATTCCTGATTAAACATGTGGAACATAAATCTAAATCATACTTTTATTTCAGGATAAATGCAATTCTCCTGTCAGGGTGGTCATGGCAGCAGGATGGGTGGCGACACGGGAGTGAGCTGTTTAGGACTGAGTCTGCAGAAGAAACGAAGCCCCGCCTTCCTGCTCCAGGAGTCAGTTTTTTCGACTCGGTGGAGTAGGACAGGCGTGTCTATCATCCTTTCCTCTTCAGACCCGGCCTTCTAACAGCGAATTTCAGCGATTTTCAGCGTGAACGTAGTTTCGGATTCCGCTGAGCAGGGGCTGTCGGCTGGCAAGCCCCTCGGCAAGAACGGGCTCGTTCTTCTGCCTTAAATTGCTTGCGACGAGTGCTTCTTTGGGCTGCGACTTGGGCTCTGCCCTGCAGCCGGAAAGCGCGACGGCTATTCCGCGCCCTTCCCAGCACTCCCCTTTTACCGCTGCTCAGGGACAGCTGCCTCCCTTGATTAGAGGACTCTACGGGCACTTTATCTTCACGGCGGAGCTCCGGTTTTTCAACGAGGGGACCTCTGGCAAAACTGCGCAGTGAGTTGGCTTACTCCCCTCAGTTTTAAATTTTGCCGCCCATTTCGTGAAATTCCAAAATGGCGGACGCCACTTTAAGCGCCGTTTCCCGCTCTAAAAAGAGCAAAGAGAAACGAGCTAGGGAGCCCGATCCTGAGGAAGGTTGTTCTGGGGCCCAACATTCCAAGAGGGCAAAGAAACAAGACGTCCCTAAGCCATCGGGAATCCGCTCCTCTTCGTCCTCCAAACACTCGAGGGACGAAGAGCGCCGTCATAAGGCAATGGAGAGGGCCTTCAATAAGGCCTCCTCTTCCTCCTCGGCGCGAACTAGGCCCCAGACCACAACAGGAGCCTCAGAGGAGAGTCGTCCAGCGAACAAATCGCCTGCCCCTCCTGAGGTCCCTTCTCTCTCTCCTGACCGATCCACTCAGGAGGATATTGTTTCGGTTTCGGAAGCGGCAGCGGTCTTCCAAGGTGACCATGACGGGGATCTGGCGGTCCCTGAGCCAAGGCAAGCTTCCCAGGTGGCAGATCCTCCTCCACAGGGGCAAACGTGTCCCTTGGCCCCGGTAGTCGCTAACCAGGGACAAACTATTTCCCTGGACTTGGCCAAGTTAATAGCCCAATCCATCAGACAGGGCATCGCCCAAGGCTTGCAAGAGAGAGCCTCTTCTCGGGTTTCTGATTATCTGGACGACCAGGCCCTTTCTCTTCGTTCTGATCCCATGGAACCTGCCCATCATCATCAGGATCGAGCTGTCTCTCCTTCCGGGGTCACTCAGGGTTCCATTTCTGCTGAAGAAGAAGAAGGTGAAATTCTGGTGGACCAGGACCTGTCGGACGATGAGGGGTTACTTCCTGATCAACCCTCCTTCATTGGTCTATTTCGGCCACAGATGTTCAGGTCTCTTTTGTTTAAAGCCCAGAATACCACTCGCTTGGGCATTCCCGGAGCTAAACCTTCGAATCAGGCATCCACTTCTGACCCAGCCTCGGCCTTATTTGAGGAACCTTCTATTCTGACTGAGACCATCCCCGCGCCCAAGTTGTTCTCAGATGTTCTGCAGAGACAATGGAAATTTCCAAGCTCGGGTCCGGTGCCCAATTCTTTGGATCGAAGATTCTATCACCTAGCATCGGAATTTTCCGACCTCTTACAAGTGCCTAAAGTAGATGCTCCCATACTGGCTTTAGCTTCTCCGACCCCTTTGTCAGGTCCCTCAGAGGAATCGCTTCGACCGGAGGATCGTAAGGCAGAGAGGTCTCTGATTAAAGCTCATCAATCTTCAGCATGGTCTACCCAAGCATCCTCTGCTGCCTCCTTTTTTAATAGAGCCTCGATCCTCTGGCTTAAACAATTGCAGAAATGCATTCCGGCCTCGGATGTCCGTTCACACCAAGATATAACCAAGATCCTAGCAGCAGTTGAGTTTTCGGCCGACGCCACCTTGAATGCTGCTCGGTTTTCGGCCAAAGCCATTGGTTCCACGGTGACTTCACGAAGGTTGCTCTGGTTGAAGAACTGGCAAGCTGACATCCGCCACAAGTGGCGCCTGGCATCTTCCCCTTATGCAGGAGTCAATCTATTTGGGGCCCCCCTGGATCCACTCCTTGTGGAAACCCGCGACCATTACAAGATTTTACCATCCCTGTCTCGTAGGTCAGACTACCGTCAGTCAAGTTCCTTTCGCCCATCGTCCTTTCGTTCCTCAGATTCAACATCCTTCCACCAGCGCTACCACCGTTCCTTCCAGAACAGGGGACCTCCCTTCCCGGATAATCAGGTCAGACAGGGTTCCCGTTTTCCCTCCAGGAGGAATCAGCGTGGGGGACGGGGCAGGCCCTTCCGCAGGTCTCGTTAACTTTCCCCAGGATCCCGCAATTGGAGGTCGTTTAGCTCTTTTTGCCTCCAAATGGGAGTCCACTGTATCGGATAATTGGGTTAAGAATGTGGTCAGATTTGGTCTTCCCCTTGAGTTCAAATCCTCCCCCCCTCAGTTGTTTTTACGTTGCCCGGTTTCCCTTAATAGGGCCAAGAGGGCTCGGGTGGAGGCTTCCATTAGGCACCTTTTGACCTCCAGGTCTATTCAACCGGTGCCTCCCTTGGAGTTTGGAAAGGGTTTCTATTCCCGTTTATTTCTTGTCCAGAAGTCCTCGGGGGATTGGCGTCCCATCCTCGACCTTAAACCCTTGAACCGGCACATAACATATCGCCGGTTCAAGATGCAATCCCTTCAAACTATTTTGCTTTCCCTTCAGGTGGGGGATTTCATGTCATCTATTGACTTGACTGAGGCCTACCTTCATGTCCCCATCCTTCCAGAACACCGTAGATACCTTCGTTTTTGTTATAATGGGAAACATTATCAATACCGTGCCCTTCCCTTTGGCCTTTCCTCAGCACCCAGGGTCTTCACCAAGATTATGGCGGCCCTTATGGCTTATATCAGTAATCTCCCCATTCGGGTTTTGTTTTACCTGGACGATATTTTAATTTTATCCCATTCATCGGTTCAGGCCCACAGGGATCTAGATTTAACCCTTAGGATTTTACAGGAGCACGGCTTCTCTATTAATTGGCGGAAAAGCCACTAGTCTCCTTCCACTAGGCTACTTCACCTGGGAGCTATCATAGATACGGTCTCCTCGGAGGTATTTCTCTCCCCGGATCGTATCTTAAGTTTAAGATCTCTAGCATCCCGTGTACAGAGACAACGCTCATCTTCTCTCCTCACCCTATCTTGTCTACTTGGCAAAATGGTGTCTTCGTTTGGGATCGTCCCTTGGTCCAGACTACACAGCAGGGACCTCCAGTGGTACCTACTACCATTTCAGCGTTCCCGCCGGAGTTCATTGGCCTTGAGGGTAATCCTTCCCTCTCAGGTATTGCAGTCACTGACTTGGTGGACTTCCGACAGGATATCCAAGGGCAGTCCTTTCCGCGAGCCCCATCGTCTGATTTTGACTACGGACGCCAGCCTTACAGGGTGGGGCGCACATCTGGGAACCCATCTGGCCCAAGGCCTTTGGACAACCCAGGAATCGAGGCTGAGCATCAATTTCTTAGAGCTTTGGGCCATTTTTCTCGCCCTTCAACGTTTTCAGTCCCTGTTGCAGAGCATGGACGTCCTCGTCCTAACGGACAATGTCTCAGCCAAAGCCCATATCAACAGGTGGGGTGGAACGCGGTCTCGACCTCTCATGCGAGAGACGAACAGACTGGGCGCCTGGGCCGAAGCCAATCTGGCCTCCATCAAAGCGGCACATATATTGGGGATCGAGAATCGGACAGCGGACGCACTCAGCCGGTCCACGATCGATCCAGTGGAGTGGAGTCTACATCCGGATCTCTTCCAGGAGCTGGTGAGGAGATTCGGTCTTCCGGCCATAGACCTTTTCGCCTCGGGGTCCAACCACCAAACACCTCGGTTCTTCTCAAGGTTCCCGACACCAGGGTCAGAGGCGGTGGACGCCCTACGCAGCAGTTGGCCTTCAGACCTTCTCTTATACGCATTCCCTCCGATACCATTGATTCCTCTGGTCATCAGGAAGCTTCTACAAGAGCGGGCGGAACTCATTCTTCTAGCCCCCTTTTGGAGCCACCGCCCTTGGTTCGCGGATCTGTGGGCTCTCTCGATACAACCTCCCTGGCGGATACTGGAAGATCGGATTGTACTTCTACAAGGCTCCGTGACTCACCCGGACCCGCATTGGCTCCATTTAACCACGTGGAGGCTGAGCGGTTCAATTTGAGGAACTTTCCCCTTTCTCAAGGTGTCATCACCCTTATCCAGGCGTCCAGACGGGACTCGACTAACAGAATTTACGAGGCCACCTGGCGTTCCTTTTCAACGTGGTGTCAGAAGCATCACCAGTTACCAACTTCCGCTTCCTTGGAACATGTCTTGGAGTTTCTACATGAGGGATTCGTGTCAGGGCTCTCGCCTAATACGCTGCGTCACCAAGTGGCAGCCCTCTCTTCTGTTCTCTCCTGTGGTTCGAGAGATCCTGTTTCTTGTCATCCCCTTGTTCGCAAATTCTTAAGGGGCGCCTCTAACGTCCGCCCCCCTCCGGTTCATCGTTTCCCGACGTGGGACCTACCAAAAGTGCTTTCAGCTCTCCCTTCGAGCCATTGAGGGAGGTATCCCTCCGTCTTCTTTCTCTGAAAGTGGCCCTCTTAGTGGCTGTAACGTCCACTCGAAGGATCTCAGAGTTGAGTTCACTGTCGGTTCGCAAGGAGCTCTGCACCTTTTACCCGGACAGGGTTGTCCTCAGGTTGGACCCTTCGTTCGTCCCGAAGGTGAATTCCTTATTCCACAGATCCCAAGAGTTGATTTTACTGAACTTCTGTCCTCACCCACGACATCGTTTGGAACAGGAGTGGCACACTTTGGACGTTCAACGTGCTATCAAGATTTATCTGGCCCGTACTTCTTCCATCAGACGAACGGAGGCCCTTTTTGTGTCCTTCCTTCCCTCATCGTTGGGAGCCAAGATCTCTTCAGTGACCTTGGGTCGTTGGCTCAGAGCCTGCATCTCAGCGGCTTACGTCTCTCTATCCCTGCCGGTGCCTAGGGGCATCACAGCCCACTCTATGAGAAGTGCTGCGACTTCGGCGGCCTTGTCGACTAGAGCCCCAGTGGAGGAGATTTGTTGGGCGGCCGCTTGGGCCTCTCCTACTGCCTTCATCAGACACTATCGCCTGGACGCTTATGCCTCGGCTGATGCGGCATTTGGCAGGAGGGTCCTCCAACAGGTCCATCAGGCTTCCTAGATCCGGGGCCGGCCTTCTCCCTCCCGACAGGACACAGAGCTTGGGTATGTCCCATCCTGACTGCCGTGACCACCCTGACAGGAGAACGAGCGTTGGTACCTACCTGATACGCTCCTTCTCTGGCTGGTGGGCACGGCAGTCAGCCCCTCCTTTGTGGGCCATCCCCGGTCTGTTGTCATCCTTTGGGGGGGGTGGGATACATTTACCTCTATTTCTTCCTTGTTTCCTCTAGACACGCCAGTCTGCATTGAGTTCCTCGTCTCAAAACTGACTCCTGGAGCAGGAAGGCGGGGCTTCGTTTCTTCTGCAGACTCGGTCCTAAACAGCTCACTCCCGTGTCGCCACCCATCCTGACTGCCGTGCCCACCAGCCAGAGAAGGAGCGTATCAGGTAGGTACCAATGCTCGTTCATTGCATACAAGGCTAGAATGCAGATAAAATATCTGAAAAGAAAAACCCAAATATTCAGAGATACTTGTTTCTCCTCATTTAAGAAAGAAATTGAGAGTTTTCTTAATTTTCTGGTATGTCTATGTGTTTGTGCATGTGTAAGCTACCATATACCACACCCAAGAATGATGCTAGATCCAAGATAAGGTAGATGATACAGCGCAGAGTACATTGAAGCCCCAGAGAATACTTGCATTATCTTGTACTCAATTCAACCATATCCAATATAATTTGATACATTGGATCAATTTGAGAATTAAATTTGAAGATTCAATTTAAAGGGGTGATTCAGTTGAACTGTGTTCCAATAAAATTATTGAAATAAGCTTTATGCAGTCCTATGATTTTTTTTTTTTTTTGTTATGGTGCAATAATACATTGTCATGGGCTGCACAGTTCCATGATGTCAATTGAAGAATAAATTATTTTCATCTAGATCCATATAATGAATAATAGATAGCCTGCAGTTCACAAGGTGTAGAAAAGTAAGGAAGATAACCTTGATACAGGTAGACCAGATCTGTTACCAAAGCAACAAAGAGAAAAAATATGGCTTAAGACCAAAACAGTATTAGGATATAATAGAATATAGCAGTGGTGAAATCCAAATTTTTTTACTACCGGTTCTGTGGGCGTGGCTTGGTGGGCATGGTATGTCTTGGGCGTGGCTTGGTGGGCATGGCAGAAGAAGGATACTGCAAAATCTCCATTCCCACCCCACTCCAGGGGAAGGATACTGCAAAATCTCCATTCCCACCCATTCCAGGGGAAGGATATTGTAAAATTTCCATTCCGACCCCACTCAGCCAGAGGTGGTATTTGCCAGTTCTCTGAACTACTCAAAATTTCTGCTACCAGTTCTCCAGAATCTGTCAGAACCTGCTGGATTTCACCCCTGGAATATAGACTACAAAAAAGGAGTCAAGTTCCTACCATGAAAGCAAAAGAATCACACAATGATTTTATAAATCAGGATATGATAGGTTTTTTTTTTTAATTGATAGCTTGGATTTCATTAAGAAACAGAAGTCAAATTGTGTACCCAATGTTAAAAGTGGAAGTAAGGAGAGATAAAATCCCCATCTTCTTATGAAAATTATATTTAATTTAAAAAAAAACCCTAAGGGGTTTTTTCTTCTCATGAAAACCAAGTGACCTACTCGCCCGCTTGAAATATCTTAAAGGCATTAACATATGAATTCTTCTAAAACTACCTATATGCTTTTGTAGATGTAGACATAGATATAAATGTGTGTGTGTGTGTGTTTTTTTTTACATTTATCTTTTCCCATGAACTCACTAGGTTCAAATATCAATTTTCTGCATCTATAAATATAAATATTTACATTTACAAACAAACATTTACATCTATAAACAAATCATTTTTTCTCAGAATGCTGAATTCAAGCATACTTAAAAGAATATTGAGCACCAAAATGGTAGAATTCTGACACATTTCCAAGTTTGTGGGAACTTTTTTTTTTTTTTACTTTCTTTAGCATTTTTTTACTACTGGTTCCGGTGAACCAGTGGTTAAAAAAATGCTTAAAAAGTAAAATAAATAAATGAATAAAAATTCCGATGATCCGCTGTGCGACAATCAGCTGTGCTGTGCGATCATTGGAACTTTTTTTCTAAGCTAAAGAATCTAAAGTGTTCTAGTCTTTTCCCAAAAAGAAAGTGTTGGATCCTCTCATCATTTGGGTTGGCTTCTTTTTCACTTTTTCCAGCTCTTTCTTTCTTTCTTTCTTTCTTTCTTTCTTTCTTTCTTTCTTTCTTTCTTTCTTTCTTCTTTTGCAATTGTGTCATCCAAAACTCCATATGGTAAATCAGTTGCAGTCACACTGCAGATTTTATGAAGGTGTAATAATGTTGTCAGTGTTTACTTTCAGTCCCATTCCCAGTGAACTGTAGTTGCGAGTCAGCATTGTCCCTAAGCTAGTCAGCAAAACCCTAAGGCTATTTATTTGATAATAAAGAAATGTTATAATTTCATAACTGTTATAGCTATCTACATTCTAATTGCCCCCTTCGTTTTACAGCCACAATTTTCTCATTTACTTATTTATCACTTTGTATTAAAATATTAGAATCCTGTAGCTACTGTAGTTGTTGTTACTGATAGTGTTATTACACAAATAAAATACCACTTCACGGTAAAGGGAAAAGTTTATATCTGCTACATGGTTATGAAGGCAATTTTCAAATGAAAATTGAATAAATGATTTAGGATATATAGGCAACAAAGCATTTCACAGCCCAACAATTCTTTACTAAATGATAAAACATAAAAGAATCATATTATTCTTTTCTGTCTTTCAAATGATTATATGTATTTCTCAATTCAGTGCGATTAACTTGCTTTCAAAACCAGGTACAAGAAGTGCCAGATTCACTTAACAACCATGTTACCAATGTTACAACTGCAGCAATTCATTTAACCAATGTGGCAAGAAGGGTCACAACATGGGACAAAACTCACTTAACAAATAGCAACAGATAATTTAGGCTCAGTTGTGGTTGTAAATTGAGGATTACCTGTATTCTGAGGCAGAGAAAGAGAAGACATGAACTTCAGAATAGAATAGAATAGAATAGAATTTTTTATTGGCCAAATCTGATTGGACACATAAGGAATTTGTCTTGGTACAGATGCTCTCAGTGTACAAAAAAGAAAAAATATGTTCATCAAGAATCATAAGGTACAACACTTAATGATAGTCATAAGGTACAAATAAGCAATCAGGAAACAATATCAATATAAATCATAAGAATACAAGCAACAGTCATACAGTCATACAGTCATAAGTGGAAGGAGATAGGTGGTGGGAACAATGAGAAGATTAATAGTAGTGCAGACTTAGTAAATAGTTTGACAGTATTGAGGGAATTATTTGTTTAGCAGAGTGATGGCGTTCGGGAAAAAAACTGTTCTTGTATCTGGTTGTTCTGGTGTGCAGTGCTCTATAGCATCATTTTGAGGGTAGGAGTTGAAACAGTTTATGTCCAGGATGCGAAGGATCTGTAAATATTTTCACAGCCCTCTTTTTGACTTGTGCAGTATACAAAGATACAAAGATTTTCCACAAAGCAGAATCCTATAATCCTATAATCTCATAAAACAGAAGCTTCATTAGCATCTTGGGACATCAAAGGTGAATTATGCTTCTGATTTAGCTGTATGGATGAAGTGAAAAAAGTACACAACTTACCAAGTCTTACAATAGTATCTCAAAATTGCATATAAAGATGCACAAATATAATATACAAATACAAATACAAAAAGAGCCTTGATAGTACAGTGGTTTACGCACCCTATTATTAACACAGCTGCCTGCAATTTCTGCTGGTTCGAATCTCTCCAAGGCTCAAGGTTGACTCAGCCTTCCATCCTTTCTAAGGTAGGTGAAATGAGGACCCAGTTTGTGGGGGCAATAAGCTGACTTTGTATAAAATATACAAAAGGATGAAGGCTATTGCTTAACGCACTGTAAGCTGCCCTGAGTCTCTGAGAAGGGCGGCATATAAATCAAATTAAAAAAAAAATGTACAAAAATTTTACAGAGAACCAAGAGGAATAATTGAATTTTCTTGGGATTACAGAATAACAGGAGTGAAACAGGTTCAGATGAGATTGATATAGACCAGATATAGAATATCTATACTTTCTTATCTTTTATAAAAATAATACCAACACAAAACAAGAACTTTTCATTGATTAAATAATAAAATAATATCTAGGGAAGAAAAGGCTATTAAAAAAACCTGCCTTTTTAACTTCTCATAACCTCATAGCTTCACGGCATTGCAGTTTTGCACTTCTCTCAGCAGTTAAAGTTATTAGTTTTGCCATCTGGAAAGCTGCATAACTGAAATGGAATGGGTAGGAAGATGGACAAATGATAGACCACATATTTTGGTTCCTTTCCTTTCTTGACGTGTATAAATGGCCTGAAACTTTTCCATTAAGTTATCTTTACCTTGTGGTGTTTTCATCCAGGAAGAACATGAAGAACTTATTAGAGCATCAGAAACAGGAATGACAATAAAGCCATCAGCTAGTAAATCTCCTCTCTATCCTTGACTTTCATTAAATTTAGTGGAATGACAGTTTCCACTCTGCAAACTATTACACTTTCTTGAGAAGATATAATATATACCAAACTCAAGCATGTGTATTGTGGATAGTACATCAGCTGTCAGACTAAAACTTAAGTGAGGATTGATGGGGATTGTTGGTAATCAACTGTTTTCTAAAACCCTGAGCAACTCTCCCCTTGATACTTGGATGCTGCTGCTTGTTAGAAAGTATCTGTCACAATCATCACACCAGTGATTACTAAGCACAATACATGAGTTCTGTTTTCTCACGTACAGTATCTTCTCTGAGTATGAGCCCTTTTTGGCCAATTTTCACTGCCAGTTTCCTGTCAGTGTGAAATGTTTGCACAGCCAGTATATCCGGATGACCGCAAATTTTAATTCATTATTAGCTCTGAGCTCCTTACAAAACAAGTGTCTCTGACAATTCAGAAACTCTTGCAAATTCTATCCCAAATCATTTGTGTCTCCTCATTCTGTTGCTATAATATGTTAAAGATTTAATTATTATTCCCTCTCACTTTACTGAGTGTCTCAGTGGTGAAGATGCTGGTCTTATCAGCTGGGAAGCTGGCAGCACAAGTTCAAGACCGGAACATCATATCACGGGGTGAGCTCCCATCCTCACCGCAGTTCCTGCCAACCTAGCAGTCAGTGGTGGGTTTCAAAAATTTTTACTACTGGTTCTGTGGGTGTGGCTTGGTGAGTGTGGCATGGCTTGGTGGGCATGGTTTGGTGGGCATGGCTTGGTGGGCTTGGCAGGGGAAGAATACTATAAAATCTTCATTCCCACCCCATTCCAGGGGAAGGTTACTGCAAAATCCCCATTTCCTCCCAATCAGCTGGAATTTGGGAGACAGAGAATAGATGGAGGCGGGGCCAGTCAGAATTTTTACTACCAGTTCTCTGAACTACTCAAAATTTCCACTACCAGTTCTCTAGAACTGGTCAGAACCTGCTGAAACCCATCTCTGCTAGCAGTTCAAAAGCATGCTAATGCAAATAGATAAATAGGTACCACTTTGGTGTGAAGCTAACAGTGCTCCATGACATCATGGCCACACGATCACCAAAATGTCTTGGACAGTGCTGGCTCAATGGCCTTGAAACAGAGATGAGCGCCACTCATTTAGTTGGCAATGACTAGCGGAGTAAAATCCACAGGGACTCCCTTATCCATACCTTACCTCACTATAATGACAAAATTCTGAGCACCATTTAAAATAAAAAGTGTATTCAATTGTTTCCCTTCAATTGATTAAAGAAAGTTTCTTTAATCCAATTAATATATGGTTGATAGCCTTGAAGTTGAGAAGCCCTTAATCATCAGCATCTCTTCAGGAGGTGTCAAAATCTGCAAGATGATGGGCCTGGTATCACAATCTAAAACACCTCTTTTAGACTCACATATATAAAGGGACAGGGCTAGAACTCCACAATTGTGTTGGTTTTTATTTTCATTCCCAGAGACTGCTGACAGTTCTGTCTTGAGGAATACTGGGTCTTGCTTTAATTCTCACACAAAGTTAATAGCAGCACATCACTCTGTGCTAGTAATTTGATTCATTATTAGGTAGACCCTTTTGTGTAGATATTTATTATCAAATTAACCTGCCATTAAGTCTTCATGAGTTACTTGCACAGCATATCTCTTTGAGATGGGAAAATCAAACACTAAAGTAAGCCCTAAAAGTAATACACAATAGTTGTTTTGTCTGTTCATTTGTTTAAAAAAATAGTAAGAGAAAGTTCTCAACCCTCTCTTCCCCATACTTAGCCAAAACAAAAAACAAAACCCAGAAAAATTTTGTTTAGGTCCATTTGTGTGAAGCATTCCTATTGTTCACCCTCCATCTGGGCACCTCATTTACCCAACAAATGTTAAGTGAAGTCTTGGCCCACCAAAATATTATTCAACTGGACATACTAGCTCTATCCTCACTCTTATTTTCCTTCATCCTCTATCCACAATGATTTTCCACACAACTAACAAAGTAGGGCTCTAAACCATACCAAAAGTCTTCACTGAAGGTAGTCAGCCTCTGTATGGACATAGCTACCAAAATAACATTTGTATTCCAGATGTTCTTCTGCTTCTTGATAGGTAGATATTATCCACTGAAATACTAACTGAAAAGGACCTCGGGGTCAAGTTCATCTTTGAAAAACAGTCTGAAATTTAAAAGTAAACTTCATATATTTAAAATAGAAATCTGTATACTTTTAATGGCTTTAGCAGTGATCAGAAAGAATTAGTTTCATTTCCTTTACCGGTCAAAATTAGCTTACTGTTTTGTAGCTTATTCTTCACTAAAATTTCAAAGCTGTTAGTATTTTAAAAACATCAGTTTCCAAAGCCTTGTTGAGATGAAAACATAGAATAAATAAAAGGAGACAAATCTGCAGATTAGCATTGTGCGGTCTTAATTGTCAAGGTGATGCCGAATATAGACATGCTTAATTGCAATCTTTGCGCCGTGCTGAATCAATGTCTCTTTGTGTTGTCTGCAATTTGCCTTCTGCTACAATTTATGAAACTTGCATCACTACCATTAGGGTGAATCCCTCTGAAACTGCATCTGCCTTGTGATTCCCTCTCTTCAAATTAGATTGATGTAGTATTATGTATTCATTCGAATCTAATGACTTCTTCAGAACCCAGAGTAAACAAAATGGGTTTCATTAATTTCCCTAATAGCACCACTAAAAGACATGAAGTGTACAAAGCTAAAAAGTTCTTCTATTTTTAATCTCTTAATGTTCTTTTTTTTTTTTTCCTCTTCCTACTTCCTTTAGCTTTGCAAAGTACTATGCAATCTCAATGTTTTAATGGATTTGTTGCAAAGCAAGATTTCAGCCACTCTGGTGGAAATTTGTCACAATATCGTTATGCTCCTTAGGGACATTTCTGCTGCTATTTTAGCCACTTACAGCTCGGGGGAAAATGAAAGCCACATGCATTTTCTTATTACTATTCTTTCCCTTGCCAATCAAAATGGGAACCAAACTGATAAATTGTACATTTTGTTTCTGTTTGAATATAGAAATGATATCAATAGAGTAAAAAGATACCGAGTCTCCAGCATGCCATGAAAAGCTCCGTGAAAAGAGTTGCTAGAATCTTGAGCCATAATGGAGTGAGTTGCTTTCCAGGCTGACAATTAGAAGTACTGTTTAAAGGTCAGCTGTTGGATCAATTCTTAAACCTGATTATAAGTTGTGCACTGAATCTTTCAAAGAGTAATAAAGCTTGAAGTTCCAGGCCTACAAATGCTTAATTCTGTAGAGGGTAATGATGACTTTCCATTCCACTTCTTTCTTTGGCTCTCCCTCCCTGATTTTCTTATGGCCTTCAGCCAGCATGCAGTTCAGCTGAATTCTTTGCTCTGGTGGAAAAGGACTTCAGTGTTTGGGCAGAAACCCTGTTTAGCATTCCACCTGGAGCAATGCAGGCAATCTGATTGTGAAATGAATGCTGGTGGGAATCTCTTTCATGCAGCTTGCCTGAACTTTGGTGTCCTTTTGAAGCTCTCAGAGCTATAGTAACCATCGGCCATGCAGCAGGTCCATGCATCTGATCTCTTCATAAATAATGCTTAATTAACCTGAGATAGAGGCAAAATGAGAACATCTGCACTTTGGAAACCAGCGCTTCTGTTTGCTTATGTACGCAGCTGAAAATATGAGTGTGTGCATCAGTAGAAATCCAATGTTCTGTATCCTTCTCGATGTGCTCACAATTTAGACAGTTTCCAGCTTTGATTTGTTTGGATGCAGGAGAATTAAACCTAGTTAGCATGCCAGCTTCGAACTGTTTCATTTTTCAGCAATATTGATTCCTCCAAGTGGTTGTGCTAACACAAAAGGATACAGATAATTATTTAGGAACTCAGTTTCTTAGACATAGTGTTTTAATCTCTACCTGACAATAGTTAGGTTCAAGAGGAGATTACTTCAATGAATAAAAACTGAAAGGATTAAAAAAGAGATAAGAGACAATATAAATGGTTGCAATATATTAGAGAATAATGTTTCCATTTTTTTCCACTACCCTTCCAGGAAAGAAAAACCCACGGCTGCCTCCAAGTAATGAATGTGCTGACAGAAGAGATTTCAGTAAGTCTAGTCATTTACAAAAGTATTTAGACATTTATGACTGGAAGAAATGTTCCCTGTCAGAATAAGCAACAATATGTTTACTTGGATATATCTGGGCAGTAAATGCTGCTGGTGGAGAATTATCTTATTACCAGCAAAAGAAAAATGGAATGTGCTCAAATTAACTTTGAACTTGAAACCTTTTCAGTCTGTGATACAAGAAGAAAAGAAAAACTTTCTGCTTTTGTGTTTGAATTTTCTAGTTCTCAGCTCTTTTTTGTCTATCTGCTGTTCCAATCACTGACAATCACTGCTGTAAGTCCTAACTAACTGTTAGAACCTACTGCAGTGGTTGTCAGAGATACATTTATTTAACAAGATGAAAATAGGAATGATTGTTCAAAGGCAAATCCACTGAAAGAAGGCTTTTATTTGTTTGTCTTTTGGATATACTGGTTTTCATGCCCTTTATTATTATTACTAGCAATAGTAATTTCCGGTTCTTTAGAACCGGAAGTAAAAGCAGCAGGAGGCTCCGCCCATTCACCCGGACATCATAATTGATGAACTGCACATGCGCAGAAGCTCCCATTGTGAACCGGTAGTAAAGGTAAGTAGAACCCACCCCTGATTCTAACCACCACACCACTGGGGCTTCTATTATTGTTATTATTACAGTTAGGACCTGAAAGGGAAGCCAATATTTTCTCATCCAAGAATCATACTATCAATTCTTCAAGAATTGTATGATTAATTTAAAGTACGTGTTATTTTTCCTAACTGCATCCAATTGTGAAATCATTTTGATGGCATCTCATTCATGTTTTAAATCAGTTTTAATATTAAATTAAAACAGTACGGCTGGATCAATCTCAGATAAAATCTTCAGATTTTTAAATCCACTTATATATCCATATATATTCATTGAATAGAGCACATTCCAGTGGAAAGTCTGCAGAAGAAGGGACTTTCAGTGGTTAAGGCTCCAGGCAAGAAGGCAGGAGACTGTGAATTCAAATCCAACCTTAGCCAACTAGCTGGGTGACTTTGGATCAGTCACTGTCTCTTAGCCCAAGTCACTTTATAGGGTTGTTGTTTTGGGGAAAAGAGGAGGAGGAAGGTGTGTCGAACATATCCAGTTATTTGTAAAAATAATAAAGGCAGAATACAAATAAGTAAATAAACTAAATTTGGACCTACACAATTTGGGTTCATATGTTGTCTTATCAGAAAAATACTACTTAACATATACCATTTTCCTTACATTACAATGGTTTACATGTTTACAAAAATAATCAAGAAAAACAAAATTTCAGAACTGCAGAACAAAATGGTACCTCAGAAATTTTGGGTGACATGTTGTTGTTGCTGTTATTTAAACAATAAACATTAAGTATCATCCCATGTTTCTTCATTATGAGAAAAGAATGCAAAATCTAAGAAAGTTTACTCTGTGGCCTCCCTTGCATTCTCAGCTAGCCTTCAAAGAGAACTCTATAGAGGCTCCAAGGATTATTATCATCAATTCAGAAAACATGATATTGTAAGTCCCTAGTTCTGTTATAACATATTTGCAAAGATAATAAAATAATTCCTCTTCCTTCTCAATGAACACAGATCATCCCAAGAAATCCTGGACAGAGCCCTGTTTAGTGAGGAAGGAGGAGGCTCTGGGAAGCCACAGAGAATGGAAGAGATAGGAAAGGACTATAGCTAGATTAGTCAATATATTAAAGATAGAGATGATGAGGGGAAGTAGAATGTCCCAGCCCGCAGGCCAGATGAGTCATGTGCTGACCACGCCCGGTTTAGCAAAGGGGTAACAACACAGTGTGTTAATATAAGGCAACTGGTGTTGTGACCTAGGCTTCCTGAGTCATTAAAACATACAAATAGTCCCAAAAACCTCTTTTATTGCAACAGCTGTGAATTACGTTCATTCACAGCTGAGTCCCAATTAGGCAACTCATTAGTTGCAAAAAGTCCTTTGGGAGAAGGCCTTCGGGATAATCACCAACCTTTATCTCCCTTGACACTCTGCCAAAGACCTACTTGGCAAAGCCACACAGATTCCAGAATCAAACAGAAAAGCCGACTGGGAACAGAATTAACAATGTTGCTTTCCTGCAAAGTGCCCATGTGCCTTTGCTCCTCTTTTAAGCCTTTTGGGAGTGGCCAATCATCTCCAGGCCTTACTCCTGAGTCATCACTTTTGTTTTAACTGTTCGTGCCTTCTGGCAGCTCCATGCATGTGCGCACTAGGAACAAGCTCCTCCTGTTCCTCTGCCTCTCTGGTCTCTGACTCAGGAGGCTCCAGCGCATAACTCCCAGATGGTCCTGGCCCCATCTCTGCCTCTGAAGCAGAGCCCTTGTCCGGGCCTTCCCCAGACTCCAGGACTGGCTCATGTTCCTCCCCAGCCTCCTCAGTGTCCAACTCCACTGCCAGCTTCGCAGGCTGCTAGTGAACCACAACAAGTGGCAGTTGGGACAGAGTTCTTTTCAAGTCGGGAGGGGAAGTAGAACATCTAACTCCTTAACATCAGAGCATGTGAATATAATATTGTAATGATCTGATGGTCATTTCGAAAAATCCTTTCTTAGCAAGCACCTAGAAGCCAAGAAGTACATACGTGCCAAATTTCAAGTTTGTAGGCTTTACCATTCTGGAGATTTCATGATGAGTGAGTGGATTTCGCTTATATATATATAGATTAGTCAATATGTTAAAGACAGAGATGATATGGTTAGAGAGATTGAGAGAGATCCTATGATATGTTTCTGTATTACATTTTCAAAATATGTAAATTCAATTTCATTGCATGAAAATAGCATAGAAATTAAAAAAAAAACCAGAACTCTGTAACTTATATATTAATATGCATATGGCAATAAATAAATGTATAAATAAAATGCATGTAGTCACACTGCAAACAGCTTGATAAAATTTGGATATTATGTGAAAATGGTCTTCTTCCTTAAAAAAAAAAAGAATCAATTCAAATATTAACCACCAGCATTTATCAGCTACGAACAGACAGGACTCTGCAGTCGTGACCCGCAACGCATGTGGCATGTTTCTATTCCTTCTTTTTTTTTATTGAAAAAGTTTTTCAAATACAGATTTTCCCCCCTTTCCCCCCCCTCCTCCCTAACCTCCCCTCCCCTCCCCCTGTGGCTTCTCCAGAATAAAACCCAAATTAATAACAGATTATATAATACTTTACCATCCTTTTTGCTCCACCCCCCATATGCTGACCCTTTCTTTCTAACAATATTATTATATCCCCCTTATACTATACATTTCAAAGCAACATTCAGCTGTAAAATTATATAACAAATCCTAATTTGGCAATTTCAGATCATAATCTATCCATTTCCTCCTCCCCCATGCATATATCTCTTAATTCAAATCTTTTATGTATATTAATATAGCATAACATCCCTTTTCCAAAACTAAACAATCAGTAAGCTAACCTATCTCCACCCTTCTAACAATATTATTATATCCCCCTTATACTATACATTTCAAAGCAACATTCAACTGTAAAATTATAAAATAAATCCTAATTTAGCAATTTCAACTCATAATCTATCCATTTCCTCCTCCCCCATACTAACCATTTCTTTCTACCATTGTTATTATATCTCTCCTATTCTATACATTTCAAAGCAACCTTCAGCTATAAAACTATATAATAAATCCTAATTTGACATTTACTCAATTTATAATCTACCCATTTCCTCCCCTGTGCATATATCTCTTAATTCAAATCTTTTACGTATATTAATATAACATAACATCCCTTTACCTAAACTAAACAATCAGTAAGCTAACCTATCTCCACCCACTTTCCTACAGGTCTACCATACATAATATTTTCGATATCTTTGTTCTTCTGCCCTATTCCTTCTTGACAACATCTTTGCATATGTTTGCAATAGTTTGTAGCAGCACTTGAAGAAAAAAAAAACATGAAGTTTGGAGCAGCAAGTAGCCACGCATTAACTCACAGGAGAGGGTGAATATTTATCAGATCAAACAAAGGACGTGGTACAACAGGAATTTGTTTGAAGATAATCAAGCACTAGTCTAGGCAAGAATAACAACTGGAAGCAAACCAAGTATTGCACACTACTGAACAGCCTTGAAGGCCTCACAGAAGAAACAAGCTCTAAGCCTTCAAGAAGGATTGTTAAACAGGAGATAGGATAGTGGCTTCCTGAAGGGTAGGAAGGATGCAACTGTGTGCTGCAAGAAGATAGAAAATTGTGGTAGCTAGTAGCTCAATACTATGCATAACTGAAACGAATGGCTTGTCCTGTACCCATCAGTTTGGGAGCTGCACCATCTGCCAGAAGAATAGCTCATGATCATTCTAGTTTATATACTAATGCTAAGAATATGGGAAATTAACTAGATGCACTTGAAATCTTAAACAGAGGAAAGCAGGTGTGAATTAATGAGTATAATGGAGGCCTGGTGGCATGACTCTTATGATCGGAATATAGAAATCAATGGATATAATTTGTTCAAACAGAAGAAAAGCAACAGAAGGAACATGGACAACTACCAGTCTCCTTCAAAGGCCAAAGCAAATAAATTATTGATTTGCATGGCTTGTCTACCGGAATCTATCTCTTGGCCATCCTGTGCTATTATTAATAAAGAAAATGCTTGTCTTAAGTTGTAAAACAGAAATCGCAAACTAGGAGCCTACAACAATATTTCATATGCCCCACCATCAAAGGTGACACCAGGCAGGACATAGAAAAACGCAAAGAAGTAGTGCAAGATCAAGATCAGAAGACGTGGAGTGATCTGGCCAATAAATTCACCAGGAGTCAGACACAATTGAATGGATATCATCATCATCATCATCATCATCATCATCATCATCATGGAAATATCCATATTAGTATGCTGAGTGCCATTTGGATGCATCATTGGAATGAGTACCATTGGAAATTGTCCAGCAAGAAGAGTGATCTAGTGGTGGCAACTTCATAGCCTACCTTAATCAAACCTGATGAGGCATGTGTAATAGTGCTATACCATCAGTGTCAGTTGCAGATAGGATAGAAAGACAGGACTGCCCAAACGAAAGTGGACAGGTAAGACTGACCCACTACCAAGACCCCTGACAGGCAAGGAGTGGAGAAGACAGCAAACAAAGTTTCTGGGCTAGAAAGGAAAAGGAAGAAAGATAAGGAGATAAGATAGATAAGGAGAAACACAAGGGACAGTGAAAGACCAAAGGGAAGTGAAAGAAGAATGAAAAAAGGGAAAGAGAAGCTTGAGGGTGAGGTGGGGAGAAGATTGAGACTGGTTTTAGCAGGATGTCCCTTAGATTATATCATCTGAGCTGTGATTTTGAAAAAACTAATTCATATCAATCCAATAAAAGAAAATGGTCTTCTGGTTAATGAAAAACATTGAAAATGAAATGGCTCTTTGTTCCCAGGTTTGTTTTACAAATAGCACAGATTTTCAATCAAGTTTTTTGGGTTTTTTTTTTTTTTGGTTTGTTTTGCTTTTTTAAAGCAACATACAATTATACTCTTCATTTCCTTCGCTTGCACTTACTAGAGACTTTTGCATCAATATGTGAAAAGGTTTCAGTGTTACAGACTTGAGGCTAATGAATTGCTCCTCATGTGACACTCATGATGATTGGAATTTGAGACTCGCGATGTAAAGGAAATAGTAAAATCTTGGCATTATTTTGTTTTGGACAAACATTTCTCAGAGTTCAGCAAAACTGACCTCTTAATTTTGCCAATTCACAAACTGGGGAGTCAATTGTCTTTTAGTTATAGGTTACTACTAAAAAAAAACCCTTTTAAGACAGGCATGTAACATTTTTTAAATTTTAATCCACACTTAAAAAATGAAAGAAATAACATAAAAAATACATAAGATTGCACATTTTGTGCTATATAATATATGAGCCTCTGAAGATTTGGTTCTTCCTCTTCTACCATAAAGGCTTTATGAACCAGGCTCCAGAAACCCACAATTTACCTTGGTTTTCCCAGAAATTAAAATGCTAATAAACTATTCAATAAAGTATAGTGTTTTTCAAAATTCCATATAACATAGCACCAGTTCAACGGTTTGTGGTTCATCCCCAATTACTCCCCTTTCTTTTCCTTATTAGACTGTTTTAATTATTGTTTAACTGAAAAATAAAATGCGGGAATCTGAAGGATGCAATCACACTGTGTATATGCAATTGGTTTCAAATTAATTAAAAACTGAATTTATTAAGTTTACTGATAAGTATTTCCTTTTAGCTTATGGTCAGGTTGAAAGTTTCATTCCAGTTGCCTCTTGAAAAAACTCCTCTGGGACAACCATGTCCTGGATGACATAGACATTCCATCAAAAGCTGGAGAATTAGTAGAAGCTCTTGAGGCTATTCCAAAACTCCATGATGTTGGAAGCTGGTGGTTTCATCATTATCATTATCATCACCATCATCATCATCATCTAACATGAAAACACAAGTACCACGGTAGTAGGTACCTGGTGGGCACTGAGTAGAGTGGCTATTGGCATCCTTAGTCTTTTTCAAGAAAAGCAGGCACCATTCTCTTCCTAATTAATACCTTTGTTATTCAAAAGTCAGCAGGTGGTTGGTGGAGTGATAAATAAGAATCCTTCCCCATACCATTCATGCTCTTCTTTTGTAGTTTTTATTTGTTGTTAATTGTCATGTTTTATATTTATGATTTTGTGGTATTGTAAGCCGAGTCTATCCGGTGTCACTTTGGTTACTGAGATGGGTGGCCTAGAAATTTAATAAATAAATAGAAATTCAAAGCAGAGGCAATGAAAAACAGTGACCATACAAGGTAACAAATTGCATTATTTGTAGACAGACAAGAAGTACCCAAGGATAATGAATACGGTGCTTTTTTTTTTTTTTTACATTATACAAATGCAAATTGTGCTAACTTTTGAAAAAAGAAAGGCTCTGAAAGAAAACAGTGAGCTCTGGGTCTTTATATATGTTTTTTTTCTATTTTACTTTCTTGCTCAGCCTGATCTCCATTGCTTGACTAAGATGTTAATGACTTGAGCCAAATGTACAAATCAAGAAAAATAGATTTTACAAATACATTTCACAAGTATAAATGTCACATAGAGAAATTAGATTCTTATTTATGATCTATACGTGAAACCATAGCACTACATTCTCATTTACTTTTATGTCAAAGGATTCTTGCAAACTGTCTCACCACCCAGGCCTTCCTCATGGATACAACAAATTGCCTTCAACTAATATTCACTGCCTACATGTCTTCCCTTCAATCAGTTTTGGAGCAGCAAGTTCAAAATGAGAAGAAGAAAAATTCATTCCCTATTCTGCTTTTCTTTTTCTTTTTCTTTCTTTCTTTTTTTTTTCTTTTTTTTTTTTTTTTGAGAAATACCAGGGCACCTTAAACCAAAATCTGACAGCAGTTCTGTAGACAGAGTGACCAGATTTAGAAGAGTACAAACTAGAGCAAACCTATTTGTCTCAAGACCACAATAAAAAAAAAGTCACCTTTTTTTCTAGAGGAGGAAGAACAGAGTGTCAGAAGTAATGCAATTTCCTTATATTTTTTCTGATGTTCTTGCAATTTACGTCTGAAATACCTGCCGTTTTCCCAGTTTGGTCCCCATTTTGTATCCTTCACAAAGTTTATTTTTTTCCCCTTTATTTATTGAATTTGTAAGACTGACCTACTTTCAATTTGTGACTCTGTGTGGATTACATCAGTAAGAACAAGTGGGGAGGAGGGGAATACAATGCAGAACCAACGTAACGAAATATGATCAACACATAGCCCAGACTGGCTATAAGAAAGACTCACTTCCTCAAAAGAATAGCCTTATCTATCATCTTGATCCACTGCACAGGACAAAAGCCAGGCCTTCATGGGTCTGTGAAATGCTAATAGGATCCATACCACCAGACATTCTCAGGAGGAATATCTTTCCAAAGGTCAGGCATGCCAGTTCCTTTGTGGCATCATAGAGAGAGTGATGGAAAAGGCTCAGAGAAATAGTATCTCCTTGCGTAATGGGGAAAGAGGATGGATGGCATAAAAAAATAATAAATAAAACCACAAAAATCTTGGCTTAATTCCAGAAGGAGGAGGAGGAGGAGACATAAATTTAGCAAATCAAAAAAAAAAAAAAAAGGATAAAGGCACATAACATGCCCTTTAATAGGAAATCTGGTGGTGTGGTATAAGGAAATCACAGCATATTTTGAGAGCATGTAAATGCTGCATCTGAAAACCAATGCAGTCCAAACATTGGACTTTAACCATAGTATAACAAGGCAATGGTTTGATCAAACTACCCAAGCAACTGAAAGCAAGCTGGGCAGGCCAACTCCTAGGGTAGAAACATTTGTTTCTTTAACAACTTTTTAAAAGAACTTCTTTTTTAAAAAAGAAAGGAGTTTTAGATTTTTTTTAAAACCCTGCCTTTATTATTTTTATAAATAACTCAAGACAACAAACTTGCCTGATATTCCTTCTCCTCCTGTTTTGCCCACATCAAGAACCCTGTGAGTTGATTTGAGCTGAGAAAGAGAGACTGGCCCAAAGGTCATCCTTCAGCTTTCATGCCTAAAATGAGACTAGAACTCATAGTTTCCTGATTTCTAGCCTGGCACCTTAACCACTGCACCAAACTGGATCTCTCTATTCCTATATTTCCAGAACACACCCCAGCTGACTCTATAACATTTACAAATTAAATCAAATTAAATCAAATCAAGAGCCTTGGTGGCGCAGCAAACTAAAGCACTGTTAAGTAACACTAGCTGCCTGCAAATACTGCAAGTTCAAATCTCACCAGGCTCAAGGTTGACTCAGCCTTCAATCCTTCCGAGGTAGGTAAAATGAGGACCCAGATTGTGGGGGCAATAAGCTGACTTTGTATAAAAAAGAACACCGCTTGGGGGAAGGCCCGAAAGCCCTACTAAGCAGGTATATACAAAAGTATGAAGGCTATTGCTTAATGCATTGTAAGCCGCCCTGAGTCTCCAGAGAAGGGCGGCATATAAATCGAACCAATAAATTAAATTAAATTAAATTAAATTAAATTAAATTAAATTAAATTAAATTAAATTAAATTAAATTAAATTAATTAATTAAATAAATAAATAAATAAATAAATAAATAAATAAATAAATAAATAAAGACTTTGTGTTTATTATTTAATGCTGGTGGCCATCCCTTTTTGTTTGTTTATTTACTACAAAGATTTGGCTTTCAGTATAAGCTCCAGCTAGATTATTCTCACCAGGTTATATGTCCCAAATGAGAAAGGATGTTTGTGAGCTCTTATTATTTTCTAATTGGTAAACAATATTCCAAGGACTTAAACAATGGATGCTTTTTATCCACTGTTGAAAGCTGCTGTTGCAACTCTAGCTAAGATTGTGAACCAATTGCCCATAGAAAATGTCCTTATAACTAGATGAGAAAAGGTACAATAACAGTTCAATAAATCTGCCTTGAACTTGCCCGCTACAAATAATGTGCATTAAATGTTAGCTTCAAATCTGATTAAAATCTGCATTTTGGAAGACAGGAAGAACTTTCCTTTTTCATTCCTTCTTGCTCTACAGGGAGAGGGAGGGAGGAATAGGGACTTAAATATTTTTTTCTCACTATGCACAAAGCAAGTTAGATGTGGTTTACAGTGAAAAGAGAAAACCAATCTGGTTATAGAATGACAAAATTCCAATACAGTCCCTGAGGTCCTTCTCAGATTCATGGTAAGGTGAAATAATTCCTGTCAAGAGGGAGTCTTGTATCCAGCTCAATTTTCTGTTTTACAAGTACAGAATAGCAATAGCACTTAGACTTATATACCACTTCATAGTGCTTTACAGCCCTCTCTAAGCAGTTCACAGAGTCAGCATATTTCCCCCAACAACAATCTGGGCCCTCATTTTACCCACCTTGGAAGGATGGAAGGCTGAGTCAACCTTGAGCCGGTGAGAATCGAACTGCCGAATTGTTGGCAGTTGGTATTTGTATTCAAGAAGACTAGGATGAAAACCCTTAACCAATAAATCATATTTTTTTCAAAAACTGGCAGTGAGTGTTGAAATCATGACAGAAGGGGACTTGGACTCTAAAGTAAAGTAGGCAGAAACAGTGGAAAAATTGTACATACTATAGCATGCTATTTTTTATAGTTTTTATAGTTTCATCAAGTCCATTTAAAAAAAAATTCTAGCCATGTGGTTTTTCCTGCAGCAACCTTTTGCTTATCAGATGAAAAACACCTGTAGTTTATCTTAATAACAGCATCTTTTAAATGTACTCTAATTCAGTCACACCTCCACACACCCCCATAACCTTTTGGACACCAGGGACTAGTTCAATGAGAAAGGTTTTTCCATAGACCAGCAGATTCACTTGTTTGCATGCACCTGTTGCTGGCATGCCACGGACCAGTGCCAGTCCATGGATCGGGGATTGGAGACCCCTGTTCTAATTATTTTAGACATTCTTGATTTATTTTTTCCATTTTTCCTATCTACTTTACTTTAGAACCCAAATCCCTTGCTGTCATGATTTCAACAATCGCTGCTAGTTTTTAAAATAATCAAATTTATATTATAGACTTTGGTTGGTTAAGGGTTTTCATCCTAATCTTCTTGACTACAAATGCAATGCTAAAACACATAACATTCTGTATTTGTAAAACAGAAATTTGAGCTGGATAGAAGATTGGGTTCTCTCTTGACAGGTATAATAAATTTAGTTTTTCCCGGAGCAAAGATATTGAGCCTACAAATTTCATGCAAAAGTTAAAGCTAAAACGTTCAGGTATATCAGTTTCAGTGATAGGCTTTGTAATACTTTATTTATCCAAAGCTTCAGAAACATCTTTATCTCAGTTGCACTGGAGGTTGATCAGACTAATGAGTCAGAAAAATAGAGATTTGTGGTCTGTAATCTAATACAAAAAAATTGCAGATTGTGATAGTTTGTTTTTCTATGGTTATTTGATGGATACATGGCCCCTCACAGTGTGAAAGATTGTGGGAAGGAAACAAAGGAAGTGTGCAGTTTAGGTTAGAACAAGTAATACAGCCTAGAGGTGGGAACCATGCAAAGTAAAAGTTTGGAAAAAGATTCTGCCTAAACTGACCCACTGTAACTCTGACCTATTGCTTTCAACATCATCTTTTTATTCCACACTCAAATTAAATATGACTTTCCGAATTCTGTTTTTCACACAGTTAGGCTATGTGAGACAAAATATTATTTTGATGAATTCAACGTGATTCAGTTTCGAGTTGTTTTCCACATGAATATAGGAAATGAAATTGCTGTTAATAGAACCATCTACACATAAGTGGTTCAATGAGATTCAGGAATACATAAAAGATGCAATACAAGTATCTTTTGGCAAGCTGCTCATCAGGCTTAACTAGTCCTTACTCAACAGGAAGCAATAAAACAATTTGAAGCTCATCATCATTGTGGGGGAGCATGTGCTGCCAGAACAAGGAGATCAGATTTGGTTGGTGTATTTGTATTGTACTGTACTGAATTACAGTGGAAATTTGACCACTAAGGTAACTGTTATGTCCTTATAAGGACATCCGCCCGGATTGGCTGCCAGCCACCGGGCGGGAAAGTTTGAATCCCTGTCAGGGGGCGGTGCGTCTGCCGGAGCGAATATAAGGAGAGCTCCGGCAGCGCACGGCAGTCTTGCTACTGTTGCTGTTTAATAAAGTTACTCATGTAATGAGCTGGTCACGTCTTCATTCCTGCGCCGATCTAACACTGGCGACGAAGGACTAGAGAGAAGAAACGAACCTTGTGGCACCAAGCCAACAAACCAAGACTCCGGCACCTGGAACCACAGTAGGCATTTCCAAAGGCATGGCATCCGCTGAAGTCACTTTGCCAGCCCTTGCTCCTTTCCGCCCAGGGAAGGACAAGTGGAAATCCTACGTGGTCAAATTTCGGCAATACCTGAGAGGCAACAACATCAGGGACGCCGACGATGACCGGAAGAAGGGCATCTTCCTGGCCAACTGCGGCTCCGAAGTCCTCGACATGGCAATCGATCTCGTAGCACCACGAGACATCAAGGAAGTGCCATGGGCAGACCTGCTGCAGATCCTGGAAAACCACTATGCCCCAACGGGAACACCAGTGGCGAACCGTTTCACCTTCCACCAGAGGGATCAGAAGGAAGGTGAGACCATCAAAGAATTTGTGGCCGCCCTACGCCAGATCGCAGCCAGCTGTGAGTTTGACCACGTGGACAACGCCATCGCTGACCGCGTGGTTTTCGGCATGAGGGACAGGGGCCTCCAAAAGAAATTCCTGAGCAGAAAGAAACTCGTGCTCAAGGATGTGGTGGAGGAAGCCACCGCATCCGAAATCTCAGAGAAAGCAGCCGCCGCAGTAAGCAGAGCAAAGGGAATCCACAAGATTCGCTCCACAGCGCAATCGTCAACAGAGGATTCCACAGCTGGATCCAAATCGGAGGGAGAATCCACCGTCCACAAGGTATCCAGACCCCCAAGGCGGGAAACCGCCCAACGGAACTACAAGGGGGAGCGCTGCGCCAGCTGCAGAGGGGACCATGCCAGAGCAACCTGCAAGTGGAGAGATGCGACCTGCCGACGCTGCAACAGAAGGGGTCACATCGCCGAAGCTTGCAGAGCTGAGGAACCAGCCCCAGAGCCATCCAGCCACCGTCCCCGCGAGAATCGGAAGGAGTACCAGAGGTCATCCAAACGGTCCTCTGGCCCTTCCAGACGCAGAGACGACGAATTTCCCCGGAGTGGAGCGGTCCACCAGACGACCATCGCTCACACGACATCAGACAATGCCACCAAGTTCCACGTGACCATCCACGTGGAGGGAGCACCCTGCAAAATGGAGGTAGACTCCGGCTCGGTCTACTCCATCATGGACTGGCAGCAGTTGAAGCGCCTGCAACCCAGCATCACCAAGCGAGAGCTGAAGCCACTACACTCCAAGCTCGTCGACTTTGGGGAAAACCCCATCGGAGTGTTAGGAAGAGCCAACATCCGAGTCACCTACAAGCAGTTCGAAGGCAAGCTCCCCATCACCGTCGTAAAGGACAGCCGTCCGAACCTGCTAGGAGTGGAGTGGTTCAAGCCGCTGGGGCTTTCAATCGAAGGCATCAACCAAATTGGCAGGGATGAACTCGACAACCTCATCGAAGAATTCAAGGAAGTCTTCGATGGTAAGCTGGGGAAATTTGTGGGGAGGCCAATCTCGTTCAATCTGGATAAGGGAGTCACCCCAATTAGGCTCAAGCCCCGCCGAGTTCCATTCGCCCTGCGGCCGAAAGTAGACGAACAGCTGGATAAGCTGATCGCCCAGGGCGTCCTGGAACCGATCGATCATGCCTCATGGGAGACCCCCATTGTGACCCCACTGAAGCATGATGGGTCTGTGCGCATCTGCGCCGACTACCGTTGTACCATCAACAAGGCGTTGGCACAGAGCGCATACCCAGTCCCAGTAGTGCAACACCTGCTGCATTCCCTGGGATCTGGCTCAATATTCGCCAAACTGGACCTGGCCCAGGCTTACCAGCAATTGCCAGTCGATGAAAAAACGGCGGAGGCACAAACAATTGTCACGCACAGGGGGCATTCAAATGCAACCGCCTCCAATTTGGAGTCAGCGCTGCCCCCGGCATTTTCCAATCCATGATGGAACGCCTGCTCCAAGGCGTTCCAGGGGTGGTGCCTTACTTCGATGATGTGCTCATCTCCGGGGACTCAAGAGCCCAACTCCTTGAAAGGCTCAGGCTTGTCCTGCAGCGGTTCAAGGCCAAGGGTTTGAGAGTCAGGCGGGACAAGTGCATCATAGGAGTACAGGAAGTCGAGTTCCTGGGCTATCTCATTACCCCACCAAATCAAAAGTGGAAGCAATCCATGAAGCTCCAAGCCCAAAAAACAAAATGGAGCTTCAGGCATTCCTTGGGTTGCTCAACTTCTATGCAATCTTTCTAAAACAGAAAGCCACAGTTGCTGAGCCACTTCATCGCCTGCTGGGGAAATCGGCGCCCTGGAAGTGGGGCCAGGAAGAGGAAGCAGCGTTCCGGGCCATCAAAGGACTATTGACGTCCAAAAGCGTCCTCATCCAATACAGCGAGACGCTCCCTATCAAGCTGACCTGTGATGCGTCGCCCTACGGGGTGGGGGCAGTCCTCAGCCACGAACTGCCCAACGGCACCGAAGCCCCAATCGCATATTTCTCGAAGACCATGTCCGGAGCAGAACGGAACTACAGTCAGCTGGACAAAGAAGCCCTGGCCATCGTGGCAGGAGTGAAGCGCTTCCACGAATATCTCTATGGAAGACGCTTCACCATAGTCACCGATCACAAGCCACTCCTGGGACTCCTCGCAGGCGACCAACCCACCCCGACCTTCATGTCCCCGCGGATGATGAGATGGGCCATCTTCCTGGCCGGCTACTCCTATAGGCTCGTGCACCAGCCAGGCACAGCCATAGGAAACGCCGACGCATTCAGTAGATGCCCATCGAAGAACCCGGTGGAAGACCCAGCCCCCACGCTCCATCTATTCCACATAGATGACGACGCCAGCTGTCCAGTCTCCTCCGCAGATGTGGCCGCACACACCCAGAGAGACCCCACCCTCCGCCAAGTAAGGTCCTGGATCCTCAGGGGATGGCCATCGAAACAGACGGAAGAGAGGTTCAGCCCGTTCACCAGAAAACAGACGGAGCTGTCCACCATAAAGGGCTGTCTGCTATGGGGAGACAGGGTGCTGATTCCAAGCACTCTGCAACGGCGGACGCTAGAGACACTGCACAACGGGCACCCGGGCATCGTACGCATGAAGGCCCTGGCACGGAGTTACGTCTGGTGGCCCTCACTGGACAGAGACATCAAACAATGGGTCTCCAGATGTGACCCGTGCCAAGAAGTCCGCCCCGCGCCACCGAAATCCGAAGTCACAAACTGGGAGACCCCCAGCAACCCCTGGTCGAGGGTCCACATCGACTTCGCGGGCCCGATGCAGGGGCGACACCTCCTCATCGTGGTAGATGCCTTCTCCAAGTGGCTCGAGGTGATACCCATGGCATCTACCACAACAGAAGCGACGATCCGAGCCCTGCGCCGCCTATTTGCCACACACGGACTACCAGACGTGCTGGTCTCGGACAACGGCCCCCAGCTCACATCCCTGGCCATGGAGTCCTTCCTGGCAGGACTGGGCATCCGCCATGCCCTCTCCGCTCCGTACAGGCCGGCCGGAAACGGACAAGCGGAACGGATGGTCCGGCTCACAAAAGAAGCCCTCACCAAGATGGGCCCGGGAGACTGGCAAGAACGCATAGACAACTTCCTCCTCACCCAGCACATCACGCCGCATGCCACAACCCACAAGAGCCCGGCCGAACTCCTCATGGGCAGAAGGTTGAGGTCACCCTTGGACCGGCTGCACCCCCAATACAGCCCAGAAGTGACCGCAACCGCCAGCCGGCCGCTTCGCGCTTTCAGCAAAGGAGATTCAGTTTTCGCGCTGAATTTCAACGGCTCTCCTAAGTGGCTGAAAGGGAAGATTGCCAGCACAACCGGCCCCAAATCCTACACCGTCGAGTTGGAAGATGGACAGGTCGTGAGACGTCACATCGACCAACTCCGGAAAAGGTGGGGGGGAGCAAACGAAAACCAGCCTGACGAGGGAGGCCTACAACACCCAGACGGGGTAGGCCTACAACACCCCAGCGAGGTAGACCTACCATACCCAGACGAGGTAGGCCTACCACACCCCTACGAGGCAGAGCAACGCCATCCCGACGAGGTCGGCCCAGCACACTACCAGGCACTGTCACGCCGGCAGTGCAGCGAGGTAGACCGGGGCCAACCGCACGGGGGCTGGCAACACCAACCCGGCCAGGTGGGCACCTGGCACAACAGACCCAGGGACCCCCGACCCAGCCCGCAGGTAGACCGGGACCTGCCCAGAAGGGAAGCACCGCACCCTACCAGTGAAGGCAACCCACGGCAGCCCTACCAGGGAGACCTCAACGCAAGGCGAGTAGACCGGGGACCATCGCAGATGGGCACACCACAGCACATGGGCGAGGGTGGCACACGACTCCCCGGCGAGAGGGACCCCCACCCAACACAAGAAACAACCCGGCAACAACAACAACCCAACCCAGACGACCCCAACCACCAACGGGCGGTAGACCAGGGACTAGGGGGAAGGGAAAGCCGACAACAACCCGGCCAGGGAGGCCTGCGCCACCCCGGCAGGGGAGACCTCCACCGACCCGAGGAGGTATCCCCACAACGACACCCCGACCAGGTTGACCACCACCAACCCGACGGGGAAGGCCAACGCCTGCCGGGCCAGGGAGACCTGCGCCAACCCTGCAAGGTCGGACACCGCTACCCGAGCCAACACCACCCACAGCGGGCAGACCGGACCCAAGGGCACCGGCCCGAACCACCCTCCAGACCACAGCGGGCCGGGCCGCAGCAGAACCGCAGCCACCGGGAGACCGAGGAGGAGCAAGTGACAGCCGGGGTCTTACCGAGACTTAGACGCTCTTCCCGGGTCGGAACCGAACAGCACCGCCGAGGCGAAAGAGCCACAGGCCAGGAGGAAGACCACCAGAACCAGCCATCCAAGGTCTGCGGTCCGGCCGGAGGCGCTGAGGGTGACCCCGCACACTCGCCAGCCGAACCGAGCCCGGTTCCGGGGAAGGATCCAGGAGCCACAGGAACCCCGTCCGTCCAGGGCGGGGACACGGGAGAAATGAGACTGCGCAGGTCAAGTAGGGTGCCTAGGCGTCCTACGTACCTGCAGGACTACGTCACGTTTATTGAGGAATACTGAACGTTTTTTTTCTTTTGGACTAGGGGGGAGGAGTGTTATGTCCTTATAAGGACATCCGCCCGGATTGGCTGCCAGCCACCGGGCGGGAAAGTTTGAATCCCTGTCAGGGGGCGGTGCGTCTGCCGGAGCGAATATAAGGAGAGCTCCGGCAGCGCACGGCAGTCTTGCTACTGTTGCTGTTTAATAAAGTTACTCATGTAACGAGCTGGTCACGTCTTCATTCCTGCGCCGATCTAACAGTAACACTAAAGTTACATCATCATCATCATCATCATCATCATCATCATTATCTTTATTCATTAAATATGAAACTCAGTCAACTAAACATTCAAAAAATGCATCACAAATATCATTGACTGGTGCTAATAGTTGATATGGGTTTCTGCCAGCGTCCTAGGTATCAACCAAATACCTTCTTAAGATGTACGATGTTCCAAGTGGCACGGTTTTTTGCAGTTCTGCTGGTGTTATTGCAGGAAGCTGCAATTTGTTGATGTATCTTATAAAATTCTTGGACATGGTACCAAGTCGATGACAATGGGTAGCACTGTTACATGTTTCATCCATAGCCGTGTAGTTTCGATGGCCAGGTCGCGATATTTTATGATTTTTTTCCAGTTCTTTTTCTACGACTCTAGCATCTCCTGGTACCCCGATGTCAATAAATTGTACGTTTTGGTTTTCGACAACTGTGATATCTGGCATGTTGTGTTCCAAATGATGATTTGTCTGTATTCGAAAGTCCCACAAGATCTTCACCTTCTCATTTTCTATAACCTTTTCCACTTTATGTTCCCATGACTTTTTGGATACAGGTAAGTCATATTTTTTACATAATGACCGATTATTATTATTATTATTATTATTATTATTATTATTATTATTATTATTATTATTATTATTATTATTATTAATTTTATTCCTTAAACATGAAACTCAGTCAACTGAACATTCAAAAATACTATTTATTATTTATTTATTATTTATTATTTATTATTTATTATTTATTATTTATTATTTATATTTTATTTTATATATATATATATATATATATATATATATAATCACAAATAAATTATTATTATTATTATTATTACAACATGAAACTTAATTAACTGAACATTTAAAAATGTGTCACAAATATGATTGACTGGTGCTAATGGTTGATACAGGTTGCTGCCAGCGTCCTAGGTATCAACCAAGTATCTTCTTAAAATATATGATGTTCCGAGCAGCAGTTTTTTGCAGTTCCACTGGTGTTATTGCAGGAAGCTGCATCATCATCATCATCATCATCATCATTATTGTTATTGTTATTGTTATATACACACAAATGACAGTATACACAGCAAACGAGATAACCATGCTGGATTTCGTAACACAAATCACTAGTCGAACACTTCCCAAGCGTTTAGGACTGCGTGATGTAATGGTGGATTATGCGAGCAAATCCCAGCAAGGTGGCCTTCTGCAGCTGACCGATGGTGATCTTGTCAGCGCCAATTGTTTATTATTATTATTATTATTATTATTATTATTATTATTATTATTATTATTATTATTATTATTATTATTTGCTTCTTCTCTGGCTTTTCCAAAATATAGTATATGGAAATATATGGAAAGGAACAAGGATATTCCACTTCTGCCTTTTTGCCTGGACTCTTCTATATAGATTGCAAGATACACCCACTCTCTCACAATATTGAGGTTATAGGCAGATCCCCTTCTAAGTACTGTTTGCAATGAAAGGAAGGTATAATTTCCACAAGGTTACAGAAAACACTGTAACTTCTTTCAGCTACATTTTTCAGTTTCATTCAGCAGCTTAGCTTCTCAACACTAGAAAGAAGATTAAGGCCAGAAAGGGTAGGATTGCAATACATGGTCGCTTTCTTAGCCTCCAGAGATGAAAAATGTAAATGATTTAAGATTTTAATCTCTGTGATATTCAGCTCCTACAAGATTTCTACGGAGAGAAATGTGTTGACCTCTGTTTCTAAACATTGTTTGCTATGGGAGGGTATGTTTACCCATCCTTCACTAGCCGATCTTGAGCTTTGTTTGCTTGTTCAAAAATGGTAATGCCATTTATGGAAAAAGTACTTTCCTTTTTTTTTAAAAAAAAAACGTATTTCAAAATTCAAGGCCTGTGGTAATGTTTCCAATTATCTGCAGCATATGTATATTTTCTGTTTCCCCCCCTCCCTTCTTTCCATTCCATAAAATTCTGCTGTTCATATAATGTTAGTTGACACAAAAGAAATGAGAATCATTTGTAGTCAGACCTTTTGTCCTAAAATCATGTTTATGATGGAGGCTAAAATCCCACAGCTCCTGCTTTCATATATTTTTTTCCATTTGGGACCTAAGCTAATAAAATATTATTAACCAATATTTTCAAAATGGGACTTCACATCCTAGTCATTCTAACTATATATGACTCTCATAAACAACACCATACAGTCGTCTTGGGGTGCTCTGAGAGATCCTCAGATAAAGCAGCGACTTCAATGAGAGACAGCAGAGTAAATTGAAGTCCAGCATATTGGGAGGAAAAGAATAGGACTCTTCTGGATGTCAGTTAATCCAAATGGTATGGATGATGGTCCGTTGGGGAGTCTCTCTCTCTCACACACACACTGAAATTATGCCTGCAGTGAACATAAATATAAAGTCTTTTCATACATTGTGTATCTGCACTGATATCCCCTGACTATAAAAAGTAAAACTAAGGAGAATGCAAGAGCAGCCAGTGTATCGGTGATGCAGAAATCCCTACATTGGGAAGTTATTGTTACATTTTAAATAGGAATCTTTCTGGGCTCCCCATTAGTCTCACAACAGATGTACTTGAATGATCAGTTCTATGTATAGAACTGTTCTGTCCCTGTCTCACACACGCACACAAACAGACAGCCAGGGGTTAAATAAACTGGCAGACAACCAAATTCTTTCGATAAGAGGATTGGCAGCAACCCAGTAGCTGCTTGCCAAGAACTTTACTCATAAACAAGATACACACAGTTCAAGAATTGTCAAGTCCAGTCCATAATTAAATCCAAGGCAGATAATGTTGTTTCCAAAGATGCAATGTGACTCGATAGTAGTTAGTTTTATCCGTCACAGAGTCTGAATGGCCACCTCACCCCCTTATATCCCCTGTGGGATGTGGTCCAGTGACTCAGCTTAATCTCTGGCACGCCTCCTTTTCTGTTGCATGCACTTGTCTCTCTGATGCTGGCGTGGATCCAGCCAAGACTTATCTCCTTCACTGTCCGATTGTAGGGAGATATCTGGCTCCTGGCCAATCTCTTCTCCTATGGGAGACACCTGAGGCATTGCCAGAGAGGAGGGTCCTGGAGAGAGAGGCCTGGCCAACTCCTCTCCTTCATGTTCGGCGCCTTCTCCCTCCGATAAGTCAGCCTTGGGGGTCGGAGCCACAACAAGAACTGCTCCACAGAACCTCTACAGGGGGAAAAAAAATGGGAAGGTTGAGGAATCATGGAACTTGTTCCACACCTATGCTTTCCCATATCTTATTTGACACTGTATGTCAAAACAGAAAATTATAGTGATGACACTTAGCTGTACATCTCCACCCCAGGCCACCCCAATGATGCCCTTGAAGTGATGTCCCGGTGCCTGGAGGCTGTGCGGGCCTGGATGGGGAGAAACAGGCTCCGACTCAACCCTTCCAAGACTGAGTGGCTGTGGCTTCCGGCGTCCTGATATAGCCAGCTGGTGCCATCACTGGTTATCGGGGGCGAATCATTGGCCCCCACGGAAAGGGCTCGCAACTTGGGCGTCCTCCTAGATGCACAGCTGTCTTTAGAAGAGCATATGACGGCCATGGCCAGGGGGGCTTTTTATCAGGTTCGCCTGATATGCCAGTTGCATCCCTTTCTGGATCGGGACTCCCTATGCATGGTCACTCAGGCACTCGTCACTTCCCGCCTGGACTACTGCAATGCTCTCTACATGGGGCTCCCCTTGGGGTGCACCCGGAGGCTCCAGCTGGTCCAGAATGTGGCCGCGCGGGGAATTATGGGAGCAACGGGGCGCTCCCATGTGACACTTCTCCTCCGCGAGCTGCACTGGTTCCCGGTGGTCTTCCGGGTGCGCTTCAAGGTGTTGGTGACCATCTTTAAAGCGCTCCATGGCTTAGGGCCAGGGTATCTACGAGACCACCTTCTGCCGCCAATAGCCTCCCACTGGCCAGTATGCTCACACAGAGAAGGCCTCCTCAGGGTGCCATTGGCCAGACAATGTCGGCTGGCGACTCCCAGGGAGAGAGCCTTCTTTGTGGCTGCACCTACCCTCTGGAATGACCTACCCCCAGAGATATGCACGATACCAGACCTCCAGACTTTTCATCAGGCCCTGAAAACTCATTTATTTCATCTAGCCGGGCTGGCTTGATCCCATCCTTTCGGTTTTAATTTGAAATTGGTTTTAACTGGGTTGTTTTAAATTGTGGGCCGAAATTATTTAATATCTTTTAAACTGTTTTTAAATTTTATATGCTATGTTTTATCTCGGCTGTTCACCACCCTGAGTCCTGTTGGAGAAGGGCGGTATAAAAATCAAATAAATAAATAAATAAATAAATCTGTTAATTGTTCTGAATAGATCAATTTCTCTCTTTTGAAAGAAAACTAATGCAAACTTAGAAGATAGGAACTAAGTTGTTCATCATGTTACTCTCCTACCATCTTCTAGAATCAGTCTGATCCTTTCCTTTTTCTTTCTTTTGCTACAGCCATTGCAAAAAGCCCCTTTTGTTGCTTTTAGCTTCACCTGCAAGCCTAAGTATCTTTTGTGCATTGATCTTTCTTTTTTCATTTTTTTTGCACATACTGGTCAATTGCTAGTACATCTCCATAATGACTAAACCCATCATCCATATTCTATATAGCAGCAGCATATAGTTTTGTATACATCCTATAGCCATGTCTGGCATTCTCTGGGTGGTTTACAATGTAGAAGTATTATTTGCCCCACAATCTGGGCCCTCGTTTTACCGACCTCAGAAGGATGGAAGGCTGAGTCAACTTTGAGCCACGTCAGGATCGAACTCCTAGCAGTGGGCAAAGTTAGCCTGCAATACTGCACTTTAAACCAGTAAAGTGTTTTCAGAGCTCTTCATATAGGTTCCTTTTAACTCTTAATCCAATAAAAAGTCCTCTATGAATCCACCACAGTTTCCTAGGTTTCCCTCTTCTCTTATTGGAATGGTGTGCAGCTGTAGTCATATAAAAGGTTCTCTCATTCAGAGAATAAGCCACCTTATACACCTATTACAAAAAAATATTGTAATAAATAGCTATCCTTCTAGATGTCCAATTCAGAGTTACTTGCATGGGGAAAGGGGAACTGGGCAAAGAACATTAATGATTGAATGTCTCATTCCTATTGCTTAGGTTAATAATAATGCTATGATACATGCAGTGCAAGATATTGAAAATACTATGCAACCCCTGTGGCTAGTTGAAATGAAGGTTGAGGTTCCAAGTTATCTTTTACATATATATACATACACACACACACACACACACACACACACACACACACCGTATTTTTGGAGTATAAGACACACCTTTTCTCCCCCTAAAAGAGAGTGAAAATTTAGCTCCTTTCAGCTTCAGCGCAGCCTATTTAGCACAAGTTGATTGGATCGGCCTCCCAACTCTCAGCTGATTTATTATTTTATTTATTATTTATTTTATTAGTTTGATTTATATGCCGCCCTTCTCCAGAGAGTCAGGACGGCTTACAATGATTTTAAGCAATAGCCTTCATACTTTTGTATATACCTGCTTAGTAGGGCTTTTGGCCCCCCCTAAGCGGTGTTCTATTTTATACAAAGTCAGTTTATTGCCCCCACAAACCGGGTCCTCATTTTACCTACCTCGGAAGGATGGAAGGTTGTGTCAGCCTTGAGCCTGGTGAGAATTGAACTTGCAGTTATTGCAGGCAGCTGTTTTTGCTCTCAGCTGTTTTGCACAGGGCTCTGCTGCTTGCTGCAAAGAGATAAATTGCTGAAGTGGATTTTTTTTTCCTTGTGCTAATCAAGCTATGCTGAAAACAAAAATGAAAGTAAAGCAGGCTGTTTGCTGTTTGCTGCAAGGAGGCAAAATTGCTCAGAGGCAGAGGGAGATTTATTTTTCTTCTTTTCCTCACCAAAAAAGGTAAGTGTGTTTAATACTCTGGTGCATCTTATACTCCGGTGCAGGATAAGAAATAGAAAAGTTTTATTGAAGTTGATCCAAGTTTTACAAATTGAAACAAATTTTATCTTGGCACCTTCATTTAAAAAGTGTGAAGAAATTTTTAGACACAACAAGCTACAAAAGCAATCCAATTTCTTTAACGAAGAAACAGGTACAGATTTCAGCAATAGGATATTTAAAGATATATGGTAACCATTCGGGCTATTAAAATCCACTGCAAGGTAGCACACATAGCAATGTGAGCCTAATGGTCCTCAGCATCCATAAAAAACTTCAAGGCATACAAATCCCTGGTTATATTTTTCATGTTAGCATGATTCACCTTTTGCCCCAACAACTTCAATATAGCTTCTACTTATACCACAAACTTTTCAGGGACCAAAGATAAAAAAGGATGAGAGGAAACCATACAAATTACTTTTCAGGAAGAAACAATAATTTGTAAATATACTTCACTGAATGGAAATGGAGAAAGAGCAAAAACAGGTTAAGTAATTAAAACTTTCACATACACAAAATCAGGATCTGTTTCCAATTATTCAGGAACAAAGGGGAAAGCTGGTTTGTCAGATAATTTATTCACACCATGTAATTCATCCTGATCCGGTTGTGAAGATTAATTAGAAAAGAGCTTTGAGGATGAAAAGCTTGGTAAAAGTGCTAAGTGATATTAATCATTGTGATTAGAATGTAATTGTTTTGTTTTTTAACTTTTCCATTGATATGACTTAGCACTCTAATCTGAGGGGAAAAAGTCACTATTTAAATGACTTATTCCAAAATATATTTACCTACACTGTGTGTATATAATAATGCTAAGACGTGTATCAGCTAAGCTCGTTTAGAGACTAAGAATAGAATAAATCAGTTTGGTATCCTTATAGTCATTCCTATGGCTTCATGGGAAATGAACCTCTAGAACATATGGCACGTGATGGCATGTGAGCTGTCACTCCAGTTCAGCTCCGCTTACTTATTTTACCAGAATTACATTTTCAAAATCTATCTTTCTTTCTTTCTTTCTTTCTTTCTTTCTTTCTTTCTTTCTTTCTTTCTTTCTTTCTTTCTTTCTTTTCTTTCTCGCTCTCTCTTTCTTTCTTTCCTTCCTTCTTTCTTTTTTTCTTTCACAATATACAACAGATATAATATACAATAGATATTATTGACAAGTGGAGATTCCATCACCCTCAATGTTCAATCCCAGCTCTGTTCTGGAGGCTTGAAGTACAGACGTAACATGAATCTTTCATCCTTTTTTTCAACATTGAAAGGATGTGAATTAGCAAAATAAAATAATTTGTGGCGTAGAAAAAGTTAATACACAAAATCTCCAAGTGATTTTGGGAAAGATGTTTTTTTAAAAAAACATATACAGTGTATTGAATAAAGCTGCATTGAAATAGTATAGATAAGTTATTTCTTAAAGTTGGGTATGAAAACTAATTTAGGTGTTCTGATTAGGGGAAATCTGTTCTGAAAAGAGAACAAATCAAATTCTTTTGCATGTAAGTATTGCCAATAATCCATTAGTTCTTCTTTAATATATTATATTTGTAATCACATACTGTTTTGACATTTTCAATAAAGGAGAATATTTGTAGCTCAGGGTTGAAATGAGGGGTCACAAGTGCTCTCTGAGCTTGGTTGTTTCCTTGCAAATGTTTCATTACCCAAACTAGATAACATCATCAATGCTGCACCCTGATGGACCCCTGTATTGACATTATTTATGGTATAAATAATGTGTGTATATAGTAATGCTGTATTGACATTATTTATAGTATAGACAGCCTTAATGGGTGGTAACATCTGGTTGAGGTGAAACTACTCATGAACCCTAGAACTGTAGGTTGGACTGGAAAACTGAAAAAACATACCGAAAGAAAACAATTGCAATTGCATTTCTCAGCAACTGTATGTGTGTATCCATTGGGTGACCAGGAATAGGGGAAGAGCACAGGAAGTGGTGGGTTTCAAAAAAAATTACTACCAGTTCTATGGGTGTGGCTTGGTGGGCGTGGCAGGGGAAGGATGCTGTAAAATCTCCATTCCCTCCCAATCAGCTGGGACTTGGGAGGCAGAGAATAGATGGGGGTGGGACCAGTCAGAATTTTTACTACCGGTAAAAATTGCTACCGGTTCTCCAGAACTGGTCAGAACCTGCTGAAACCCACCTCTGAGCACAGGATTTTTTTTCTTCCTTTTGGCTGATCATTGCAAAACATTTGAATGTGTAGAATGGAAACTACACATTTGCTACTTCAGAGGCTTTTATTATGGAATGTTTTACATGAATATGGAGCTGAAAATGGGATATTCCATAGGAATGGAATATGATGGAAATAAAACATGTATGAGAATAAACAGAATTCTTTGCAAATGTTTCAAAAGTGAGCTGGGAGTAAGATAAAGACATGTGAATGGAATGGAATGGAATGGAATGGAATGGAATGGAATGGAATGGAATGGAATGGAAGGGAAGGGAAGAGAAGAGAAGAGAAGAGAAGAGAAGAGAAGAGAAGAGAAGAGAAGAGAAGAGAAGAGAAGAGAAGAGAAGAGAAGAGAAGAGAAGAGAATAACAGAGTTGGAAGGGACTTTGGAGGTCTTCTAATCCAATCCCCTGCTCAGGCAGGAAACCCTGAACCATTTCAGACAAATGGTTGTCCAATCTCTTCTTTAAAAAATTCCAGTGTTGGAGCATTCACAACTTCTGGAGGCAAATTGTTCCACTGATTAACTATTCTATCTATCAGGATATTTCCTCTTAGTTCTAGGTTGCTTCTCTCCTTGATTAGTTTCCACCCATTGCTTCTTGTCCTGCCCTCAGGTGCTTTAAACAATGAATAAATATTGAATTTATGTACAAACTTATAAATAATGCTTTGGAGATGTTAGCGGCATATTGGTCAGGAATGTGAATATTCATGAATTTTCATATGCAGATGAAGCCTCATTGTTGGTTGAGAACCGGAATCAAAGATTAAGTAAATTACATGATGTTACTAAGAGTATACGTTTGACAATGCAGTAAAATTAAGATATCTCTGCTTAGCACCAAAAATAGAATGCACAATTACAAGGTATACTGGATAGGTAACAGGTAGGGTAGACAAATCTGTGTAGATGAATCTGTAAATCTTGGTAGAATACCTACAAATAAATAAGAGAAAATGGAAAGTGACATTTTCTGATATGCAAATACTGTAAAAAAGATAATGAGTGGCACTATTATAAAGAATATTTGTTTTCTAAAAAAATGAAATTGACTCTGTAAAACAGTATGCTTTCCCTTACATTGTTTTATAAAGTGAGAGTTGGATATATCATGAATGTGGATCAGAGAGTGGCAGAAGAACCATGGGGAGGAGTCAAATGAGAAATCAGGTTAAAGTCTCTAAGTCAGTGTTTCTCAACCTTGGAAGCTTGAAGATGGGTGGACTTCAACTCTCAGAATCCCCCAGCCAGCAGCGCTGGCTGGGGGATTCTGGGAGTTGAAGTCCATCCATCTTCAAGCTTCCAAGGTTGAGAAACACTGCTCTAAGTAGACACAAGAGAATAAAGTCCAAATCCTTTGAATGCCATTGAAGGTGCAAAGCATCAGGTTGAAAATATGCCTGTGCATAGGCTTATGACAATGAATCAGTACCGTATTTTCCGGCGTATAAGATGATTTTTTAACACATGAAAATCTTCTCAAAAGTCGGGGGTCATCTTATAAGCCAGGTGTCGTTCTCCTGTAACCAGGCAGACCAGCCCGAAAGGCTCTGACAAGCCTTAAATGGCTCTGGCGATCCAAGCTCTGACGATCTGCTAATCAGGCAACTCAGCTGGGATCGCCAGAGCCATGTAAAAGGAAAAAAGTTTTCCCCCTCCAGCTTTCTTACCTTAGCTGCTAGTTGCAACGCTTGCCTTGCTTCGCTTGCCTGAATCCATTCCATCAGCAAGCAACTCCCTGCCTGCAATCAAGCAGGCAGGGAGTTGTGGACTTCAACTCCCAGAATTCCTTAGCCAGCAAAACAAAGCTGGCTGAGGAATTCTTGGAGTTGAAGTCTACAAGTCTTAAAGTTGCCAAGGTTGGAGACCCCTGTTCTATTGGGTAAGTTTTTTTCCCCTTTGGGATCTTTAAAAAAAATAGTTAATTGAGGGTTTTTTTAGTTGTTCTTTTTTAGACCTAGCCATTTAAAGTTTAGGAAGTTTTAAATTTAGCTTTCATATAAAAATAAAAATAAAATAAAATAATATTTGTGCAGCTTTTTGAGATTTAGTGTGTTTCTGTAGTGTTTCACTCTAACTACACAAACACACAAAATCTCACAAAGCTGTATGTGGAATTTTGTGTGTGTAAAGTGTGAAAGTTGGGTTGTTGGGCTTTTTGTAGCTGTGTGAGGTTCCTGCTTGTTGCAGGGGCCATTTTGGGTCTAGCACAGCTACTTTTACATTGTGGGTGAGCCAGTTGATGTTTTTTAATTTTTATTTGGTGTGCGTTGGAAGAGGGGTAGTCTTATATGGCGAGTATAGCCCAAACCCTATATTTTAACAGGAAAAGTCGGGGGTCGTCTTATATGCCCAGTCGTCTTATACACCGGAAAATATGGTAATTTTGAATCTTTCACATGTGGACCACGTTGTTTGTGCCTGTCATGAAAAAAAAAAATATGCAAATGGAAAATAGTACAAGAAAACTTCCTGGGCTATAACAAAGTACAGTAATTTGGCCATAATGAGAAAATGAATGAGGATCAAATAAAAAAACCAAATATAAGAAGAAAGAAAGAATGGATTAAAAGGAAGTGAAAAACTTAAAAAGTCATGGGTGTTTGGAGGCAATACAATTCTAAAAAAAAGAAATGTGAAAACTCTAAAGAAAAAATGGAATGCTTAAAACATTCAGTGGACATCGTGGAAGCAAGAATTATTTTCAAGGAGCTAAATGTATGGAGACATATAATAAATAGTGTTGATGTGCTAGATTTGGCTCTATTTCCTTTCTCTTTTCTCATTAAATCCTTTAAATCCTTTGCTTACTATTTCTTATTCCTGTTCTCTGTGCATAATGTAATTTATCACAAAATGGAATAGAAAGCTCTCTATATATGCATGTATTCATAGAACCATCGTTTCTAAATCAAGAGTAGTATTAATTTCACTCTATTTTCCACATATTTCAGATTCTACCTCAGGCACTGCGTCCACTCAGGGCACCATGCTTTAAGAACAATTCATACCAGCTCCAGTAGTTGCAAAGATGGGGAGAAGGGATGAGGATGCTACAGGAGTAGAAAATAACAGACCTGTGCAATCTTTAAAAGGATGCTTTCCACATCCTTCAATGCTTGAAGTGAAACAATCCTTTAAAATTGCTATAGGAAATAGTGCAACACCCCATTTTTAACAGTGAGGTGGTCATACGACTTGTCTTAGCATGTTCAGTCTGCTTCCTCCAATACTTCTGCTAATACTTCTACTACTACTACTGGAAGCTTTTTCCAGTTAATAGGATAACCAAAGGAGTCTCTGAGATGAAACACCTCAAGCAGAACTACATCACCTCCAGAGCACAAAGCTCCTTATCAAGGTGAGCCTTAGCTCATCTATGACCTACATTTACAACTTAGGTCTTATAAGGAGAGATTGAAGAAATCCCCATGAGGTCAGCTGTGTCTTCCCCTTTATGTCCTTTATATAGAAAAACAATATTTTAGAGAGTATTCATACAAGAAGATCCTACATAATGGTAGCAATAGTTTTTTATTTTTATTTTCAGGGGTGGGCTGTTGGGGGTTCACAGGGGTTCAGGAAAACCTCTAGCTAAGATTCTGTGCAGTTTGGAGAACCCCCAAATCCCATTCCTGGCTGGCCATGCCCACTCCACCCCTCCCCTCCCAGGAGTCCCCACACAACCTGTTTTGGATGCAGGTAAGTGCAGGGCCCATGCAGAGGCTCAGGGAGGATGAAAAATGGGCCTACCGGAAGTTTGGGAAGGCTGGAAATGGGCCCTTTTCCAGCCTCCAGAGGGCCTTTGTAGCCTGGGGAAGCTGTTTTCACCCTCCCGGAGGCTCGACGAAAGCCTCTGAAGCCTGGGGAGGGCAAAAATGCCCCCCCCCCATGATGCAGGAGGCTGACTAGGCCATGCCCACCATGGCCATGCCCACCCAGCAACTGGGCAGAGAACCCCTTGCTAAAATTTTTGAAGCCCAGCCCGGTTTATTTTTATATTAACAGGATTTAAAATGTATGTTTATTATGGATTGTTTTATTCATTGAGATGTTATGGATTTTGTAAAAGTTTAAAATATTGTAAGTCACCTAGAGTTTTATGAGTAAGCGACATACTAATGTGTGCAAATCAATAAATGAAAAATGCTTAAAAGTATAAACGCATGTCCAGCTATCAAGAATTTTAAAAGAATGCTGGAATTTTAATTTGCCTCAAATACAATTAGTATGCATTGAAATTAGACCACCTTTCCTCTCTTCAGTAGTGCTATGTGGAAAAGATTTGTAGCCTACTTTCCTCCACAGTTTCCTGTCGGTTTTTGAAAACCTAAGGGAAGAAAACAGGAGGGAAAAAAAGTCTTAAAGAAACGTTTTCTGTGGTGTCTTTTCTGCTCTCCCTTTGATGAAGGCAGGAATACGAACGGACAAAAGTTGCGCTATTTTATTTTTCTCCCCACAATCTTCCTAGCATGAATGAGGCTGTTTTTCTCCCTGCCTCATGTCACTTCTGAATTATAAAAACCCACTCAGTAGTTCTGACCTTTTATGTAGACTCTGTTTTAGAAAGTCAGGCCTTCCTCTCCATTTTATCAGCCTTACTTAACCATCAGAGAAAGAGTAGAAATAGTGGAAGATGCATTACAAAAAAGCTTTAAAGCATAGGAAATTATTTCCCAGAATGTATTCAGCATTAACATCCAGGCAGTTCAATCTCCATAGTTGAGATAACAGAAAAATGCTATCACAAAATCAGTATGCACTCAGGTTAGTTCATCTTGTTATTATCAGTCTGAAAAACTTTAGATTTCTCTGGGATGAAATGCATAGCATAATAACCCTCACAATATAGTCTTCTTATCAGGTAAAGATTGGTCATTCACCGCACTTTATGCCACAAACCAACAAGTATTCTATTGTATTTTATTTTAGCCAGGAAGCATAAAATCTTTTATTTTATCTTTTATTGTAGCGTGTCCAAAGCATGAAGTAGGAAACTGCTGAATGCAAACTGGTTCCAATTTGGTTCTTCATAAATGTGCACTCCTGCCAACCAAATTGAAATTAGTTTATGGTCAGCACCTTCCTTCCCCTATCTGTGCAGGAGTGGCAAAGAAGACAATTTGAGTGTCATGTAGAAAAGGCAAGATACTGTAAGTATGAATAGTCTTGTTCTGCTTCTATTGTATCACAAAAATGTGGAAAAAAACCCAACATTTGTTATTCACCCTTTTTTACATATTTCAATGATGCACATACACACACACACACACACACGTGTGTGTGTGTGTGTTACATATGTTAGAATAAACCCTCTAGGTCAGGGGTGGTTCTAAAATTTTTTACTACCGGTTCTGTGGGCGTGGCTTATTTTATGGGTATGGCTTGATGGTCATGTGACAATTCTTTAGGATTTAGCAGAGGTACTGGTCTACCAGGCTTTTAACTGCTTGCAGAGCTGTACCCGTCTACCTATTTATTTTTTCAGGCACTGGTTTACCCATTTATTTTTGCAGGCATCGGTCTACTCATGTATTTTTGTAGGCACTGGTCTACCCATTTATTTTTGCAGGCACCGGTCTACTCATGTATTTTTGCAGGCACTGGTCTACCCATTTATTTTTGCCACCGGTCTACTCATGTATTTTTGTAGGCACTGGTCTACCCATTTATTTTTGCAGGCACCGGTCTACTCATGTATTTTTGCAGGCACTGGTCTACCCATTTATTTTTGCAGGCACCGGTCTACTCATGTATTTTTGCAGGCACTGGTCTACCCATTTATTTTTGCAGGCACCGGTCTACTCATTTGTTTTTGGAGGCCCCAATCTACCACCAAACTGCCTTTTACCACTGATCAGCTGTAGGGCGGCCCTTTGAAGCCCCATGGCAAGAGTTTAAACAGTTTTTTTCCTTATAGCTCATCAGCTGGGACTCAGGAGGCAGCAATAGATTGGGGGTGGGGCCAAATAAAAGGTAAGAATAACGTGGAGGCGGAGGGGCAGAACCGATTCAGTGATGTCATATCATCACCGCTACCGGCTCAGCGGAACCAGGCGGAACCGGGAGGAAACCACCACTGCTCTATGTATAACAGTCACCAATATCTGCCCATTGATTGATTAGGTACCATGAAGTCATTGTCGACTCTTAGTGACAACATAGATTTCTGTCCATATTTCTATCAAATCCTTGTCTTCAGCTGCAACTATTAATATTCAACCCTGAGTTTGAATAGTGAGGCTGTTAAAAGTACTATGGACACTATCATCCATATTGGAGAATTAGATTAGCGTCATGATGGTTAGAATACAGTATTGCAGGCTGACTCTGCCCACTGCCAGCAGTTCGATCCTGACTGGCTCTAGGTTGACTCAGCCTTCCATCCTTCTGAGGTCTGATTTTGTAAACTGCTTAGAGAATGCTATAAAGCACTATGATGCCGTAAATAAGTCTATTGCTATTGTTAGATTGCTGGGGGTATATAACATGTCACATTACATTCTCTGTCACTGACAGTGTCATTCTTATGCCATTAATATGCTAGTAAGTGCTGCTGGTTCTCCTGTTTTCCATGAATATTTGTTGCCTTCACACTCTGAATTATCAGATACAGTTACTTATTTTCTATAAAGTTTTTGAAATTATTTTTCATTTATAGGAGAACAGGCAGAAATGTCTGGTCTGTCAGACATAAAAAGAACATTTAATTGATCAAATCCAAACACTGAATGCCTATACAACAATTATGAATTTGTCATTTTCACCACATTGAACCTGAAATTTTAAAAAGGGAAGATAACTTTAAATGCCATTGCATTTTCTAGAATAGATACCATAATGGGAAGTGGAACCAGTTAGCTCAATCTGCAGGCCGTTTTGAGACCAATTATATGGGGGAGCTTCAACTTCATCTCAAATTCCTGGGAAGGAATCCACAGCAGCCTGTATAGCCTTTTCAGTTTTAATAAGCAAAATGTCTTTACAAACAAAGGAGTGACATTTTCCTCATTAAGCCTTAGATTGAGCTGCTAAATATCATTTTCCAAATCTAAAAGCCACAGGAAAGTCCTTTATATGTGGAAAAATTTGCTGCACACATTCTCTAATTCCTTGTAAATCGAAAGCAAACAGCTTAATCCCTATTGGTTTTTGTTTGCCAGAAGGAACTAGAGGCTCATAATTAACTCCTAGCTCCATACGGACAAACAGGAAAAAACACCTTGGTGTATTTTACAAGTAAAAATAGGATAATCCTAAATAAATAAATGGGCAGGCTAGAATGCTGCTTGATCCAACTGTACCATGAGGAGTCTTTTGTTTATTTTTATATTTATTACATGCATACACAAACACATACTCCTCAAAGAGCCCTGGTGGCGCAGCAGACTAAAGCACTGTTATTAACATCAGCTGCCTGCAATTACTGCAAGTTCAAATCTCACCAGGCTCAAGGTTGACTCAGCCTTCCATCTTTTCTAAGGTAGATAAAATGAGGACCCAGATTGTGGGGGCAATAAAATGACTTTGTATAAATATAAAAAAGTATGAAGGCTATTGCTTAATGCATTGTAAGCCGCCCTGAGTCTCCGGAGAAGGGTGGCATATAAATCAAATTTTAAAAAAAGAAAAAAAAAGAAATATTATAGCATGGCAAGTCTTGCACATAACTTAGTTAAACATGAGGAAGAACTAAGCCATGTGACTCATGAAAACAACCTATTCACTTTTCTTTGTAACACAAGGCAGGCTACAGAAAAAAAACAAACAAACCAGGATATTTATGGAGTCTATAACAGGCCATTTTCCATGGCTGTTGGCCTGCATTCAGCAATCTGGTTTATAAGAAAGCAACTTCCCCATGCTATCTGAATTCAAGTTCTGATAGAATATGTGCCAACATACTCCATAAAAACCTGGTAACATACTACTAGATAGAGTCAACAAATGAGATAAATGCATATTCTGGATGGTACATCTAAACTGTAGAACTCCCTGGTTCAGAAATATAGTGTGATTTTCTCCTAGACAGCATCTTACCCTTCACTAGTGATGGTATTTTTCCCTACAAGAGGTGTAAAATTTATGAAATATTTTCTGAGTCTTCCTATAGCAGCTCTACCTTCTACTTTCTTCAGTGCTTCTGGTTTGTCTCATTTTTCACTGTTTGGATCTAAATAATGATTCAATATCATAAATAAGGTTCTCATGCTAGCCTGATTAAAAGGTAAACCTTGGGTGACTTTATTAATGTACACTAACAATCCGAGTGTGTTATATTTCAGTTGAAATATGTCGCTGATGCTTTTTATGCCTAAGGAAAGTTGAGGAGACATCAGTCCACTGAAGGGTGCAATCAATTGTAAACCCCAGAGACATCTCATTTTCACTTCGGCATCAACAATGCCACTTTTCTGCTATCGAGAAAGAGGTGTCCCTTGTTCCTTGGAGAGTGAATGATGAACTCTCAGCAGTGCAGCCAGTTAACTTCCTTCTTAGTTAAGAAGGAAGGTTTCTCCTGCTGCCTTTCTCCTCATTTGAGTTTCTGTGGGAAAAGTAATTTTCCTACCATTTCCCTGCCCCTGTCCATGTTCACCGGTGCTTCAGTGAAGTGTGAGGAACTTCATCCACTTTTAAGAAGCTTTGGAAAAAGAGACAAAACAACAAAGGAAGCAGCTGCTTTAAATAAAATTGCTTTCAGATTTAATTGTGAAACCTGATTCACTAATCATTGCCGTGATTAGATTCCTGCTTTCAGGAACATTCAGACTCATGCAGAAATTCAGCAACCCTCTCTCTAATTTGTACAAGTTCTTTTTTTTTCTCTATGTTTTATTTGTTTTATTTATATACCATTCAATTTCCATCAAACAGTGTGTGATCTGGCTACAGTTATTTTTAAACAATCATAGCCCACATATTTATTGTAATATTCATCACCATATTAACAATATAATAATATAATACTTATCATCTTCTTTAACAACTTTCCACATTAACGTTTCCTCTTTTTATATCTCCTCCTTTCTAACGTCTGTTTCTATTGTCTAGCCCCCTGATGGCGAACCTATGGCACATGTGCCACAAGTGGCACGTGGAGCCATATCTGCAGGCACCCGAGCCGTTGCCCTAGCTCAGCTCCAGCATGCATGCCCATGCACCGGCCAGCTGATTTTTCGGCTGGCCACACCGACGACGCCCCTCCCCTCCCAGGAGTCTCCACGTGGCCCATTTTGGATGCCAGATAAGTACAGGGCTCGCACGGAGGCTCCGGGAGGGCATTTTCAGCCTCCAGAGTGCCCCCGGAGGGGTGGGGAAGGCCATTTTCACCCTCCCCAGGCTCCAGGAAAACCTCTGGAGCCTGGGGAGGGTGAAAAATGGGCCTACTGGAAGTCTGGAAATGGGCTGTTTCCACCTCTGGAGGCTTCAGGGAGGCCTGCTAGGCCCAAAATGGGGTGTGTGGGGGAGGGTCATGCATGCATGCGCGGGGGAGTCTCATGTGCCTGCTGCGGGGTGTGGGGGGCATTGAATTATGGGTGTGGGCATGCGCACATGCAACCCCCCATGCTCCCCCCACTTTTGGCACGCAACAGCAAAAAGATTAGCCATTGATAGAATATATCCCATATCAAAAAATATTCATTCTTTTTTATTCTTAATAGTGAGCATCAGTCTATCCATTTCTGCGCATTCTAATATTTACTTAATTACATTCCCCTCAGATGGAATCTCATCATTTTTCCATTGCTGTTCAAATACAATTCTAGTTGCAGTTAATATATGCAAGACCAGATATATAATCTTTTTATCATATTTTTCTGGTAGAATGCCCAACAAAAATATCTCTCGCTTCAAATCTATATGTTGCTTTGTCATTTTTTCCAACCAAGTATGTATTTTCATCCAGCATTTTTTAGCTTTTGGGCATGTCCACCACATATGGTAGGATGAAGCATTAAAAACTTCACTGCCTTTTAAGGAGTTTTGGAAAAAAGAGACAAAACAACAAAGGAAGCAGCTGCTTTAAATAAAATTGCTTTCAGATTTAATTGTGAAACCGGATTCACTAGTCATTGCTGGAATTAGATTCCTGCTTTCAGGAACATTCAGACTCATGCAGAAATATTTTTCCTTCAGCAACTTTCTCTCTCTAATTTGTACAAGTGCTTGAAAAAGAAACAAAATATAATCATTTGTTCAAGGGGAGAAAGCAGATAACACGCCTGTTCCTACGGAGATTCTAGTTCAGCAAGAAAAGTTTTGTCTTTTTTTCCTCTGCACTTCTGGAGAACTTGGAACAGGTGGGGGTTATTCTTACATTGAGATTTAGATTGCATTAGAAAATGAAGCCCAGGCAATCATTATGCTGTTTGCTACCTTATCTACATCTCTATAGCAGTAATTAAGATTCCTCCAAGACTTCTATACCTGCTTATTGAAGCTTTTAGAAAAGAGGCAGAGACTTTTCATTCCCCAATTGTTCTGAGAAAGAAAGAAAAAGAAAAAATAAAACAGTGAAAGGCTCTTCTGTCTTTTCTTAATTTCTCTACTCAGTGCTCCAAATAAAAATCTTCTCTAAATATGGTACTTGTGTGCAGGGATGATTTGGAGGGTGGTGTCAAGAAGCCCTGGTGGCACAGTGGTTAGAATACAGTATTGCAGGCTGACTCTGCCCGTAGCCAGGAGTTTGATCCTGATAGGGCTCAAGGTTGACTCAGCCTTCCATCCTTCTGAGGTTAGTAAAATGAGGACCCAGCTTGTTGGGGGCAATATGCTGGCTCTGTAAACTGTCCAGAGAGTGCTGTAAAGCACTGCAAAGCGGTATATAAGTCTATTGCTATTTTAGTAGCAGAATACAAGTTTCTCATCAAGCTTTCTGGAATAAGATTTATCAAAATGGAAAGGGGATTAGATTACAGGAATCTTGAAGACAAAGTAATTGCATTTATCTATTTGGCTTCCAATGCATCTCTGTATTCACAAGGTTGTATTAACTTCTTTAATAATTCCTTGATAGATTGGGATAGGTTGATGGATTGGGAGGTAGCCAATCATTTTCCTGATAATTGAGAAATGGGTAGATATTTCAAGATTTTCCAGTGTGTTACAAGCTGATATCCACAGTGGCAATAAGACTGACTTCATACATGTTCCTATATGATTGGTAGGAGACAGACAGACAGACAGACAGATTCACCAAAATAATATCCATGTTGCATTCCTTGGTATCTGCCACATTCGACTTTGCTTATATCAGATCTTTTTAATTAAATCTAAAAAAGTAGGATGTTGCAAATCAAAGTGCCAGTTTCTCTCTTGATATTTGCAAGAATGCCTTTGAGTACCATAAGTATCCTCAAGAAATAAAAAGTAGCACTTAGCTGCAGATTTGTTTGTAACATTAACTTTTTCCCAGAAAAATGTGCACAAAAATGAATATCACAGGATGCATTGTGAAAGGATTGTGGAAGATGAGAATTATGTATCTATGGAGATTCTCAGTACTCCAGGTCATGGTTGTCCCAAAGGTGCTTTTTTCCAAGAGGCAATGGGCTTCCTTATTTTTATTTTTATTTTTTTGAAGATGTTTCACTTTTCACCCAAGAAGCTTCTTCACCTCTGATTTTAAGAAAAACAAGGAAGTCCAGTTGCGTCTTGAAAAAAAAAAAGCACCTTTGGGACAGCCATGACCTGGATGACTGAAAATCTCCATAGACATTTAGCTATGCAGAGCTGAAGAAGCTTCTTGGATGAGAAGTGAAATGTCTTCAAAGAAAACAAGAAAGTGCAGTTGCCTCTTGAAAACAAAAGCATCTTTGGGACAATCAGAATGGTATTTTCTGTGACACTTTATGGAAGCAAGAGTTGGACTTGAAGAAACAAGATAGGAAGAGCACTGACCCTCTAGAACTTTGGTGTTGTAGAAAACTCCAGAGAATATAATGGACAGTCAATAAAGCAAACTAATGATCATTGAACAAATCAACTCAGTGCTCTGACATAAGAACACTGAAAGTATCTACTTCAGATACAGTATGCAAAGACCTAGTTCTCTGGAGAAAGTTCTAATGCTGCGGAAAGTGTAAAGAAAGAGAAGAATAGGATGACCAGCAGGAAGGTGGATATACTCAGTTACAGTAGTGATAGTAATTCGAAGGCCCGAAAGGCCAGATAAGGGATCAATCATCATGGAGAAATATTATCTAACAGTCAACACTAACTTTATAATCAATCAATTGTGAAGGGCAAAAGCATTTTACTACACCGGTAGCCATTTTGTATAGGAGCAATTTTCTTCCTAGAAAAATCTCAGTGTAACAAATATGTCCAATGTCTATTTCCCCCAACCCAAGTACGTACATAGGAATTATATCCTGGTTTAATGCTTGATTGATTTTTGTATTAACAGTACAAATAAACATATTTGAAATGATTACCTAGAACAGTGCTTTTACTTTAAATCAGGAAAGCTACTTAGTTGAGGGATAATTCTAATAGGTACTTCTGTATTTTAACTTTTCTTCACTCTTTCTTTTTCCAGAGACTTCCATGAATAAAAAATAATGCAGGATTAATATTACCCTGGATGCCATGGAAAGAAAGGATATGATTTAAATGAACTTCCTTCTTTCTTCAGGTTTCACCAGCCTGCAGTCAATGCTGAAATCATAATATATGACTAAACAATGTGGGTTTTTTTCTGATTTAGTTATTTGTTTGGAAAATAGAGACTACCAGACAATATTAACTAAAATATAAATGATGAAGTACTCCAGCACCTTCAGAATAAGATTGGTTGGTCAGTCATGCTAATAAGATGTAAGCTTCTGCTTTGACTTTGGATCAATTAAGTCAAAGGACTCCTTCCAATGATCAATGTTAATAATATCCCATGGCAACTTTTTTGTAGTTAATGAGAAAATGTTCTATATTATGATGATATTATGGTTATATATTGTTATGATATTATAAGCAACTCTTCTTTTTCTTAATTGTTTAGCCAGGTTTTAATCTCTTTTGGAATAATTCATATGAGTTGATTTCACTCACTTTGTTTACATCATATATCGTGATGAATTGGTAGCAAATATTGGGGAAGGTACATGCAAATTATATTGGAAAATGGCTGAGTTTATCATTCAACAAGATCAGATGGTCGATGTCCTTCCTGGATCCTGTCAATTGGGGAGTGTCAAGGAGAATGGAATTGCAATTTTAAATGTTCTTCCTAAAATAAGAGAGAAAGGAAAAGCATCTCTACTAGGCAGAAATAACATTTCTGACTATTCTTCTGTAGAATGTGATAATGTCATAAATGCAAGAATTTATCTTGCAGAGATTGTTCATATATGCAAGCTGCCCACTGAAGTGTTTCATCTTGACAATTTGATGCTACCTAACATTGCTGATGGGATAAATTTTACCTTATAAATAACTGAAACATTATTTCAGTCTTAGAGATTCACTGATAATTACTATGCACATCTTTTCCCAAGTCAAATCATGTTTAAAACATCGCTTTTGTTCAGAATATTGTCTACACAGCCTATAAATATATGGGTGAGGCCAATAGCCTACAATTTTATTTGATGTTATTTGTATTTGAAAACATTGGCCAATTAAAAACAGCATCAAAGAAATTTTATAATTCTAGTGAATGATTGAAATGAGAAGAACAATTTATTGCTAATTAAAGAGATGTTAGAAAACAAAGTGCAATTTTCCTGATGAATAATCCATCTTCAGTAGAAATGATCATTTCTGGTCTGGATAAAGTCCATTGCCAACAGAAATTCTAACCCTATAAATAGGTTTCTGACTCACAGATGGAAGTTCAGAATCAAGAACAGGTAAGGAAAAAAATGAATGATCAAATAGAGGAAAGAATCAAATGGAATTAAGAGTGTAGACACTTTTCTCCTTCCAAAACTGAAAGAACTGGTATAGGATACTTCACTAAGAACACCATGGAAGCTATGAAGAGCAGAGCAAAGCAATCAGCACACCTTGTTCATAGTAGAAGGCAGAAATGTCCTTAATCTATGCCATTATCTGGCACTATATAACTAAAATCTTTGTTGGACACACCTCTCCAATTTGGGATTTGTATTTCTGTTGTGTTTGCTCCTTGACCTGTCTTCAGACCATTGGCTTATCCTTCACATCAGCTTGAGGAATTCTCTGATATAAAACTTGAACTATTGTTCATTGGACAACTCTTGTGGCTCTAAATCTCTTCTCCCCTCTCCGCTCACAGTGGCTACCTGCTGAAATTTTACCTGGCTAATCATTCACTGAAGTCCCAGCTGTTCTCAGGAAATGATGACAAAGCAATAGAGTCTTGCAAAGTTGTAATTGTCTGGCTGACAGTTACTAGATGCAATTGCACTCACCTCACACCCAACTTCAGTGCAATTGTACTCACCATCACACCCAACTTGTCTGATCAACAAGTCTGGGGTGGGGGTAGTTCTCTCCCTATAGATTAACTCAATACAGTTGATCTATTGTAGGGGATCAAAAACAGCAGAATAACATAATGAATGCTGTGATGCAAGACACATTTCAATTGAACATGAGTGCAATATTGATATTTACAAAAAGAGTAGGGCTTACATCATAATATTGTAAGTGGAATCTTGACAGCTGTCTCTGTGAATATGCTGGTGGGGGCAATTTTAATGTGGTAATTGATATATTCCTTCATTCTGTTCTCTCCTACCCAAGGTTATTTACTGGCAGGGAAAATACCAATCATTTTTTTTCTAATGTGTGCTCCCACACAACGTGGTTTATCACTCTAGCACCTCTGATTCTCAGGCTGAAGAAGAAGAGCTAGCAGATACTCAGCCTGTAGTTCAAGTGGTAGTAGTTAGGTTACCATCTCGGAGTGATGGGTCTGACTGAGCACAGATGGTCAATGATTCCCATAATAAAGTACTTTAACCTGTCATTGGCAGAATGCCAAGTACTAAATCATGCCATTACTAATTAGGGTTGACCATGGAGATGCTGAGAGTTGTTGACTTCTCTAACTAAGCAAAGCCAAGCACTCTGACTATATAAGATCATGCTCCAGATCTCTTCCTTTTGTTGTAAATTGCTCCCCTACTTCCTGACCTGCAAACTCTTTCTGCTTTTTACCCTGTGATTATATCTTCAGCTTGATTTTTGAAGTAAGTTTCATGGAATTGTTTGCTCTTTGCCTATGGGTAATATTGGACTTCTCATGTTTCTGCTTCCAAATTTTTCAAGCTAACTAAGTACTGGTATAATTATTTTGGCACTGGCATAATTATGATTTAGACTCTGTAAGTAAAAGCTGTCAGCCTTCTAATTCCTTTGCTTTTCATTTCTATTGGTCCATTGTTTTCATAAGATAATGCCCCTTTTAAACACTATCATCCAAGATATGTTTTCCCTTTCATTTACCTATCTTTATTTTGCTCCAGATCTATCATTTTTCTGGAGTAATGCTATGCCCAATCATTCCCCTCCACCTATCTTTCCCCCCGAAAAAATTGAGAACTGGGTAGATTCCTATGTTATTGACCACATCAATAATGAAGTGTCATAGATGATTTGAACTATAGGACTTGAATCAGGAGGAGAGGGAAAACACCACTTAACAATGGAACATGAAAGCCACTTTGGACTGTTTCCATGGCTGTAATTATGAGACATATATAGCATCCTGAAGATACATCTCTTAAAGACAGTTATCATGTGGAACTATGTAAAGTGGGCTTATTATGGGGTTATCCTCATATCTCCCTTGCTCCCTAGCAACCTCCCATCGACCCGTGTGCTCCCACAGAGAGGGCCTCCTCGGGGTGCCATCAGCCAAACAATGTAGGCTGGTGACCCCCAGGGGGAGGGCCTTCTCTGTGGGGGCACCTACCCTATGGAACCAGCTGCCCCCTGAGATAAGGAGAATCCAAGACCTCGGTGCCTTCCACCGTGCCCTTAAAACTTTCTTTTTTCATCAAGCCGGGCTGGCTTAACATATTTTTAAATTTTTAATGGGTTTGTCATTTTAAACTGGGGCCAAATTAATATATATTCTTTTAATTGTTTTTAATGTTTATATTGTATGTTTTTATCTGGCTGTATACCGCCCTGAGTCCCTTGGGAGAAGGTGCGGTATATAAATTTGAAATAAAATAAAAATAAAATAAATAAATTATCCCCATAATAGCAAGCAAGATATGAGGATGACCCCATGATACACTCTCTTTACATTGTTCCACTCTACCTAAGAAACATTCCAAACCAAAAGAGCCAGCAGTACTACTAATTAAAACTAATTTGTTGCCACATAGTATATGGGAACCGAGTGACTGTAATGCAGCTAGCTATCTTGTCAGGAATTGCATTTGGTCTCAAGGAAACCGAGACCCATCCAAAGTAAGAGTTCATTTATGAAAACCTTACATGGCACCAAGTCTATACCTCCTGAGTAGACGTGAGTAGAATTAGTTGGTCCTGACACCCTTAATTTCTCTTCCTAATAACTTCAGAAAATACAGAAGTGTCATTCCTGACCTTTCATATACTGTATTCTATTTACTATTTCTATTATTTCTAGCTTACTCTTCAGCTAAAGCGAAATGGTTTCAATCTGCAATCGCTACTGAGAGAGCATGGTGTTTTCAGGTTTTTGAATCTCACCATTAATTCAGAACATGAACCTTCATTGTCTCAATCTGTCTCAACAATCCAAAGTTACAGAGCTACCCGAATTTCATATTTTAACATTTTGTTTTTTTGCCTCAATTGGTAAAAGATACCAAGTGAGTCAGATAAGGCATTGTTATGTATAACTTTGTCTCAATGTTAGCATCTCTGACAAGGAAACGAAGTGAATCGGATATTTCAAGATGCCTCTCCCTGGGTTATCACAGCAATTTAGCTATTAGGCCATATCCTTCCTTTCTCCTCCAATCTCTAAATGTCTCTCCAACAAATGTAAATGATATGTAAATATCATTTACATAGTTCACGGCATTTAAACACCACAGAAAAGCTTTATTTATTCATTTGTGAAAGTAAGCATTAAAAAAAATGCTTTGCTGACTTTCATGGTCAAAGTCCTCAGTTGCCAGACAGCCTTAATTTAGAATAGAGGTGTTTACCAACAATTTAATTGCAATCATTACATTTGTAGTTGCATTTTTAAATGGCTACATTACCCAAGAGGCAGAAAGATTTTTTTATTATAAATTACCTTAATACCACCTACAAATTGATCAAATGAACTGTGTTTGAGCTGTGGAGGTGTCATTACTCCGGGAACATGCTTACAGGATGTCTACTGTTGATAGATTTTCATCAGAAATTCATTGCCGTTCTGTGTGAGAAAGCTCAAGGGATTAAAGGAAGAAAAAATGATTAATTAAATGGGTAAAATTAATTAATGAGACCTTTTTGTCTCCTGCCAACCCAAAACCTAGAAATAATGACTAAGTCATTGACTATAGATAATCATCATTTGTAAATGTTGCACTCAAAGGGCATTGTCAGAAGTCATAAATATCCATTGAAATAAACTGTTCAATTGCCTGAATCTCTGAATGTAAATTGTAAATAAATAAATTACCAATGTAAAAACAGCAACAGAAACTAAAGCCCTTATGAAAGGAATTTAAAGCAGGATAAGAGAAAAGAAAATAATAGGTCCAAATATATCATTACATAGCTAAGGAGCCAGCACTGTATCATTTTTTTTCTCTATCTCTGTAGTTAATAAATATGGATCAGGTCTTGACACATGCATAGAAGTTTTCATATATCTGAGGTTGGGCCTCATTTCTTGTTACTTTACTTACATGGAAAAGGGAAGACATATACATAAAGTACATTTTTTTCAGGATTACTTTATTTGCATAGTATATTTGCCCTTCCTTTTCCTCATTTGATCACAGCAAGTCTTATGGGTTAGCTAAGTTATATGTGACTGCTTTGCAATAGCTGAAAGATGTGGGAAGATCAAGGTTCAGTTGAGTTTAGATGTGAGAGTGCTAGAAAGAAATGGAGAATGGGTTGCATCCAAATTGTTATTACCTAATTTAGACAATCCTCCTGCTTAATATTATTCCAACAAGTTCAGGAAGCAGTTTGAAAATATCCTAGAAATGGACAGGGGGAAAATGAACTTGAAAGCAATAGATATCCTCATATTGTTAATCTCAATTATGTAAACTGTCTAATTAATTTGATTAGTGGTTGAAAGCATCGGGCCCAAACCTAGGAGAGTGGAAGTTTTGTCCTGCTTTAAGCATGAAGCCAGCTGGGTGATTCTGGGCCAGAACCTCTCTCTCAGCCCTAGGAAGAACACATGGGCAAATCATTTCGAAAAATGAACTCATCTAGGCAGTTGCTAGGAGTCAAGACATGAAGGTGATGCATGATAAATAGATGATAAATCAGAGGTGGATTTCAACAGGTTCTGACCAGTTCTGAAGAACTAGTAGTGGAAATTTTGAGGAATTTGGAAAACCAGTAGTAAAAATTCTGACTGGCCCCACTCCCACCTATTCTCTGCCTCCCAAGTCCCAGCTGACTGGGAGGAAATGGGGATTTTGCAGTTATCTTCCCCTGGAGTACGGTGGGAAAGGAGATTTTACAGTATCCTTCCCCTGCCACACCCACCAAGCCACACCCACAGAACCGGTAGTAAAAAAATTGAAACCCACCACTAAGATAAATGATAGGTGATAGATGATAGACAGATGATAATAGATTGATAAATGATAGAGATCGATAGATAGATAAAAAGAGAGAGAGAGAGAGATGATAGATAGATAGATACAGTAGATAGATAGATGATAGATAGATAGATAGATAGATAGATAGATAGATAGATATAGATAGATGATAAACAGATTAAAAAGAGCCTTGGTGGCGCAGCGGACTAAAGTGCTGTTAAGTAGCACTTAGCTGCCAGCTGCCTGCAATTACTGTGAGTTCAAATCTCACCAGGCTCAAGGTTGACTCAGCCTTCCATCCTTCTGAGGTAGGTAAAATGAGGACCCGGATTGCGGGGGCAATAAGCTGACTTTGTATAAAAAAGAACACTGCTTGGGGGGGGGGTGCGAAAGCCCTACTAAGGTGACCAGACGTTTTGGCGGGACAGTTCCAATTTTTAACAATTTGTCCTGCATCCCGCGGCGTTTTTAAAAAGTCCCGATTTTTGGAAAGAATGCACAACAAGCTAGGGAACGGCAGGAGAACGGGAAGGGAATATATGGTTTTCAACACCATGTGGCTATTTAGCCAGGATATTGATGGACTGGAATGACGGATTATTTCATAATAGGCAGAGGAACGCGGAAATCGTTCTAAATTTCTGGCAAGGGAGGCAACGATTCTCTCCCCAATGTTTTGCAATCTGAGACAGCGACAGCCAGCAAATCTCGAGTTAACCTGAAATCCCATCAGATACGTGAGAGGCATGTGATCAATTGTCTCAGAGGCAATTGCCCACTCCAGAACCTTTAGCCTATTTCCTGCACTTGGTGGAAAACCCCGCCCCCTTCTACTCCAGTTCGCCTGCTGATTGGCAGCCGAGCAGCAGCATGTTGGGCAGTGCCCTCTACTCCGCCTTCAGTCTCTCCTTTGAGAAGACACACGCGTTTGGCTTTCAGGACTCAGTGTGAGAGCCTGTGGATTCTCTGCCACTTCTTGCTTGGGCAGGGTCGCCTAGGAAACAGGCCAGGGGCGTGCCAACAGAGCCTCCCTATGGCCATTGCTGTGGCCCAGGGGGAAGCGATTGGTCCCCTAGTGGGAGCCATCGACCAAGGGACCAGCTCCACAAGGTTCTTGGTAAGCGCAAATAAACACGAGGAGCGGTCGCCATTTCCATTCGAGAGCAAGGCGAGCGAGCCACAAAGGAAAGGCAATTGCCCTTGGGAATGTGGAGGACGCTGGCTAGGAGAGGTGGCAGGCATGTGACTGCAAGGGGAGCCACTTGCTCGTTGGGACTGGGCGGGATAGGCTCCCAGATGTCCCTTAACAGGAGTTCAGGGTCATCTATAGAAGCGAGAGGAAGGATAGATGAATGGACAGTTGAATAGCGATAGTGTGACGTTATTTTGGCCCACTGCTAGATAAAATGAAAGGATTCTGGAGTAGAGGATATTTTAATTGCTCCTAAATGTAACTGCAATTTTATCCTTTGCTGGAGGGAAAGGTAGTTTCAATTGGTTTGGCTTTCATTAGCAACTAAAATATGTATCTTGTCCCCCTGCCCCCAGTCAATGGTGTCCCTCTTTACCAATGTTAAAATCTGGTCACCTTATACTAAGCGGTATATAAAAAAATATGAAGGCTATTGCTTAATGCATTGTAAGCCACCCTGAGTCTCCAGAGAAGAGTGGCATATAAATCGAACCAATAAATAAATAAATAAATAAATAAATAAATAAATATTACCTATTAAGAGTCGTGGTGGCCCAGTCATTAGAATGCAGTACTGCAGGCTACTTCTGCTGATCACCGGCTGCTAGCAGTTTGGCAGTTCGGGCCTCACCGGCTCATGGTTGACTCAGCCTTTCATCCTTCTGAGGTCAGTAAAATGAGGACCCAGATTGTTGGGGGCAAAATGCTGACTCTGTAAAACCGCTTAGAGAGGGCTGTAAAGCACTGTGAAGCAGTATATAAGTCTAAGTGCTATTGCTAGCGTAATAAATAAAATCTATCTAATAATAGTATAACAAAATAGCTTTATCAGGGAAATATATCATTTTTGGAATATCTATTATTCTTTAAATATTCTGTGGGACACCGGACTATTTAAATCTGTGTATCTAAGCTAACCTACTCCACGAATGCTCTATGATAAGGATTATGCAAGGATCATCCTACTAGTTTTGCAGCTTGGGCTTCCCTAGCAAATAATCCATCTCATTTTATTGCCAACTAGCTGTACCCGGCCACGCATTGCTATGGCCCAGTCTGGTGCTTCCTCTGGGCTTAAAGAGCGAGGCTGAAGTTCCAAACTCTCCACGAACATTTGGTGGGCATGGCCAACTCAATGTCACTCACTTTCATCAGTCACATTACAGCCCCCGAGCCACGCTTACCCAGCTGGTGATCAGGGCAGAGAACCGGTTGCTAAAAAACAATGGGAACCACAAAATCCTCCCTCTCTGTCTCCCCCTCTCTCTTTGTATCTCTCTATGTCTCTCTGTCTCCCCCGTCTGTATCTCTCTATGTCTCTCTCTCTCCCCCTCTCTCTGTATCTCTCTCTGTCTCTCTCTCTCCCCCTTCTGTATCTCTCTATGCCTCTCTCTCCCCCCTCTGTATCTCTCTATGTGTCTCTCTCCCCCTCTCTCTGTATCTCTATGTCTCTCTCTCCCCCTCTGTAACTCTCTCTCTCTCCTCCCCTCTGTATCTCTCTATGTGTCTCTTTCCCCCACTCTCTCTCTATATCTCTATGTCTCTCTCTCCCCCCTCTGTATCTCTCTATGTCTCTCTCTCCCCCCTGTATCTCTCTATGTGTCTCTCTCCCCCCTCTCTCTATATCTCTATGTCTTTCTCCCCCCCCGTCTCTCTGTATTTCTCTATGTCTCTCTCTCCCTCTCTCTCTGTTTATCTCTGTCTCTGTCCCAGCCTCTTCTGCATCCCCCGCCATTGCCCTTACCTTTTCAGGCCAGGCCTTCGCAGCTCTCTGCACCACAGCAGAAACTTGGGGGGAGCTCCATCCTCCCTACACAGATGTTCTCTGGGGGCTCGATGGGGAGACGCATAGCAGGGAAGGGAAGGGAGGGAGGGAGGGGGTGCGGCAGGGGTTCGAGGCTGGTTTGGGGCTTCCCACCCGAAGGAAGAAAGCGGCAAAGGAGGAGCCACCCCCCACTGGACTGGGCAGTGGGGTGTGCTGTGCAATTCTCCTCCCCCGCCTGCCAAGGGCAGGGGAATAATTAAATCCCCACTCTTCCAGGCGAAACGAAGGAGGACCAGACATCCTCCCTCTTGTACGTTTCTGCCCCCGAAGCCTCCCCGGAGCCCCTTTTCTGCCAGAGGCCAAAATTTTCGTGTAGGCTTCATGAACTGCCAGAGTGCCCACCTGGGAATCAAAGGTAGTGCTGGTCAAAGGCGACCTCGAGGCTCCAGTTGCCTCCATCTCCCGCTTACCGACCGGATTCACATAGCGCCAGTTAGCGGCTGCTCTTTCTGACCTTGGGGCCCATGGTAGCACTGGGCCAGGTGCGATTCAGGCCAGGCGAGGGACAGAGGGTTCCTGCTCGGCGGACCCAGGCAGCCTCATTGCCAGGTGTTTTTTGGAGGGAGCCTCGAGAGCGGCTGGCAAGGGGGATGGGCAGCAGCGATGGGCGAGGCTAGTTCACGGGGTGGCCAAGGGAGCGGGAGGTCAGAGCCAGGCTTGGGCAGGCCCTGGCCAGCCCTAGAAGCACCGGCTGCAAGGGCTTCCCGGCAGGGAGCCGGCTGCCTACCTGCTGAGCCTGGTGGCAGGATATGGCCCTCGGTCATCTCTGCCTTCCAAATGCGCAGTTTCTTGGAAGCAATACGGAGAGTCTAAATATAAGGAGCAGAAATCTGTTGAGTGTAATCAGGGCTGGGAGGCTGCCATGTTGGTTTTATGTCCAGCAGATGGCACTGTTTTTCAAAGTTTGTCAATGTTTGTCAATATCTTTCAATGTTTTCCAATGTTTTTCATGTTTTTACCTGTCACAGGTATGACATGTATATAATATAGGTATATAAAAACATGCCCTTAGTCGAATGCAATGTTGTGTCAAAATTTGAAAACTATCGGTCAAGAACTTTCGGAGATGTGCGGTTATGTACAAACGGACATTTACATTTTGATTTATATAGATTACCGAGGGAACCAAAGAAAAAAGAAAAAATAACTAGCATCTATATTTGAATGGGACAAAGTCTGTTAATCAGAGGCAGAATATATGAAACATTAATTCAATTTATTTTAAGTGTAACTTAAAAAGTGGAATTGTCTCATTCTCTTGGATTTAGACTTTGCACCAAGCAGGAGCTCGGGCCTACTGTACATAAGCTGCTCATCTTTTTCTTTTTTCCAATTTGACTTCTTTGGCCAAGCTGTTCCATTATCTCCCATTTCACTTTACTTAGTTTGATCATAAAAATATTGCCTTTCCCTAATTTCATGGAAATTAATGTGGGAAAATATTGCCAAGATCATGACTCCCAATGATATGTACATGGGATCCAGTGGTGGTTTCCATGTGGAGTCTAGCTGCTTAATGTTTTCTGTAAAAAAAAATACCCTTAGGAACCATGATATGAGCTGGAGGTATTTAAGTGACTTAGTATCTTAGAATACTTGGTTGATTCCCAGCAGAGAATCAACCAAGTTGATTCTCTGATGCAGCAGTTTTTAAGGAATTTTGTAGTTGTTGATGGAAAAGAAATTCATCTCTCACAGTACAAATGCAAGATAAAATGCCATTTCTGGCCCTAAAAAGGTAAAGGTTTCCCCGCACATGCGTGCTAGTAGTTTCCGTCTCTAGGAGGCAGTGCTCATCTCCGTTTCTAAGCTGAAGAGCCAGCGCTGTCTGAAGACATCTCCATGGTCATATGGCTGACATGACTAAATGCCAAAGGCACACAGAATGCTGTTACCTTCCCACTAAAGGTGGTCCCTATTTTTCTACTTGCATTTTTTACGTGCTTTCGAACTGCTAGGTTAGCAGAAGCTGGGACAAGTAATGGAAGCTCACTCCATTATGTGGTGCTAAGGATTCAAACCAGGGTGAAATCTAAAATTTGTTACTACCGGTTCTGTGGGTGTGGCTTGGTGGTGGTGGGTAATGTGACTGGGTAGGCATGGGCAATTTTTTTTTTTTTTTTTTACTTTTAAAAGCATTTTTTCAGCCAAAGAAGTTGTAGAAAAAATGCTTTTAAAAGTAAAAAAAACAGCCTCTGATGATCGTGCAGCTCAGCTGGGCATGGGGTGGGGTGGGACCTGCAGGGATTTTTGCTACCGGTTCTCCAAACCACCCACCGTCACTGCTACCAGATCGGGCAATCCAGTTCGAACCGGGAGCATTTCACCCCTGATTCAAACCACTGAACTGCCAATCTTCTGATCGACAAGCTCAGCATCTTAGCCACTGAGCCACCGTGTCCCCTTTTTCTGGCCCTACACCTGCGATACTAAAACTAGAAGCAGGAAAATGTAGGATTTGTCTTGTGAAGAACTTGGAGAATCAGATGAATTTGGTGAATTTAAAGAAACTATCAAACCAATTTACATGTTCTCCATTAAGTGTGCTGGCCCATGCAAATGATGGCTTTATGAATTAACACCGGACTTATGACTTCTTTACATAATTAAATAAGCTGTAATGAAATTCAGTTGAACTATTCAACTATCCAAGGGCATAAATTAATTAAAATAGTTTGATTTATTTACACATCATTACCATGTTTCAGAAAACGGGGGACTGCATTAAGGAAATGACTGACCCCAAATCTCTAACAACAGACAGTGTCAAAACAGAGAAACTATTCCTCCAAAACTCTTGACCGTGCAACTTTGACAGCAGTATGGTTTATTTGTGAATATCAGAAAAATGCTATTATGCATCCTTGTAGCCCTTGGCACTACTGGCAGAAATAATCTTGCTATTCACAAACCTTTGAACAGAAGTGAGTAAAATGTAGGACAGGCAGGTTGATTCCATATGTTTGCCACAACTTAAGCTATAGTAATCTAATAAAACCCAGCCATCTGAAAAACTACACTGCAAGAACTATCGTGACATTCACTGGCCCAACCCTGCAGTGCCCTGCAGTTCAGCTTCACTGCAGTTGCTGTGTTTTGCAAGTTAATCAGTGCAGTGCTAATGGAGGCACTTCTTTGCCAGAAGGGTTCCTTGTAATGGGATCGTGTGATCCCTGACTTGCAATTTTGCTGCCAGCTTCTCCATTAACTCTGCTTGTCAAAAGCCAGCTGTGAAACACTCAAATTGTGATCACATGACTGCAGGACACTGTGATGGTCTCAAATGCTTGCCAGTTGTGAAGCACCCAAATGTAGATCATGCTATGATGCTGTGATGCTCATAAGTTTGAGGATCAATTGCAAAGTTATTTTTTCAATTTTAAATGGTTGCAGAACAGGTCCTTTGTTAAGCGAGGACTACTTGCATACTTGTGCCACTACCTCCTTAAATCTCCTCTCTTTTGCTCAGTTGGCTGTTCAATGCTGAATAACAGATTGCAATTCCTCTGGGAATGAATATGTTTTCTTGTACTTTTTACATAACCAATCCCATAAATTGAGGTATTTTTTTAGCTCTCTCTACCAAATCATGGAAGTTTGATAGAAAATGCTAATTAAAACAAAAAGGCTTAACACATAAAGTTAAAATAGAACTTAACTTCCTCTCCCCATTCTAGAAAAAAAAAACCAAGAAGCATTCTCTTCCATTTCTGTCTCACCCACCTGCACACTTCCAAGCTGGGGGGGGGAGGGGGAATATAAAAAAGTGTAATCCCACCAGCACTGACAGATTGCCCACACAAAATATACACAGTGCTGTGCTATAGCTGCAAAAAATAGTTCTATTAATTTGCAACTGAAGCAATTGGAAAGCATCCTTGCCTCCTATATAAAAATCATACAGTGTAGAAGTTATCTAGTTCAGAACCTTGTCACAGTAAACCTTGTCTCATTTATTAAATCTTTTTTTAGATTTTCATATAGGTGCCACGTATAGAACTTTGAGGATATGAAAAATATTCCTCAAATAATTTCTGTCATAGGTCATTGCTGTTCAAACATTAATTTCACCATGGCTTTCATTTATTTTAAAGTGTTTCCAACTTTTTTCTAATACTTCTCTTAATAAATATTTTGTGTTATATCATCCTCTGAAATGGCTCCTGATAAATGACTTCATTTTTAAAATGCTATTCTTGATTTGATTGTAAAGCAAAATAAATTAAAATAGATCATTACAGGAAGGAAGGAAGGAAGGAAGGAAGGAAGGAAGGAAGGAAGGAAGGAAGGAAGGGGTGATTTGCATTATCACCACTACCTCAAAATTGGATTTAGAATTCAAAATACAAAACTGGATTTAGAAGTCTCATTCATAGTTCTTACTTTAAATTGGACTCTGACCAATAGATGTGAAGAATGAAAAGTTCTAAACATTTCTTTTCAATTTTTTTATCTAAATAACTTCCTTGAAGTGAAGTAGGAGATAGGTCTTCCCAGAGGTATATTTAGTCCTTCACCATTCTGCTTGTCTTTTCCATTCTGGCAGATTTTATTAACCAAGGATGAACATGCTCCAAGCAACACTGGCTGGCATCACTTCCCTAAGCAACTTGTTCTCAACTTCAGATTGAACAAGGTGAAATGAATCCATCAAAACTGGCTGCCTTATTCCCTATTCCAGAACCTGTTCTCTAAAATATAACCCAAGATGGAATGGAAATTTAAACACCACATGTTTACAAATTCATCATAGCAATAGCACTTATATTTATATACTGCTTCACAGTGCTTTACAGCCCTCTCTAAGTGGTTTACTGAGTCAGCATATTGCCCCCAACAATCTGGGTCCCCACCAACTTCAGAAGGATGGAAATCTGAGTCAACCTTGAGCCGGTCAGAATTGAACTCCTGGCAATGGGCAGTTAGCCTGCAATACTGTATTCTAACCACCGCGCCACCCTGGCTTTATAGCAGATTACCAGGGTTCTTGTTTTTTGTTTGCTTTTCTATAATCCAGAAAATAATACACTTTTGCATGCTTATCTTACCAACTTATTGGCACTACTTGGAGAAACATTAATTAATTTCTTGCACATGGTGAATTAAAAACTTAAAATCCCTGGGTAAAAATAGAAGTGTGAATGTAGTGAATGTAGACTCAATTCTCTTCTCCTTTTTAACAATATCAATTGATAGAAAGAATCCCAGTGCTTTCTAAATGAGATATGGAATAGGATAGGAAGACATTCATCCCATTTGTATCCTGGGACTCCTAAACTTTTCAGGATATAGATCAGTTTGCAGATTTCCTGCCTCCTGTATTAGTAAGCAAGTACTTAAAGCCCTGGAGGCATCTTACCATTCACCATAAATAAGGCATACAGTGGGATATTTATTTGTGAGTGTTGATGGTAAATGCTATACTTTGTGATGTAATGGCAACAGTTGCTGAGATACCACACTCGTATAACCTGGAAGAAAGGGAATATATTTAGATGCTAGCAGATGGGTATTTTGTTCAGCAATTTCTCCTAACAGCTACTCAGTTCTTTAGCATGATTTGTAAAACACATACAAAAATGCACAATATACCTCCCCCAACTCATTATTACCTATTTCTATTTTTATGTGATGAGACGAGGAAAGAAGATCCTTTAAAATAGTGTCATTGCAGATCAATATGCAAAGAGCAGCATTGTCAAGAGTAGCATTTAGGAATGTAGACTATATTTACTTAGCAATATCATACCTGTCTTCTGAGAATTTATTAATGATCATTTTCACCTTCCCACAAGAACCAAAAATCTTATCCATCGTGAACTGAACCTTTCAAGGAGAATAACTCTCACAACTTCTGATTGTCTAATTGCACTGATTCCTCTGTCAATAATACTGAACAAAGTCAGGCTATCAAACATCAAAAACATCTGCCAGGCTACCTCACCAACTTTACAGGGTTGATCTGAAACTGTCTGGAAAAAAATGTCTGAAATAAAATAGCTGCTATTTTTATATACAGCCAAAATGTTGCAATGGAGTTTTAATTGGACAAATGTCCCACTCTTACCATCGAAAGGGAGAAAATCATGAAAACTGAAGGAATACAGATGCTCTATGGAAAATATGTTAGAGTTTGCAGCAATCCAACCAGCACACAAGTGAATAATTCAGCAGAATTCATGTATAAAAGAAACTTCATTATATACAGTAATATAAAGCATGATGCATGTATATAATACCCATGCAGCAGAAGCCAGAACCAGAACTCAGAATCCAGAAACACAGAATCAACATAATCACAGAAGCACTCATATATATACAGATCATTGAACCTAAGCCATGGCCAGGCTCCGAGCCATCTGGGTCACCAAACAATCCCCATTGGCTGACCTGTTACCATGTTTATTCCAATTCATGAACCCTTTTACACTGACTAATATCAAGAATCTGGATAAAGACAATCACTGTAATACTTGGGCATCCTTCAAGCTGATAATATCAAGCATACTAAAGTAAAGAAGATATTTAAAAATGAATAGGTCATTAGAATGTCAAAAATCTTAAAAGTTCAAACTCAGTGAAGGAAATGGCATCAGGCAATTAACACCTGGGCAATTCTAGTCATTAAATACACAGCTGGAATAGTGGATTGGAGTCAGGCAGAATTAAAACCCCTGCATAGAAAGACCATAAAAATAAGACAATACATCATGCCCTTCTTCCACACAGTGACATTGACAGACTTTATTTACCAAGGACCATAGTTGGGCGTGGAATGCAGCAAGCACACCAGACAGCTGAAGAGGAAAAAGGGACATTGGAAGAAAATCTGAAAGACAACAAAGAAGATGCACTGAAGTTGTACACCACGAAAGCTTATTGAATATCAGAGAGATCAAACTGGCCTATAAGGAAGACCAAATGATAAATGGAAAATAGATATGGCAAAATAAAGTGTTAAAGAGCCACTACATTAAAAAAAAAAAGCTAGCAGACAAAGCAGATGATAGATAGATAGATAGATAGATAGATAGATAGATAGATATAGATAGATAGATAGATAGATAGATAGATAGAGATAGATAGACAGACAGACAGACGTGTGTGTGTGTGTGTGTGTGTGTGTGTGAGAGAGAGAGAGAGAGAGAGAGAGAGAGAGAGAGAGAGAGAGAGAGAGAGAGAGAGCAGGGGAGAGAAAAATTATTGAATCCTTCAAAAAGAAACAAAATGATAAGTTATTTCACCATTGGAATGCAGTAATTGATTGCCTCCAATTAAACAGACTGAATACACAATATATATTTAGCTAAATACATTTAGACTGATGAAGGAAGAAAGAACTAAAGCAGAGTATCATATGGAGTAGCCCTAAGGAAAATACTTTTGAGTACCTAAGAGCTGAAAGTCATTGAGTTTGTACTTTTGGTGGAAGCGCAATTTGAAGATAAGTAATTGATGAACACCTTGTATTCATTATGTAGTATTTTATATTATTGTATATTGTATTATTATATTGTTTCTGCCCATTTTGTACAATCAGACCAAGATGGCATGTGCCACATTTCATTGATTAAACAATGTCACCTGATGGTACTTAACAGTGGTGGGTTTCACATTTTTTTTTACTACCGGTTCTCTGGGTGTGGCTTGGTGGGCCTGGCATGGCTTGGTGGGTGTGGTTTGGAGGGCATGGCAGGGGAAGGATACTGTAAAATCTCCATTTCCACTCCCACTCCAGGGGAAAGATACTGCAAAGTCCCCATTCCCTCCCCACTCCAGGGGAAGGATACTATAAAATCCCCATTTCCTCCCGATCAGCTGGGACTCGGGAGGAAGAGAATAGATGGGGGGAGGCAGTCAGAGGTGGTATTTACTGGTTCTCCGAATTACTCAAAATTTCCGCTACCGGTCTCCAGAACTGGTCAGAACCTCTGATACTTAGGAAGCTGCCCTCTGGAACTGCATCACCCCAGAGCCCTTACTCTAATGTCATTTAAAAGGTCTTCAACAACATAGCTTTTCCTCCAGGCCATGGGCTTAGGGTAGGTAGGCAAACCTCTTGTAGGATCCTTGATTTTACATTTACATGGTTTTTTTCCCCGAGCATGTAATTGTTCCCTTTTCTTAATATGTTTTGTGCTCTTTTATGAGTGTGTGCTACACTGCCTAGAGTTGTTATGGAGTCAGGTGGCCTTATAAATCTTTTAAATACATAATCACTGTAATGCATCTGTTTGAAAACTGTGCTAAATGTGAGGTGTTTAAATTCAGGATATAATATCAGTCCATGCAGGGAAAAAGATTGGAAGGTTTTATGGATTCTCTCTGTTCCTGCAACTATTCCAGGAGTTCAAATGTGCATATCTCCGAATATTCTGTAAAGTTCTCGGGCAAGCTGGTTCATGCCAAGTTCATAATTCCATAATCCTCTACTGTCTACTTAATGTTCCATATCATTCAGCAATAACATCGCTGGAAAAGAATTCTAAAATTTAGTATTAGATAGGGAGCTGATTACATTTTTAGGCAGCAGAGCTTCAGCTTCTGCAGCGAAGTCTGATTGCTCATAATGGCTAGCAAATTACTGCTTTAGTGTATTCTAAAATTAAGCTCAGCTTTTCAGTTCAGTTAAATGTAAATTCTCCGCCTCCTATTTCTGCAGCTGCCCTTTTTTTTTTTTGCCTTTACACAACCACTTTTAGTAGTTTATAGTACCAACCATAATTACTATGATTACTCAGAATGTAGAGTTTAAAAAATGAAGTAAGTGAAACCCACCATACTTTAGATGGCCATCACCAATTCCAATACCATATATCCCCATACTATCATGTTTTGCGGAGGAAATGGAGTGCACCACCCAAAGGACTAGCTGAGAGCCAAATCAAAATGAATAAAATCTATATCAGGGGTGTCAAATTCGATTTCATTGAGGGCCGCATCAGGGTTGCGTTTGACCTTCGAGGGCTGGGGAGGGGGGTGATGTGTGACCTGGGATGTGGCTGGGGTGATGCCATTTTTGGCTGGCGGAGTGCTGCTGGAGGCCAGGGAGGCTGAAAACAGGTCTCACGGGGGGCTCACAGGGGCCCTGTGCAGCCCATTTTTGGCCAGCAGAGTGCTGCTGGAGGCCCCGTGAGGGCTGCACAGGGCCTCTGCACAGCCCATTTTGTCTGGCAGAGGCACCACAGGCTGGTCCTTTGATATTTCCACCCCACGGACCAGATTTAAGCACCCCACTGGCTGGATGCAGTCCACGGGTCTTTAGTTCGACACCCGTGATCTATGTGGTCGCTCAGAGTCAAAATCAATTTGATGGCACATAATCCACAATCAATAAAATTGAGATGATTTAAATGCAGGTTAAAAAGTAGTGATTATAATACAAATCTTTAGGGTCTATCCATAAATAAATAACTGATGGAGCAGCAGTAAACAATACCCCAGTCATGGAACTACCAACTCAGATAAATAGGTTGTTGCTTACTGTTGATGTTACCTAGTCGGGTAATGAAACATCTGTAAGAAAACTGAGAGCACCAAGGATCCCACAGTGGATCAAGAGTTCCATTAGTAAAGAAGTGTCACACATATTTTTTTTTCAATACAGTCTAGGATATAAGACTGGGCAAACATAGACGTATAAGAGATGCTGGAAGTATCCCAGTTTGCTATTTGGGGAACAATTTCCCATCTGCTAAGCATTCAGTTGATTGCTTCAAGTTATTATAGGAATACATACATTAAGACCTGGCTGTTGTCATTACATTCTCTCAAGCTCTGCAAGTTGGAGGTACATTTCTGTGTACTTCCCACTCCTTCATCTAGCCATTTCATTCCCTGCCAGATTCTTCTCCTTCTTCTGTTTCTATCTAGCCTTAGCTTTCCAGCACAATAGGGTTGATGTGTGTGTCTGTATCTGTGTGTTTGTGACTTCCAATAAGCATTCAATCTCTATTTCATCTAATGCTGAATGGTTCATCCTTTTGGCTCACTTTTTCTTCTTGTTTTGTGTAGAGTTTATCCCTCGTATCTATTTAGCATAACATGGAATACTACTGAGCTGAACAATTTTTGCCTTGATTAAAATGTCATGGTCTTTGTAAAACTGCATTTTCCCCTACAATTCACCACATGATTGATATTTTGGATTGAAAATCACTGTATTTTGTTCACTTCACTGTTCTGTATAGTTTTCATATATCATTTTCGTTGTAGCTTTCTTTTCATCTTTGAAAAAATAAGTCAAAAAATATATTCAAGGCTACCAAAGTGCATTGTTCATGTTATTAAATAGCCTTGCTCGGAACAAACAATATGTTTGAAATCCATTTCAAGTTGGATGCTCCCAATCAAATGCAATGGTTGGTTTGAAAGTATACAATTTTATTACCCATATATGGCATACAACCCTTGGAAGGCCCTTCCATAGCATTGGTGAAGGTAGGGCACTATGGATCATATGGAAGTAACTCTAATTAGAACTGCAGAAAAAACAATTGCTACCAACCTGCCTTCCATTGAGGACTTGTATACTGCAAGAGTCAAAAAGAGGGCTGTGAAAATATTTACAGACCCCTCGCATCTTGGACATAAACTGTTTCAACTCCTACCCTCAAAACAGCGCTATAGAGCACTGCACACCAGAACAACTAGACACAAGAACAGTTTTTTCCAAAACTCCATCACTCTGCTAAACAAATAATTCCCTCAACACTGTCAAACTAGTTACTAAGTCTGCACTACTATTAATCTTCTCATCTTCTCATCATTCCCATCACCCATCTCCTCCCACTTATGACTGTATGACTGTAACCTTGTTGCTGGAATCCTTACGATTTATATTGATATTGTTTCCTGATTGCTTATTTGTAACCTACGACTATCATTAAGTGTTGTACCTTATGATTCTTGATGAACATATCTTTTATTTTATGTACACTGAGAGTATATGCACCAAGACAAATTCCTTGTGTGTCCAATCACACTTGGCCAATAAAAATTCTATTCTATTCTATTCTAAGCTGGGTAGTGAAAGATCCTGCAGATATTCTGATATTTCTGAAGTAATGAAAATAGAACACCAACACTTAATACCTATAGAACTATGATTAAACAAAAGGTTCTATCAAACCAGCATTTTGTTCACCACAGAAAAAAAAAACCCTGCATGACTCACTCAACAATAATCTTATTTCATAATGTGCCCCCATAATTTATATTGTGGCATGTTGGCTTGGTATGAAGATTATCCACTTAAATACTTTTCAGTCTACATTTTCTCATCTCCTCATGGCCATTAAATTAGAGACTGTCCTCACATTTAGTAACACTTGCCGGCCCTTCATGCAGTGGAGACAAGAAGCACAAATCATGAGTACCAATAGTGTCTTTATTGTAAGGTTGCATTAACAGAATCCTGCAAGTCTGAAAGCCCATCTCCCCTCCTTTATGTCTACTTATGTCTACTTTCTAGTCTCCTTCTAAGAGACTTCCCACTTCCCTTTTCCTTCTATGTGATGAGATACTTTTTGCATGATTGTTATTTAGTCTGCAGCTCTTCCTCCAGTCTCCCAAGGTCATTCCCAAATATCATTACACCCTAAAGTCATAAATTAAAGATATAATGTCCTGAATATGTTGACATTTCATTTCATTCAACGATCATCAATTTTAATATTACGGGGAGAAATTTGTCCACTCTCATAGTATTTACTGTATAAAATCTCCTTCATTTTTATTTAATTAAACATACCCGAATGCTCATTATTTTTTGCCACAGGAAATTTTGCAATCCATTCTTTTACTGTAGTAGTTACTTTTCCAATTGTTTCAAATTCCATTTTTTTATGGATGGGGCAAACAACATTTAATACAACATTCCAAATATGAATACCATATAATTCTTCTAAAAAGAGACAAATGGGGAAAGAGAGAGAGAGAAAGAGAGAGAATATTGACACCTTTATTTTCTTGCCTATCCTAATAATCTGCTGCAAAGAATTTGTCTTAAAAGTTGTCATATGTTGAGTGGAAGCATATCTTGAACTGCTGAACAGATCTCCTGAAATTAATTCCTTGATTATTCAAAGCTGCTTGCCCCTTGTCATTAATAATTTTGTGAAACAGCATTTACCATCTTTTGGATTTTTTTTTTTAAATTGCATATCATTGTCACTGAATGTTTTTAGAACTTTATGTGGATCATATGATCAGTATTAAAGAGCCTGAATAAACCAAGGGTTTCCACACAGGAAATACTTTTTTTTTACAAGTATACTTTTTTTTACAAGTATTGCATATGAAAAAGGAAAGGCTTCAACTGTGAAGTCAGAGCCACTATCCTGATTTTTTTAAACTCTCTCTGTGGGTAATCCTGAGGTAAAAAAATAACACCTATTTGGGGAGCTTGTATTTTTCATAAGTAAAATCATCTGATATGCCATATGAAAATGAAATTGCCCCTTTAGATGCAGGGCCCACTTGCGTACATTTATTTATTTATAAAATTACACAGCTGCCCATATTATATAAAATAACCCAACTCACAATTAACATTTAGTATAAAATGTAGAAAGCTACAAATTCTTACCTCCTACCATATACCACAATGCTCCCATCTCAAGGACCCAAATGCTGGGCTCATCTCCAGCCCTGGCATTATGCCTGTGGGAAAAGTCAGTTTTTAACAGCCTTTGGGTAAGCATTATCTATCATCTATATCTGTCTGTCTGTCTGTCTGCTACCATCTTATCTATCTATCTATCTATCTATCTATCTATCTATCTATCTATCTATATATCTATCTATCTATCTATCTATCATTTATCATCTATGTATCATCTATCTATGTATCATCTATCTATCTATCATTTATCATCATCTATCTATCATCTATCTATCACCTATCATCCATCATCCATCCATCATCTATCTATCTATCTATCTATCTATCTATCTATCTATCTATCTATCATCTATCTATATGAGGGGGAGGCTATTCCATAAGGTAGGCAAATCTATGGGCAAGCCTCCCTTCCGAGGTCTATCAGTTGTCAACATTTATTAGAAGGAACCAGGACCATACCTGAAATAGGGTCACTGGTGAGCTATCTGCAGGTACAATAAGAAAAAAAAAGAAGGCTGGTTTCACTACAAGGTAAGACCTTAAAAATGCTGTTACCTGTGTTCTGTGAGATTTGTTTTTTGTCTTTCTCCAGTAAATTTGCAATATTTGCAACCAAATGTTTCTTACTGTATAATTGATGACCAGTCTCTCACGTCACTTTGTAAGGTATCTGACCCACTTCTTCACAGCAAATAGCTTCAACTCTGTAATGTTTGAGGGATTCTAACATGAACTGATTATTTCAGATCCTGCTGTACATTTCTACGGACAACATATGTCTATAGTTTGAACCTATCCCTTCCAAAATAATGAACTGAATTTTTGCCCATCCATTGTCTTGAAGGCTTGTTTGCATACTTGAGATCACTGCCTTGCTTCACGAAACCCACTTGCATTTCAGCTGAGTGACAGATGGTCTAATATTCTCCTGTAGAATTATCTGAAACAAAGGAGCATGAATGCTTCCTTCAGAAATGGCAAGTCAGCCTCTGGGCAAACTTCAAAGTATGAAAGTTCTTCTCAGTGAACAATTGTTAATTCCACCTTGCCATTTTCTCATGAATTTTTACCAAGTACTCCGATGATGAAGGGATAAAGATTAACTTTTACCAAGGTGAGAATATTGCACTCAGGAGTTTGTTTATTTGTGTGTTCTTTGTGAATTGCTAAGTAATTCTATATTATGATCTGGAAAGGATTTTCACAAGGTTTTAAAATTTATGGAAAGATTTGCTACTGTCCCAAATCTTCATTCCAAGATTCTGTTTTTGACTAGGGATTGGTGGAGTCCCAGAGCTATAAAAATGGTTCTGCAACCATTTACAAATTGATAGGTATCGGTGGATTTTTTTAAAATGAAAACTTTTATACATTTCTTGGGACAGGGGCATGCAATTCCTTTAGAATCAGTCTGGTAAGAACGTCACTATGAGAAGAATCGCTTTGTGGATAGGACTCAGTCTGTCCAAATCAGTCTTGATTGTTTAATGAAGTATTCATACAATTGGTCCTAGTTAAGCTTTTATTTTATTTTATTTTATTTTATTTTATTTTATTTTATTATATATATATATATATATATATATATATATATATATATATATATATATATATATATAGTCAAGTGTGTATTTGATAACAGATACAAGTGTAAACAAAATTATGAATACATGAAATGGATATGAATAAAAGGAAACATTAGGACAGGGACAGAAGGCATGCTGGTGTGCTTATACAGACCCCTTAAAGACCTCTTAGGAATGGGGTGAGGTTGACAGTAGACAGTCTAAGGTTAAAGTTTTGGGGGTTTGGGGGAGAGACCAGAGTCAGGTAGTGCATTCCAGGCATTGACCACTCTGTTGCTGAAGTCATATTTTCTGCAATCTAATTTGGATCAGTTTATCATGAGTTTGTATCTATTGTGTGCTCTTGTATTGTTTTGGTTGAAGCTGAAGTATTCATTGACTGATAGGACATTGTAGCAGATGATTTTATGTACTACATTTAGGTCAGACTGAAGATTGCAAAGTTCTAAGTTGTCTAAGCCCAAAATTTCAATTCTGACGGCATAAGGTATTTTGTTTGCGAGCAGAGGAGTGGAGGACTCTTCTTGTGAAATATCTCTGGATTTGTTTGATTATATTAATGTCCAATATGTAGTGCAGGTTCCAGACAGATGAGCTGAATTGTTATGACAAAAGTTTTGTATGCCCTAGATTGCAGTTCAATATTACCGGAGAAGAAGCTATGCAAGATTATGTTAACAACTCTTAATGCTTCTTTAGCAATGCTATTACAGTGAGCTCTGGCACTTAGATCATTTGGGATGAGTACTCCAAGGTCTTTGACAGAGTGAGGGTTGTTTGCTAGGTTGTATCCTCCCAGCTTGTATTTTGTGTTCTGATTTTTTTTGCCAATGTGTAAGACAGAGCATTTGTTGGTTGAGATTTGGAGTTGCCAATTGTTTGACCATTCTGACACATGGTCAAGGTCTTTTTGTAGAGTAACAGCATTGTCAGTGGTGTTGAATAGTTTTACATCATCAGTGAAGAGAATGCAGTTGCTTATAATATGATCACAAAGATCATTTATGTAAAGTATATAGAGCGTGGGTCCTAAAATGCTACCTTGGGGGACACTGCTGTTAACAGGTGCAGGGTTAGATAAGGTGTTCCCTATTTTGACTACTTGTTGCCAGTTTGATAGGAACTCAGCTATCCACATGCAGGAATCTGGAAATGCCATAAGATTTTAGTTTTAGAAGTAGTTTGCCGTGTATCACTGAATCTAAGGCTTTACAGAAGTCTATATAAATTGCATCTATTGATTTACCCTGGTCGAGTTTTGAAGTCCATATGTTTTTGCAGTGTAAGAGTTGCAGATTGCAGGACAATTTTTTTTCTAAAGCCAAGTTGCTTGTTAGAGAGTAGGTTGTTAGTCTCTAAGTAGAGGGTAATGGATTGGTTTATGATTGATTCCATGACTTTACAGGTGACATAACATAATGAGATTGGTCTGTAATTATCAGCTAGGCTGGGGTCACCCTTTTTGAAGATAGGGATGACCATGGCTAGTGACCATAAGTTAGGTAAGGAGCTGGTTCTGAAAGATATTTCGTAGATTATGCTAAGTGGTTCTGCTATGGTGGTTGAGAGCTCCTTTAGGAAGTAGGCACATAATCCATCAAGGCCAATCAATAGATATGGTTTTAGGTTGCATAGTGCCTTTTCAATGGCATCTTCTATGAAATCGACATGTAGTAGATCATTGTGAGTAATTGTGGTATGATTGGGAAATGAGGAGCATGAGCCATTACTGTTTACAAAGACTGAACCAAAGAATGTGTTGAAGAGGTTGGCCGTAACCGTTTCATCACTACAGTCTTTCCTGTTTGGTCCTTTTAGTGGTGGGATGGATCTTGAGTCTTTAAGTTTGTTGTTTATGAAATTGTAGAAGGCCCAAGTGGATTTAGTGCGTATTAGGTTTTTCTCTTGTTTGCTGTGATAACTGATGCATTCTGCCTTTATCTGTCAGCATAAGGTTTTGTAGAGACTTTTGAAGTTTGCTATGTAGCCAGTTTTGTTTTTGCACCAAAGAGGGATTTTTTTGGTCTGAAGCTTCCTTATTGTTATGGGTAATTTATTTTTCCTGGTTTTGGGGGTTATTAGTGGTACGTATAGTTTGATGATTCTTTTGACTTCTTGCAAAAAAATGTTATAATGGTCTTCAGCAGTTCAGGGGTGTCAAACTCTATTTCATTGAGGGCTGCATCAGGGTTGTGTTTGATTTCGGTGAGCTGGGGTGGGCATGGCCAGGGTGGCCTGAGGGTAGGTGTGGCCAGGCCTGTGGTGACCCAAGTATTTTGCCAGCGGAAACATGCTCCCAAGCTCCATTTTTTGCTGCAACAGCCTCCTGCAACCCTCTGCCAGTGAAAACGGAGCTCAGGAGGGCTGCACATGGCCTTCCCAAGCTCCATTTTTTTGCTGGCAGAGACACTGTGGGCCAGTCCTTTGCTGTTTCCAAGGCGGCCTCATGGCACTCCGCAGGCCTGATCCAGTCTCTGGGCCTTGAGTTTGACACTCCTGTTTTAGTTGAATTAAATACTTTTTTTCACATTGGTGCAGCGCTTGCTAAATGACTTGTTTTAATTAAATGAAATAAGCACCATGCTTTGGTGTTATTTTCTCACACAAACTCCCTTTATATATCAGCTGAACCCATATATAAATCTGAGAAGATTCATTGGCAGAGTTAATGTAATTTTTTTTAGAAGATCTGAAAGGCAAATTTTCAGTGGATTTTAATCTAATATTTAGGCTGCGTTAATTTATTTTGCTCTATTATCATCACTTTATACTGCCTTTATTTTCCTGAAAATACAGGGTCCACTATTTTTGGATTAACCTTGTATTAACACATTGATTGTGATAGGAATTAACCAACCTGCTTGTCACACAAGCTTGACTTTTGGGCTGAAACAGAGTGACTGGTCATATTGTCAACTTATCAATATATTATAAGTAATACATGTCCCTTTTCAACATTTCAGTCTATATTGATTTATTACACAAATAATGATCAACACTTATTTTTCTCAATTTCCTTTTTTTCTTTCCATTCTGATTCTTCTTACTGAGTTAGTCCAACCTAAATTGGTTTCCAAGTCTCAGATGCTGCACAATAATCAATGGTAGTTTTAATGCAAAGTAGTCCACCACACATGGATGAGAAATGCTATAAAAAGGTATTCAACATGTTAATAATGAGAAAGGAGAAGAGAAATCTAGCTGAATCAAAGTTGAGACTAATTTTGTGCCATTATATAGCATCAAATGTAAATTGCTCTGCAATGCATGCATCCATTTAAACTAGGTTGGTCATTTGGAAATGAGACCATTCCACATTTTCTGAATTATTTTTTTTCTCCTTCCTAGAAATATTATTTTACAATCACTTTAGTTTTTGTTTTTTTCCCCTTCCCAGAATTGAATGGCATAACTTAGCAGGACATTTGAAAGGTCAGCCATTCTGAGTGAATAAGATGACGTTCTTCATTCTTTTGAACATTTCCATCTGTGATACCAAGAGGGATTGTACATTTTGTTTTCATTTCCATTTTGAAAACCTGACAAAAAGAAGTGTTCTTGTGTTCTGTACATGGAGCCATTGGCCAAGAACAAAAAGAATTTGGGCTATATATCTAATGCATTATAAGTTACTAGGATTCAGTATCTTCATCAGCATTTAGTCTGAGCCAAGTATGCACTTATTAACTTGGCATATTAAGAAGCTAAATATGAAGGAGTACATTTCATTATAGTCCTTATGTTCAGTCATCTGACTTTGGATCATCCATTAGTTTCCATCCAGTTAATGGAAACTAATCAAGGAGAGAACCAACCTAGAACTGAGGAGAAATTTCCTGACAGTTAGAACAATTAATCAGTTGAATGAGTTGCTTCCAGAAGTTGTGCATGCTCCAACACTGGAGGATTTTAAGAAGAGACTGGGCAACCATTTATCTGAAATAGACTTTCCTGCTTGAGCAGAGGGTTGGACTAGAAGACCTCCAAGGTCCCTTCCAACTCTGTTATTCTGTTTTATAAATTTACTAACAGTTTCTGATCTACTTCAGAAATCTCCCTACATGTCCCATGGGGTTGTGGGAGGGAAAAAAGGGCTAGGTTTGCTCTGTAGTAACATTCCATGAAACAACGGTTCCAAGGAATCTTGCCAGTTTTAGATGAGCCATTAAGTATTTTTGTTCATGGAGCATCATTTTACAATATCAATTTTTAAAATGCAATTCAAACTATTATTGCTTTAAGGTGACAATTGTTATTAATTCATTTATATGGTACTATTTTAAAGTTTGTAAATCAGTGTTGGTATTCAGCTGGTTCTATCCAGTTTGGGCAAACCAGTAGCGGCAGCGGCAGGAGGCTCCGCCCACCCGCTCTGATGTAATCACGTCCCATTGTTGATGCTCTGCGCATGCACGCACTCACATTTGCGAATCGGTAGTGAAGGTAAGTGAATACCACCCCTGTTGTAAATTATATGCAAGTTTGTTTTTAGATTGATAAATGACTCATAAATAGTATTACAGATACTACATATCTATCCTATATATATATATATATATATATATATATATATATATATATATATATATATATATGTAGGTCTTTGGTTATTCGGGTCTTCTCCCGCATAAAATTGGAAGTGTCTTGGCGACGTTTCGACGAAGTCTCATTCGTCATCTTCAGGCTGGTGTTCTCGGCTTCGTGCTTCCAGGAGCGATGTGAGATCGCAGCTGTCTCTTCCTTTTAACTGCTAGTGGGGGTGTGAGCTGATTGGGTGGGAACTTGGCTGTGTTCTGATTGGGTGGAGGTGTGTTCTGATTGGTTAGGGGCTTGGCTGTGCTCTGATTGGATGGGGGGTTGGTTGTGCTCTGATTGGCTGGGGGTGTGTTCTGTTTGGGTGGGGGCTTGGTTGTGCTCAGCTTAGTCTGAGTTGCAGGGGGATTTGAGCTGGTGAGCTGCGTTGTTGTTGTTTGGCTTCGTGTTTGTGGCCGTGCGAGCTCTTCCTGGTGGGTTTCAGTCTGCTTCATGTATGGATTGGAGAGGTTTAAAGTGGCTAATGATGCAGCTGCAGTCTGGCTTCTGGTCCTTGGTCGTGGCTCATTATCAGTGTGGGTTTGAGTCTGCTTTCTGCGTGGATGTGTGGTGGTGACATCCTGTGTGGCTCTCATGAGTGTGGGGCTGGTGTCATTTGTCGTGTTAGGGACTCGTTTGTCAATAAGGGCGGGTTTCCAAATGGCTGGTAGGCGGGAGGTATCGTCTCGTTTGTTCATGCTGTGTGGGCGTTTTTCTATCTCGATGGCTTCTCTGATTATTCTGTTGTTATATAATCAGAATAATCAGAGAAGCCATCGAGATAGAAAAACGCCCACACAGCATGAACAAACGAGACGATACCTCCCGCCTACCAGCCATTTGGAAACCCGCCCTTATTGACAAACGAGTCCCTAACACGACAAATGACACCAGACCCACACTCACGAGAGCCACACAGGATGTCACCACCACACATCCACGCAGAAAGCAGACTCAAACCCACACTGATAATGAGCCACGACCAAGGACCAGAAGCCAGACTGCAGCTGCATCATTAGCCACTTTAAACCTCTCCAATCCATACATGAAGCAGACTGAAACCCACCAGGAAGAGCTCGCACAGCCACAAACACGAAGCCAAACAACAACAACGCAGCTCACCAGCTCAAATCCCCCTGCAACTCAGACTAAGCTGAGCACAACCAAGCCCCCACCCAAACAGAACACACCCCCAGCCAATCAGAGCACAACCAACCCCCCATCCAATCAGAGCACAGCCAAGCCCCTAACCAATCAGAACACACCTCCACCCAATCAGAACACAGCCAAGTTCCCACCCAATCAGCTCATACCCCCACTAGCAATTAAAAGGAAGAGACAGCTGCGATCTCACATCGCTCCTGGAAGCACGAAGCTGAGAACACCAGCCTGAAGATGACGAATGAGACTTCGTCGAAACGTCGCCAAGACACTTCCAATTTTACGCGGGAGAAGACCCGAATAACCAAAGACCTACATACAAACACCCGCGAAAATCTGAGAAAATATATATATATATATATATATATATATATATATATATATATATATATATATATCTGTGTGTGTGTGTGTGTGTGTGTGTGTGTGTATATATGTACATAACTGTACATATGGCAACTATATCATGAAATTTGTGGTTGGGTCCAATTTATGGAATTGTCAGATCCCTATTGTGATGCTGCCATTCTTCAGGGGAAGGAGGGACTCTGGATATATTATTTAGTTTATTACTTTCTTCCTTATATCCCTCACAGCCTGTACCCTATTTATTTATAACCTTTATCCTGGTGCCTAGGTGCCCTGAGATTTTCTCACCTTTTGGGCAATGTAAGGGGAGGGGGGGCCATGTGGGTTGAATCATTTCGAAAGGTGGTAGAGGATGACCCTGAAAAAGTTTCCTTATCAAGTTCTCAGGACAGCCATTACAATAACATCTCGACACCTGCGGATTGGCTGAATCCACATTGGACTGAAGGGAGGGGTTTCTAATTCCTTTATCCTAACTGTATTGCCTGAGGGAATTCAGAGTCTGCTTTTCTTTCGTCTTGATATCACTCCAGTTCAATAAAAGGTTCCTTTTGAAATGCCAAAGTTTCAAGAGTCTTTACTTTCTTGAACGAGGAGGAGAGGCCGGACCTTACAGGAATGATGAGTTGGGGAGACCATAAAGTTGTGTGAACTGGAATAAATCAACATTTATTCCTTTAACATTCAGGTTACTCTGTTTCTCTCTTTTGCATAAAATAAAGGAACTTTAGTTTCACCCCAGAGATTTTATTGCTATAATTATTAGATTTAGAAGTTCTAAACAAATTCATAAATTCCATGACATAGCAATAACAATATCACTTAGATGTATATATAGCTTCACAGTGCTTTATAACCCTCTCAAAATGGTTTACAGAGTCAACATATTGCTCCCAACAATTTAGGTCCTCATTTTATCGACCTCGGAAGGATGGAAGGCTGAGTCGACCTTGAGCCAGTCAGAATCAAACTCCTGGAGTGAGTAGTGAGTTAGCCTGCTATACTGCATTCTAACCACTAAGCCACCACTGCGCCACCATGAATAATATTTTTTGAGTATGAGAAATTGTATAAGTAACTTGTTTTGTACTGCATGTAAAAACCATTAGGCAAGTTCTTTTACTATTCTTTATTTCCCCACCCCACTTTTTTTAGCCATAGTCATTATGGGGGATGAACTCTTATCTTAACACCTGGTCAATATTTAAAAGCTTGTTTCTGAAGTACTAAGATGTTCCTCACTGCTTCCTATTATTTTTGCCTTTGAAGGGCCAGTGGCTGACTGAATAGAAAATTTTTATCAACTGCACCAGATAAGCAATAATAAGATCTGAAGGTCTTTGTGCCATTTTATGCCAATGCAGAGTCTTTTTATTGCTCAGATTAGCACACAGCTTGAATTCAGAATTCCTGTAGTTTGTTTGGAGCTGAATTTTTCTTCCGACAAATAACAAAAGAAAATACCTGTCAGAGAACATATATAATTTCTCATAATATAATCATTCAAGAAATGGTCCAGAATGTATATAACAATATAAATGCCTCTGATCTCAGCTGAGAACATTTACATTAAGGAACGTCCTCCTGAACAAATTGATAGAATGGTCATCTTTATAATTCTTTAATATCACATCATTTGTCCAGAGGTTTGCCAATTTTAATTATACTAACTTGTCACCAACTTAGAAGTAAATTGTGTTTTGATAATATCAACTAATGTTTCCTAGTAATAACTACAAAACAGAAAATGTGTTTTGTTTCAAGCTGGACAAAACAGGCTTATTTGGAACTTTCCAATGAAAGAAATAAAACAATATTAATTTTTCCAGATCCTCAACTGTTTGCAACAACATGAGTCTTTCATCCTTAGGGACAATGGATATTTGTTGCTTCAGTTTTTCATAAAGTCGGTAGAGTGCTCATCTACGTTGATGTCTACCTATAACTCAGACTAGAAAAATGTTGATCAAGGGAATGATTAAAAAATAAACTTCAAAAGAAAGAGAGAGACAGAGAGAGAGAGAGGCAGAGAGAGAGAGACAGACAGAAAGACAGAGAGACAGAAAGACAGAGACAGAGACAGACAGAGAGAGAGGCAGAGAGGCAGAGAAAGAGAGAGGCAGAGAGAGAGAGAGAGACAGAGAGAGAGACAGAGAGGCAGAGAGACAGAGAAAGAGATAGAGAGACAGAGACAGAGAGAGGCAGAGAGACAGAGAGACAGAGAAAGAGAAAGAGACAGACAGACAGAGACAGAGAGGCAGAGAAAGAGAGAAAGACACACACACACAGAGAGAGAGAGAGAGAGAGAGAGAGACAGAGACAGAGACAGAGACAGAGACAGACAGGGACAGGGACAGGGAAAGAGACAGAGACAGACAGAGAGGCAGAAATAAAGGTACAGCCTGCCTATATAAGAGTTTAAGAGAGTTTAAGAGTTTATTCAATTTCTATACCACCCTTCTCCCGAAGGACTCAGGGTGGTGTACAGCCATATTAAAATACATAGATTTATAAAATTTAAAACCAATTAAAATCAATATATAAAATTGGCCCGCAAGTTAAAACATACATACACCCATAATAAAAAATTGTATTAGGCCAGTCCGGCTTGCTGGAATAGGAGGGTCTTAAGTGCACGGTGAAAAGTACGCAGGTCAGGGCTAAGACAGAGCTCTAGGGACAACTCATTCCAGAGGGCTGGTGCCCCCACAGAGAAGGCTCTCCCCCTGGGTGTCGCCAGTCAGCATTGTTTGGCCGATGGCACCCTGAGGAGTCCCTCTCTGTGGGAGCGTATTGGCCGGTGGGAGGTTGTTGATGGCAGAAGACAGTCTCATAGATACCCCAGTCCTAAGCCATGGAGCGCTTTAAAGGTGGTAACCAACACCTTGAATCACACCCGGAAGACGACATAAAGGGCCACAAGTGCCTAGCACAGAACAACATACTGTATCGCTGACTTTAATACAACTCATGAATAAAAGCAGTGAAAAGCATATACCTATCCAGCTAGTAATTTAGGGTTATGCATATCTCAGTATTTTGTCAGTCTGCTAGCAGTGCTTTCCAAAGTAAACAAACATAAAGTTTCTCTACGACACTTTTTCTCATTCTCAGCTACTTTAAAGTGGGTGGACTTCAATTCCAAGAATCCCCCCAGTCAGCATGCTGGTGGGGAAATTCTGGATGGGTTAGAGATATGTCTTCCATGCTAGATTTTTCAAAGAAATCAGATGTCTTCTAATATATTTTCTTTGAAGTATTTATTTTAATTGAGTTAATTAATAGCAAAGCAGAGGATTTAATATCCTACATTTCATCAATTGTGACCTTGTTTTTATTATTTATAACTTTATGTGAAAACCACTATACATTTAAGTAACTAAAGGAGTTACCAATGACTAAGTGAGCCAGAAAGGAACAAATTCACTGTTGACATGTTCTCATCAGAAAAAATGACCTGTGGATGTTCCATCTAAAATTTGCCACAGGATGCCTGGAAAAGAAAATCTTGAAATTGAATTTTTGCCACTGTTTTTGCATGTTTCTACATATATACTATCAGCAGTGATGTTTTATTTCTGAGTAGCCAAAGAATGATTTATCAGAAATGGCATTGGAACACAATCTGAACATTTTTCTCTCCACTGCTTTACACTATTAATTCATTTTCCTGTATTATTTAATTGGTGCTCACTTCCAGTATTAAGAGAAGAAGTTATTTGCATTCGTGTGAGGAACTTATGAATTAACAATGTTCTTAGACAGAATGAGAGCTTTTCAGAGAGATGAAAACTCTAAATATAAACAGTGCATTATTATTATTATTTTAATTAGAGAATTACAGAGGAAAACCAAGGGAAAAACTACCATACTGCCTATTTTTTCCCTGCTGTCATAACAGTTTCTTCTATACAGGTGCTAAATGGCTGCCAAAATATTGAGAGGAACAGATGTTAAACCTGGCATCATCTACTAGTAAGCATACAACTTCTAGATAAACTTTACTCCCACCTGGGTTGGCTATGCTTAATAAGCACATCATGAAGTCAGGGATGTATGACTTTTTCAAATTAAACTTTTTTTCATCCATGCTTCAAATTCATAGCTATACATCTCTTTTCTGCCTCTGGAATATTAATAGGAAAATATTAATGGGAGGATGCTACACACTTCTCAGTGACTTCACAATTGGCAAGTACATTACTATATCATTTTTTGAGGAATAACTGCAATATTTTCTTGTGATCCAAGTTCTTTCTGCTAGTTACTTTTTCCTCTGTCTTGGATTGAGATGGCTTTCTTGCTGATTCTTTGTTGACATAGCTCAGGGGTGTCAAACTGGTGGCCCACGGGCCAAATGCATCACATACAGGCCATGCCCACCCCAGCTCCGTGAAGGGAAAAAATGGCATGAAACATCACATGATGGTAACATGATGCCACGAGTTTGACACCTGTGACTGCTGCTGGCTTTCCACCTCCTTTTAAATTTTTTTGAAATTGCTTTTAATAGACTTCTGGATGTTCAGTGGGACAGGGCATTAGTATAATTCTTCGAAATTACTCAGAAGGAGGGCCTGATTTATTTGCTGTTATTATTATCTGTTCACAACAATGTGAAGTCACATCTGCCAGTTCTTGAAATGGTGTTGACCTTCATACTCACTGAGTTCTTCCCAAGAGCCAAGGATGTTGTAATTATCAGCATACTATGTACGTGGATCCAAGTAGTGTGGCCTTGTGTAATTGACAGATGAAGATTTTATCAATGGGCACATTTTTGGTATGGCACTCAATGGGACCACCATGGCTGATTTATGCCATAATCTTTCAATTTCAATTTTCAGATCTTTACAGTTTGTGATCTTCTCCTATTCTTTGCATTCTGTTATACTATTATGGTTCATCGCATAGCCAGCCAGAAGTTCAGAATGGATTATTATTATTATTAGTCACTCAATTCCAAAAAGATTCCAGGCAGATTATCATATATCCAATATGAATGTTTTTTAAAAACACACACACATACACAACTAAAATAACATGACTTTCCAAGCTAAAATATTCATTAAAAAAATCAAAAGTCAGCAGAGTTTCTGCAGATATTCTAACTCCAGATCCAGAGTGTAGTCACTTTGCCCAAATATGCCAGACAGACAGAAAGAATTGGAGATATGTAATGCCTCATATAACCAGGTTCTATATCATGAAGAGCTCCTTTGTCTTTTGCTGCTTGCTGAATGGGAGGTATTTTTTTCTGTCTCTGATGACATCTCTTATCGTGTCTCATTCATAAACAGCCATTAGTTGAACAGTGAACATTATCTATTAAATTATAGATAATGTCAATTGTCAATTAAATTATAGAGCAGTCCAAGTTTAGGAGAAAACTTCCAAAACTGGGGGTGGGGGATGGGGGACGACTTGGACTGTAAATCAAGCAGCTGCCATGAGAAATGCAAAGTTCTAGCTGGCTTTCTACCTGTTTGTAATCCTGCAAAGAAATATTGTCTGGCATCAGCAGTTAAATCTATGAACATCTTTGTCAACCCTAGAAATAGAATATAATATGAATTTGTGAGACTATATTCAAGGCTAAGGATGATGTATGCCACCCTTACTTCTACTCCTAGGCTAAATTAAAATGTTATACATTGATGTAGCCTAGGACTTGAAGTGTTTTTTTTTTTTTTACTGTGACTATTTTGCATTGAGTTATTTTCCTTTTAATGGAAGTCTTAGGAGTCATAATTCATCAAAAATAGATTCAGGAAGTGAATGATAGCTCATTTCTTTGAAAGATCTATCACTTTCTGAGGTACAGAAGTGCTATATGTAAATACCATACAAACGTCCGATGCGAACCTGAATACTAATTTAGTATTCAATCTAATTTACTAATTTTAACCTGAAATATTGGCTCAATAAATCTGAGTTTTATGGACCTATTCTTTTTGCTCATCAGTTCCAAATTGTCCTATGAATGTATGAGTGCAAAAATATTACTTCTACATCATTAGCCATGTCAATGTGTCTTAACCACTATGATAGGTTTTGTTATTTAACAGGTTTGAACACACTGTGTAACTCCAACTAGTGACTTGAAGAACTAATCTTTCCAGCACTACACAGGAAGGAAGTACAGTGAAAGAAAACATACTAACAAAGAGTATGTCTTCCCTCCACTAATAACTCAAAAAAATCTAGATGTTTTCTGTTATAGATAATATTGTACCTATAGATCATTCTTGTTTGCTAGGAGTACACAAACAAATAGGAGATTTGTATACATTGGTTTACTTTTGTCCTTCCACCTTCTCCACAGGAGTTAATATTACTACTGACAAATATTATCATGTGGCCAAAACAGCCATATACAGAATAATCCTCAATTTACAGTCACACCTGAACCCAAAGTTTCTATTAAGTCCGACATTTGTCAAGTGAGTTTTGCCCCATTTTATGACCTTTCCTGCCTCAGTTGTTAAATGAAACACTGTAGTTGATTAGTTGATTACTCAATTGTTAAGTGAATCTGGTTTCCCCATTTGACTTTGTTTATCAGAAGATCGCAAAAGATTATCACATGACCCTGAGACACTGCAACCGTCATAAATATGAACAAGTTACCAAGCATCTGAATTTTGATCACATGATTATGGGGATACTGCAAAGATCGTAACTGTGAAAAATGGTCATAAGTCACTTTTTTTCAGTGCCATTGTAACTTTGAACGGTCCCTAAATGAACTGTTGTAAATAATGAATTACTTGTAGCATGTTATTCAAGAGATACTGGCTTTGATTACAATATAGGAGTATATTTCCCCTCTTCTATAACATGAGCATGAAGCGATGCCACCTTTGAATGTTATTTATAACATTCACAGTAGTGATATGGGCAGCATATAAATTTAATAAATAAATAATATAATAAATATAGGAGCTTTTGTGGTTGAAATCCTTGAATTTAGGCTGTCAGGGTTCCAAAAAACACTCCCAACAAAATAAAACTCCAAGGCAATAGATTCTCCAAAGTTCCACTTTATTAGAGATGTCAAGTTGGCACATCTGGGAAAACCCGAATCTGAAAGCTTCCAGGTTTTCCCCACTCAGTTGAAAGTTCACAACCCTGCTCCACACCAACAAGTTCATCACATGGTCTAATCCATTATTCAGGCTCAACTGGATACAATCCCTAGTCACTCCCATCCAGGTGCAGGCAAATGTCCTTGAGCAAGGAATGTGGTTATGGCTATTCTTCCACTGCTCCAACAAAAAAACTCCCTCCCAATTTCCCAGGCTAAAATATGTGGCAATCAGGAAGCTAAAAGAAAAAAAAATGGCTTCCAAAACTGACATAGGCCTTAGTTATATAAAAAAAATCATCCATATCAGTGGTGAGTTGCCCCTGGTTCAGACTGGTTCTATAGAACCAGTAGTAAAACCAGCGGGAGGCTCCGCCCACTGACCCAGATGTCACCAGAAACGATCTGCACATGTGCAGAAGAGTGTGCACACACGTGAGCGAAGTAAGCGTGCTTGTGTGGGCATGATGCAAACTGGTAGTAAAGATAAGTAGAACCCATCCCTGCTCCATATGTATTTCTATATAAAGAATGTAAATGGAACAAGAAGAGAAATTCTTCTTCCCTTCCCAAGGTACCATCTAGCACATACAGGACATAACAGGAAATTCACCAGGGATAGTCACCACGATTTTCAAGTTTTACATGGATTAAAGTAAGGATATTTTTTACAGGAATGGTGAAAGCTTTATATCCTTTGAAAGTAATTTAATTCTTGCAGATTCCTACAACGTGTCACCCTATGGTCGTAGCCATAGGAACCTTGGGGAAACCAGACTATTAAAATGATAATATATGAAGACCAAGATTAATTATACAGACAACAAAAATCTCCCTTAGGTGGAAGGATTTCAGATTTATCACTAAAATCCTAATTGCAAATTTGCTTTGATCCATACCTGTTTTGTCACTTTCTGAGCAAAGAAGCACAGATGTTCTCAATTTATAAAGAGAAATAGACAGAAACAAACAAACACACAAAGCACACCAGCGATAGCCATAAGCCAATTCATCTATTTAAATCCTATTACCTCTGAAGAATTTAAGCAGGCTGATTGATCAGGGGACTGATCAGACATCATGTGGAGAAATGGCACAGAGATAAAATCATATCCAGGGATGGGGAGGACTGAAAATGTTGTATAGAAACTTGTTCCAAAAGCAAATAGAAAGAAACCACCTGATTGACTAAGAGACTGGCATAGTCATCATTTGCCTCTCCCATTCATTCCTTAATATTTTTCTTCTCAGTCATCAATGATGATACTTCTGAAGATGCAATCTGATCCTTTCACAATTTGAGCAATGAATACCTGCTTTTCCAAGAGATAACTGAGGTTGGGGTTTTTTTGGCTTTATATCTACTACTTATTTTATTCATAGCAATTGCATCCCTCCTTTTCAAAATGAAAGTGAAAAGGAAGAGAGAGAGGAAAGGAAAGGAGGGTAAACAAGGGTTGATGCTTCAATTCTCTCAAAGTTTTAGCCATCTGTTAACTTGATCCAAAATATTTTTTTCTCCAGCTTGCAACTTTGCTGGATGTAATGTCTTTGGTTGGAACACGAGTTTAACTAGCATGAGCTAATTAGTAATTAATTAGTGTAACTGGTATTATTTTGAGTTTGAATACCTAATCTATACATACTTCATATCAGGAGTGAAATTCAGCAGGTTCTGACAGATTCTGGAGAACCGGTAGTGGAAATTTTGAGTTGTTTGGAGAACTGGCAAATGCCACCTCTGGCTGGCCCCAGAGTGGGGAGGGAATGGGGATTTTGCAGTATCCTTCCCCTGCCATGCCCACCAATCCATGCCCACCAAGCCACACCAAACCACACCACATCATGCCCACCAAGACACATCCACAGAACCAATAGTAAAAAAAAATGAATTTCATCACTGCTTCATATAAATTTATTTGGTTAAAATTCTGCAGTACAAGGATAACTATAACTAGTCTCCAGAGGTTATGAATGCTCCAGCACTGGAAGTTTTTAAGAAAATATTGGATAACCATTTGTCTGAAGAGGTGTAAGTTTTCCTGCCTAAGCAGGGGATTGGACTAGAAGATCTCCAAGGCAGTGGTGGGTTGCCCCCGGTTTGCTCCGGTTCTATAGAACTGGTAGTAAAACTGGTGGGAGGCTCCGCTCACTGACCCCGACATCATCAAAATGCTTCTGCGCATGCACAGAAGAGTGTGCCTGTGTGTGAGCAAAGCAAGTGCGTGCACGCAGCCCCGCTGTGAACCAGTAGTAAAGGTAAGTAGAACCCACCCCTGCTCCAAGGTCCCTTACAACTCTGTTATTCTGTTTCTAGTCACTCTTAATTAAACTAAATGATTACAGATAACTTCCCTTGTCTTTACTCTTTCCTGCCTCAGAATAAACCTAGTTTAATTTTACATGACACATGTCTTAATCAGGAATCTAATAACATTTGTTATATTTTTTTAAAAAAAAAGAGGGCCTGTGTCACCTACATATGTCAGAACAGTAATTTTACAGGTGTATGAATTAAAGAAAGAAATCAAAAGACAAAAAAATCTAGTGCCGTATTATTCTTCTTCTCTGAGGAAGCATGCAGAGTTGGCCATAGCAGTCAGAAAACTGCAAGCATTTTTCTCTCTACCCTTCCAGTTGATTGCAAAGAGATGAGTAGACATAACCGTTTTATGTTTTGAATATAGTTTTATCGCTTTAGAATCATTAAATTAAGTTGTCGATAGAATTTTATACCCCTTTTCATTTTATACACTTAAACTACAAAGGCCTTCAGTTACAAGAAGTAGAATTTTATCTTCATCCTTATTATGATAATTTATTTATGTCTTTGGTCAGTGATCTGAATCTTATCCAGACAGACTTAGTAATATACTGCTGAGATAGTGGTCTATTGATGCATCACTTTATTATACAGTGGAGTGTAAATGAGACGGAAATAACATAATTCAGGGGTCATTCAGCCAATGAGGCTTCCAAATCCAACAGGTAGCAATAAGGTGTTGTAGTATTTTCCAGGCTCTTTGTCTGGGCCAGTATTTGCGAGCGGACATTCTCTTTAATTTTGAAAGGCTTGCATAAAATATGAACACTGCAGCATGACAGTCCTAATGCACTGCTAACGGTGGCTAAGTAACAGCTTTTACAAATCATCTGCATTTTCAATTTATGAAAGCAACGAACTTTTACTGAGTGCCTTCTCTCCTCGCTTCCCTGCAATAAAGCTTTTAAAGGTTGACTAAAGAAGGAGCACACAGCTTGGAAAAGCCTGGTAAGATGTCATCCAATCTATCACATAAATTATGTAAGAATAGCTGAAATGAATTTCTGGCATTTTATTTCTTGCAATAATAGCACTCTAGTACTTCATAAACCATAACATGCCACAGAAAGCATTTCAGTCTAATTATGGTGCCTATGTTACTTCTGTAGTTTAATATTTCTGGATGTTTTTTTTTTTTTTCTTTGTCTTTCTTTGCATTATCATTTTTAAATCCACATTGAATACTCTTCCCTCCCATATCACAGCAAAGCAATCAAACCATGGTTTGTAGCTGGAAAATGTTCCAAGTCTTCTTTTTTTTCAGTATAATTATTGAATATAAGACAAATCATTAAATTATTTCCTCAAACATGTATTAGATGGTAAAGAAATATTTAACAATTTATTTCTTCCTCTCTGCTCATGATGTCAGCAATGAGGAAGGAAGGAAGGAAGGAAGGAAGGAAGGAAGGAAGGAAGGAAGGAAGGAAGGAAGGAAGGAAGGAAGGAAGGAAGGATCCAACTGTCTATGACAGTGATGGTGAACCTATGGCACGCATAGCCATATCAGTGGGCACGTGAGCTCAGCTCGGGTGCACATGCGTATGCTGGCCAGCTGATTCTGGGCCCACCGGAAGTAGGGAAACAGGCTGTTTCCTGTCTCCAGAGGGCCTCGGGGGGTGGGGGGGTGGGAAAGGCCCGTTTTTCTCTCTCCCTAGGCTCCAGAGCCTTTCTAGGAGCTTGGGGAGGGCAAAAATGGCCTTCCCTTCCTCCCGCCCCCGGAGGCCCTCCGGAGGCCGGAAATGGCCCATTTGCACATTTTCGGTGGGACCGGAAGTCCTGTTTTTTGCTCTCCCCAGCCTCCAGAGCCTTTCTAGGAGCCTGGCAAGGGCAAAAACAGCCTTCCCCAGCCCCTTTCCGGTCCGGAAGTTGGCAAACAGGCCATTTCCAGCCTCCGGAGGGCCTCTGGGGGGGTCTCTGTTTTCTCTCTCCCCAAGTTCCTAGAAAGGCTCTAGAGCCTGGGGAGAGAGAAAAATGCGCCAACTGTGCCATCGCATGCCAGGAGTGGGAGGGAACAGGGGGTCACATGTGCCTGCATGGGGGTGGGGCGCATAGAATTATGTGTGTGGGCATGTGTGCATGTGATCCCCCCAGCTCCCCCTCTTGGCACAAGATGGCAAAAAGGTTAGCCATCATTGGTCTATGAAGATTATCAGTCGTTCAGGTCATAGCTGTTCAGTTCAGAACTGAAGAAGCTTCTTGGATGACAAGTGAAACATCTTCAACAAAACAAAGAAAGCCCATTTTCCTTTTGAAAAAGCACCTTTGGGAAGGAGCCAACATTTAGTTCGCTTCTTCACGGAAGTCAGTGAACAATTGAGTCAGTTGAAACCTTAACTTTGGACCTAGGGTGAAGTGATTACATCTCAACAGTCCAAAATGAATGGCTTAATTCCAAAGCACCAAAGTGAGATCCAAATCTAATCTTTTCCCTGCACAGGCCAATAACATATTTCCTAATACTTTTTGTGGAACTGCAGGTTGCATTCTCCAATATCAATATGGTACAGCATTATTTTTCAAGTTGAAAATGCTGCAACTATTTTTTTTTAATCTTTTGAGTGGGAGGAGGGAAACACTGAAATACTATAACCTAAGTAGCCATCTAGACTATAAACAAAATTCACCATAAATGAAACATTGCAACAAAGGAGCTGTAGCTTTCCTGACATCACACTGTTCCTTTTGTGTCTACTGTGATGGCAATAGAGTTCATGGGTATCAATGAAAGCTTTTAACAATATTACCTCTGAAAGTAATACTTGACAATGGGAACGTGGGGAATGGACATGTTTCTTCAAAAAAACCTGAACCATGAAGAATGCTATTCTTCATATTTTGAATGAGCTCTTATACACCGTGACAGACTTTAGTGAGAATATTTAATTCAGAAATCCAGAAATATGAGTTCAAAAAAATTAAATGACTCAATAAAATATGAACTTTGGTAACCTCTTAGTAAACATTTCCATAGTTTACTAATAAAGAGAGGCGAACCTGGGAGCATTTGCCCAGGTTCGCCTGGTGCGCCAGTTGTGCCCCTACTTGGACCATGATGCCCTACGCACAGTCACTCATGTGCTTGTCACCTCCCGTATTGACTACTGCAATGCTCTCTACATGGGGCTGCCCTTGAAGACCACTCAGAGGCTTCAGCTGGTTCAGAATGCCGCTGCGCGGGTAATGATGGGAGTGTCTCAACTCTCCCATGTTACACCTCTCCTGCGTGACTTGCATTGGTTGCCGGTTGCCCTCCGGGTGAGATTCAAGGTGCTGGTGATTACCTATAAAGCCCTACATGGCTTAGGCCCGGGATATTTGGTGGACCATCTGCAGCCAGCAACAGCTTCCCATCACCCTGTGCATTCCCACAGGGAGGGCCTACTCAGGGTGCCGTCGGCCAGACAGTGTCAGCTGTCTACCTCCAGGGAGAGAGCTTTCCCTGTGGGCGTACCCACCCTTTGGAATCAACTCCCTCTGGAGCTCCAGGTGGCCCCTGACCTTCTCTCTTTCCACCTGAAAACTTGGCTATTTCACCTGGCCGCCCTGGACTAATGGGGGTTTTAATAGAATTTTAACTGGGTTTTATTGAATTTTTGTTAATTTTAACCTGGATTTTTGTTTTAATGGTTTGTTTGCTTTGTTTTAATTGTTGTGAGCCTTCCTGAGTCCATTGGAGATAGGGCGGCATACAAGTTCCAATAATAATAATAATAATAATAATAATAATAATAATAATAATAATAATAATAATAATAATAATAATAATAATAAAAATGGGTTTACACTAGAGCATAGAATGGTAAACATCAGGTTGTGCTTGATCCACTGGGTGGTCATTCTAATAATTTTGGAGCATCACACACTGTTTTTCATTGCTAGTAGGCCTTGCTGAGTGAGCTACCAGATCCAGATTGCAAAAATCTGGACAATTACTAGATGACACCAAATCATTTTATGGTTCTTGGAATTTCTTTGATGCTATGTATAGGTCATCTAGACATTTACAGTGTCGATCTGATAGCCTTAACTTAAAAAAAATAACAGTGAAAATAGTCACTTCGTTTGGGAGACTATTTTATAATGTGTAAATAAACTCTTAAAATGAAATTAGAAAAAACCGTCAAAATAGTAACCATAGTGGAATCAGTTATCTAGACAGATGCTGGAATCTCTTTATCGGGTGGATACATGCAGCGGTTGCATAGACACCTGTCTGGATGCTTTAATTTGGATCCTTGCCATGAACAAAGTGTTGGATTTGATATTTTACATCAGTGTTTCTCAACCCTGACAGATTTTAAATTTATAGACTTCAACTCGCAGCCAGTCATAGCTTACCAGGTTGGCTGAGGAATTCTGGGAATTGAAGTCCACACATCCGAAAGTTGCTAAGATTGAGAAACACTGGTCTAAATAGTCTGTTTCATCTAGAAAATTCTGTTAATTAGATGTATGTATGTATGTATGTATGTATGTATGTATGTATGTATGTCTTTGGTTATTTGGGTTTTCTCCCGCGTAAAATTGGAAGTGTCTTGGCGACATTTCGACGAAGTCTCATTCGTCATCTTCAGGCTGGTGTTTTCAGCTTCGTGCTTCTAGGAGCAATGTGTGATCGCAGCTGTTTCTTCCTTTTAACTGCCAGTGGGGATGTGAACTGAATGGGTGGGAGCTTGGCTGTGCTCTGATTGGCTGGGGGTGTGTTCTGTTTGGGTGGGGGCTTGGTTGTGCTCGGGCTAGTCTGAGTTGCAGGGGGATTTGAGCTGATGAGCTGCGTTGCTGTTGTTTGGCTTCGCATTCATGGTCGTGCCACATCTTCATGGTGGGTATCAGTTTGCTTCATGTATGGATTGGAGGGGTTTAAAGTGGCTAATGATGCAGCTGTGGTCTGGCTTCTGGTTTGTGGTCATGCCTCATCGGTGTGGGTTTGGGTTTGCTTTTTGCGTGGATGTGTGGTGGTGACATCCTGTGTGGTTCTCGTGAGTGTGGGTCTGGTGTCATTCTTTGTGTTAGGGACTCCTTTGTCAATAAGGGCCGGTTTCCAAATGGCTGGTAGGAGAGAGGTATCATCTCGTTTATTCATGCTGTGTGGGCGTTTTTCTATCTCGATAGCTTCTCTGATTATTCTGTTGTAAAACAGCTTCTCTGATTATTCTCTTGTTAAAGTGTTCAGTTTTGGTGATAGTTCTGGTCTTTTTAAAGTCATGTCCTGTGGCTTTAAGGTGTTGGACCAGGGAAGAAGTTGGTTCCTCTTTTCTGACTGAGTTCTTGTGTTCTTCAATGCATGCACTTATTCTTCTCTTGGTTTGTCCAATGTATGTGATGGGGCAGGCAGTGCATGGGATTTCATATACTCCTTGATTTTCTAACTCAATTTTGTCTTTGGGGTTTCTTAGGATGGTGGATATTTTTCGGTTTGTGCAGAATGCTGTCTTGATGTTGTGTTTGTGGAGGATCTTGCTGATTCTGTCTGTGGTGCCTTTTATGTATGGGAGGACTTTTTATGTCTTGGATTTTAATGGGGGTTTCTTTTTGGATTAGGTTGGTAATCTTATTTCTTTGGAATCCGTTGGATGTTAGTACATTAGTGAGAGTGTGTAGTTCGGTTTTTAGGTGCTGCTCGTCAGCTAAGCGTTTTGTTCTGGAGATGAGTGTCTTGGCTACGGAGTTGATCTGTGCTGAGAGTGCGTGCAGATAGCAGTTTATGTGTGTTTTCTTCTGGTAGATGGTGTGTCCTAGGGAGCCATTGGATTTCTTGTAGATTAAGACATCCAGGAAGGGAAGTTGGTTGTTAGCTTCTGTTTCCATGGTGAACTGTATTTTGGGGTGTAGGCTGTTGAGGTGTGTGAGGAAGTTGTCCAGTTTTTCCTTCCCATGTGGCCAGATTATGAAGGTGTTGTCTACGTATCTGAGCCAGAGTTTGGGTTTGTGATCAGATTTTTCTAGAGCTTGGGTTTCAAAGTGTTCCATGTAGAGGTTTGCAATGATAGGTGAGAGAGGTGATCCCATGGGTGCTCCTTCTATTTGTTTGTATTTTTGTATGGATGAAGTATGTGTTGGATAGGCAGTGATTGGTCAGATCTAGGATGTGCTTGGGGGGATTATATTTGTTTTGGATAGCTGTCAAGGCTTCTTTGATTGGCACTTGGGTGAAGAGGGATATGACATCGAAGCTTACGAGTAGGTCACTGGGCTGTAAATTTTGTTTCTTTATGATCTCTATGAACTGGAATGAATTTTTTACGTGTGAGGTGATGGATTCTGCATAGGGCTGTAGTTGTTTGGTGAGAAATTTTGCTAGGTTTTGTAGAGATGAGCCTATGGAGCTGACTATGGGTCTAAGTGGGGTTCCTTCTTTGTGTATCTTGGGGAGACCATAGAGCTTAGGGCATCTGGATGATATATATCATATATCATCATATATATCTCATATATATATAAATGTATATAAATATATTATAATATAATATAAATTTATATAAATATATATAAATATAATATAATATGTATGCATTATATTTCTATTTATAATTATAATCAATATGTGCATATAATTAATTTATATAATTAAACTTCATTGCAACTCACATACTTTTTCAGACTATCTCTTGATTTTTTTTCTTTACATAAACAGTATGCAATCTGAAATTTAGTGTTCTGTAGAAGTCTGACATTTGGATTAACTGTCATGCTGGTGTGGGACTTGTTTCTTCAGATTCACATCAAGAATATTTCACTTAAACAACCATACTATGTTTTATATGAAAAATAGCACATACCTATTAAAAGAATATTGTCAATCTATATAGCATTTTCCTAAAGCTACTCAGTGATAAAAATGCATCTATTAATAACATTAGTGTCTGATTTATTCTTTTCCTATTCATCTGCTATTGATAAATAATTTTTAACAAAGGCAAAATCAATTGTCATTACCCATTGGGCCTTCCTCTAACCTTTATGGGAAAAGAGGATAATAATGAGGAAAGCATTATTTTGTTTTGGTGACTCAAAAGCTGTGCCAAGAGGGATTTAGAAATGTCCCATGCATGTTTTCATACACATTTTGATCACTTTCCAGTGGGAAATATGTTGTACCATGAATGTTCATCTCATTTCTAGGTTCATAGGAGTTCAGTTAGTATTAACAGAGAGAGTCATATCCTATTCACCATTCTGCATCAAAATCCTACTTCAAATTTTCTTTTCATCACTTATCCAGACCCAGACTTGAGCATCCATATATACATTTATTAGTTTAGGTAGTCCTTTCTTCACTTGTATTATTAATACTCACATATACTTTTCTACAAATATCTTAACATATGCAAGTTTTTTATTTTTTTTCTTTTAAATAAATAATATTTAAAGATGCATTTAAATAGCACATAAACAGGTTTTTTTTTTAAGGTGGGTTAAAGCAGTGGTGCTCAAGACCTTTCTGAAATGCCCTTTTTTATTTAAAAAAAAAAAAAATTAAGAAGCTCTTGTTTCATTCCGAAAGGAAAGGTCTATATAACCTGGGGGAAATGCAGTGGAAATTCCTCTGAGCAGAAGTGTGAAATTGGGCGATTTCATAAAAAGATAGGCAATTCCTCAGATACTCTTGTTGTAAAGGTTAGGCCAATATTTTAAATTGAACTTAGTAAACAACTAGCAACCAATTTATATATTTCATTGCTGGATAACTCTTGCCAGAATGGACTGATTCAAAATAGGAGATGGCATCTGGTAGAATAAATTTAATTAAGTGAATTTAATTATATTTAATTTGTTAAGATACTGGGCTATAAAACAGAAAACTCTGAATTCTAGTCGTACTTTAGCTATAAAAGCTGACTGGGTGACTCTGGGCCACTTCCTCTTTCTCTCAGACCAATGCAACTCAAGAGTAGTTGTTGTGGGAAAAATAGGAGGAGGGAAGAATGTGTTCCCAGCCTTGATTTACTTATAAAGTAATAAAAGTGAGATAAATAATAAGCAAACAAATTTTGCATAGATGGACTCCACCTGAAGATCCAGATGTACTGTAAGATCAAAGAGGATTGTTTATGGTGAGTGCAACCCCCTGACTTTTCTAACTAAGTTTTCTATAATCAACAATTCTTCTGCATTGTCTGATTTCAGTCTCACCTTGTTCATTTTCATTCAATCTATTCTGTTTGAGCCAACACATGGAGTAGCTTTAATATACTTTAATATCAACAGTTATATTCCAATTTGGCTCAGGATAGCCAAATGTCCCCAAAGCATTTATGTACAATGTTGGGTGTAAAAACCCCAATTTCATACTGATTGATGCATGTATTTTTGTGGAATAAAATGTTCATTACTTTGAGAACAATTTCAAAGCTTCAATTCTAATGTTTCATCTATTCTGATAATTTCCTGACTAATAATAATAATAATAATAATAATAATAATAATAATAATAATAATAAACCAAATCTCTACTTCTGATAGTTCTTATGTCAGAACATCTTTGCAGCTTTGCATATTCCTTAATGTTAATCTTTAAAATATCACTTTGCAAAAGCCAATTACTTTGTTTGTTTATTTTGTTTGTTTGTGCAGTTCATATAAGTACCCTACACCACATATTGTCAGCACACATCATCAAAACAGTAATAATTAAAACAAAAAACAAAATGTAAAAGTAGAATCCCTAAAATAGTGTATAAACACTGAAGTTCTGAGGGGAAAAAATCATTCAATAAATAACAGGGCGGAGGGAAAGAATAAGATATTTAATGTACTTTGAAAGGTGGATAGATTCAGGGCTAACCAAATTGGGGGCGGGTACTCTAAACCATGGGAATGGTCTCAGGGAAGGCAACTTTCTGGGTCCTATTAGATGATATTCACCAAGTGATGCATCTTGAAGCATACCAACTCTATTAGGCCTAGACAGGCAGATGTAATTGAATATAGATGGTCCCACAAGTAACCTCCCTCTGCATCATGAAGGGCTTTATAGGTAAAAACCAGAACCTGAATTATCCTCAGAACTACCTTGGTAACTAGTGCAGTTCACAGAGTAGGGGTGTTACACCAACACAGCAGAATATACCCATAACTACCTGAGCCACAGAATTCTGGAATAATCGCTAAAAGCAGCCCCATGTAAAATTCATTGCAGTAATCCCAATGGGAGATGATGAAGGCATGAATGACTGCAAGCAAGGCTTCCCAATCCAGGAGCAGATGCACTTGACAAACAAGATGGAGATATTCAAAAGTCATGGCTACCATCGGTTCTTCAAGCAGTAGCTCTAAGACTAAGAGGACACCCAAATTGTGCACGGGATTTCTTTGAGGCAGTGCAATTCTATCTAGAACCCAAAGATGGAATGTCTTTGGTCCCGGGACTCTCAAAATCCATAGTCACTCAATGTTAGAACGAATGTGTCTGAGCCTTTCTTCCCCTATCCAGATTCTGTGTAGCTTTAAATGTTCCTTCTTTCTTATGAATTAACTTTTCCTCCCATCTTCTGAGATTTTTAGAGTCTCCGAACCTCTTGTTTGTTTTTGTTCAGTTTATGAAAAAGTGACCATTTTCCCAAAGCTTCGGTCAGAAAATAAACCAAATATTTCACTTGCTTGCTATTTCAAGTACAATTTTAAGACCAAGCAGATGGATCATTAAACCATGATGCCTGTAAAAAAAAAAAAAAAAAAAAGAGGCAGCAGCTTTAATTCAAAACTGAAAATGAAGTTAAAGAAACAAGAGTCCAAACTAGGCTTAAAGGAGAGGATATTCATCATTCTTCATCACTACTATATAAACACAGTCATTTACATATTAAATGCGACTGCTTTAGGGCTCCTGGATGGGAGGTGAAAGGCGAAAGGGATGCAGTATGCTCCCTCCCACATGCTATATATAAAGTGTTTTTCTATCGAGACACCTGGTCTACCCCAACATGAGGGAGGGAGCATTCAGCTTCCCTTTCGTCTTTCAGCTCCAATCCAGGAGCCCTCAAGCAGTTGCATTCACAACAAACCATTTTTATACCAAATGGTATAAAACAGTGAATATAAATTTTATATGTGTGTATATATATACGCACACACATACCAAGAGAATAGGTATACCTTTATACACTGTTCAAAAAAATAAAGGGAACACAAGCAGAAGACATCCGAGATCTGAATGAATGAAATAGCCTTATTAAATACTTTGTTTGTTATATACAGTAGTTTTGTGTTCCCTTTAGTTGTTTGAGCAATGTATAAACTACTGTATGTAACGAACAAAGTATTTAATAAGGCTATTTCATTCATTCAGATCTCAGATGTCTTCTGCTTGTGTTCCCTTTATTTTTTTGAGCAGTATATTAAAAAATGATCTGAGTTCTAAACAATCTGCGATTCATTTTCTTACAATGATTGTGCCTACAAATTAAAGGGTACATTTGAGATCTGTGAAATTTGATAGCATGAAGTATAGCAGGATGTACATCTGTCCCTATATCATTAATTGACAATCTTTTTTGTCATTTTGAAAAATAGTTTTCTCTCTTTATTTTTTTCTCTCTCTCTTTTCTCCCCTATCAAAGTAAGACAAGATGCACAAGAGGAAAATCTTATCTTTAAATCACTCAGGATCACTTCAATAATGAGATGGATGGTGTATAAATTTGATAAGTAAAGTAAATCAATAAAAAGATCTGTTATTTCTTCCAAACAATTAAACCATAGGAATAGAAATGTCATTTAAAAACCTTCTCAAACAATCAGACAAGTAAAATTAGCCATTAAAAGGCAATACTCTCTGGTTTTCCACTCTAATCTTGAAGGCCAGGAAGAAGTATGCCAGAGTGGCTAATCCGGAGTCCCAAAGCTTCAACTCTGAAAACTGAAAATCCAGAATATTTTACTCTAAACAAATGTGGAGCATGTCCTATTAGTTCACAATTTCATTAGGCAGCAGGCTCATATAAATAAACATGAAGTATGTAGAAGCAATATTTTGATAGGTATTAAAGTTAAGAAGCAGTACTTTGAAACTGAATGTGGAAGTTACTGTAGAACATTTCAACGTGCTTTTGCAATTCTTATACCAATCAAAACAGCCAAACTTCTTTCCTATGTTCTGAATTTAAAATACCATTCTAACACATTTGGGATTGTAATTTCCTGCTATGGTTGTTTTCCCCACATTACCTGCCATTACCCTTTCTTTTCTTAGTTAAATAAAGTTTTAACACAGAGAGGTAGGGGCCTATAAAGCTCGTTTCTGCATAATGTTAGTAAACTCTTCCTCCTGCCCTCCTGCCAGTATTTGCAAGATTATTTGCAAGATAAACCTAATTCAAAGGAAGTTCATGCATACATCAGTACGGATACTGTGCCAGAGTTCTTGTCTGCACTGCTGTCTCAAAATATAATTACCTCTTTGAAAAGGGAAGATGCAAGAGCCAACAATGACAAAAATCTTCCCAGGCAAGCAGTTTAACATATGCTGTATATTCTTAATCTCTCCCTTTGTACTTCTTAAACACCCTTGGTGGCTATGTGATATTTGTTAAACAACCCTACTGGAGAAGATGGCTGGTGTTAGATCTGTTTTCATTATACTCTGAGGGCATTTCCACCCTGAACATTTAAGGTATTTCTGTCCTATAGTGATGCTGGTATGTGAAAAAATTGTATGAACTATGGTATTTTGGTAGTGGCTTGCAAGGGATTTTTCTCCAAATGAGAAGCAACTGTAGCCCCACATGGCAATTCCAGTTGGTTCTCATACAGAGTTTGCCTTCTGTATACTTGTGATCCATCTCATTATTTTTCATTGTTCTTACTTTTTTAAACTATAAGCCATCCAGAGACATATGGAATTTGGCAGTTTCTAAATTTATGATATATATATAGATGGATAGATAGATAGATAGATAGATAGATAGATAGATATAGATATATACACATAAATATACATATATATGTGTGTGTGTATATATGTATGTGTATATATATATATATATATATACATACATACACATATATATATACGTATGTATGTGTATGTATATATATATATATATATATATATATATATATATATATATATACATACATACATACATATATAAATAAAATAAAAATACTTTAAAAAAAATCTCCACCCAACTTTCCATTCTAGGGAAGCAAGTTTCAAACACTTTTCTTTGTGTAGGTGGATCTTACTAGACATGTATACTTTTAAGTATATTCATAGCTCTATCTATCATCTTTCTACATATACACAGATGTCAAAGCATATGCTTAAAGCTCCAAAATCACATATATACTGTGGAGCAACCAGTTTTCTGCTTTTTCCCAGGTTTTCCTCAAGAAGGTCAGTTATAAATCTTTATCAATGGCATAGTGGTTACAACACATGCTTAACATGCAGATCATTCCTGGTTTGAACTAGGAAGGAAGGAAGGAAGGAAGGAAGGAAGGAAGGAAGGAAGGAAGGAAGGAAGGAAGGAAGGTCCACTAGCCAAGTAGAAAAGCAGGTAGTGCAACCAAATAGAGTAGAAACTAAAAATATACAGAGACATTCTGTACATCAAGCAATTATTATAACCACTATACCACCAAGAAAGATTTGTAGGGGAAGTTGCAGTGCTTCTTCCTGAGGAAAAGCAGAGAAAATGAAGTGAAAGGGCATTTTTATCTCCATCCAATAATGAAGATGGCATCCTTGAACAAAGTAAAGTCCAGCTGATGAACCAGACAGCAGTGTTTTTGCTGAAATAAGCTAGAAAATGCCACTTTCAGCTAAGAGAAGGAAAATATACAGAGAGACTCAAGGTAAACAAAAATTGGCATACATTCCTGCTTGTCCGCCCTGGAGGCCATCATTTACTTTGGATCTTCAGGGCTGCCACACTTGGTGGATAGGCATGCTGTGGGTGGATGGAGACAGGATGAGAGGCATAGCCATAACAACATTCTTTTCCCTGGGAGTCAAGGACGTTCAACTTGCACCTGGGAAGCAACTCCAGTTGGGACGGGGATGTGATGGACATGTGGGTGCAGGGGAACCCAGATGATTTTTATTTGGGTGGGCAAAAACCAGGGGCCTTTCAGATTCAGGTTTTCCCAGATGTGCCAATATGACATCTCTAATAAAGTGGAACTTTGAGGAAAATGCCTGCCTTGGAGTCTTACTTCTGTTGGGGGTGTTACTTGGAACCCTGACTCTGCTCTCCAGAAAGCGTTAGTGATCCATATTCATAATGACCAACCTCAGTTATGACATACGTATTCAATGCATTGTAATTCAATAGGATTAGATTGCTTTCTGCTTAAAGGAGTACATCAGTTTCTCTGTATCCTATGACTGTCATTGACTATATCAATGGCTGACTTACATGACCCTAATCCAGCGCAGCCAACAAGCACTGCACTTACAGTTCCTCAGGGCCAAGTTTCATTTTCTTATCCCTGTCAGATTCTTAAACTGCTTTAATAATGCTACCTCAGGGCTAGAGGAATGGCTCGTTATCAGCACTGTTTTTCTTTCCCTGGTGTTGCTTAATCTGAAACTCGTTCCCTCATATTAATTTCAGAAAATATGTGTTCAGAAACACATATTTTCAACAACATCAAATTAAATACTTATTTTGGGGGTGTACGTATATGTATATATATTCTTTAAGTGCAGCAAAGTCAGCCCAAAGAAGGCATGCGAGAAAACATGTCTCAGGGCACAACCATATTTCTCAAGGGTACCTCTCAAGGCCAATGGCACTATTGGAATTGTGATGCCTTTGCCTGCCCTGGGAGAGGCACTGCAGGCACCAATAACTTCCCAACCGCTTCTGATCTTCCCAATCTTTACCAGGATCTACAGAACAGAATTCTTTCTGCAATCCATCCTGTTTTGCATCTCTCAAATATCTAATTGCCTTTAGGGAAGTGAAGGAACCTATCTCATTAAAATCTGCAGTTACTCCAGATGGCTTCTGTATCTTTGTGCCTCAGGCAGCAAAATGTCTCGAGTCAGCTGTAGCAGCATATTGGAAAGATCTTGGGAGACTTGGCCAAGAAACACTGCAAAGGGAATGGTCAGATAAAAGGCAGCATAGCCTGCAACTAGCAAATGGGTGGGGTGAAAGGAGTCATAAGAGACCCTCCTCTCCTCTGTAAAGTCAATGGGAGGGGATAAACTTTCTGAATTGCAATATTTTATCAATGTAGCTTTACAGATAATCTGATTCCTAACTGTCTTCTCACTTCCACCATACCCATTGACTGATTATGTGTCATGATGTTGTGGTCAGCTGTTAATGACCACTGAGATTGTCTCTATGATGATCTGTCCCTAATCTGATATTTCAGGTCTTCCAATGGCATATGTCTCATCATTGTAACTTGGATCCATCCACTTTACCACTAGTAATCTTTTTTGTCTTTCCTTTTACCAACAGTAGACACTTTTCTAACAGTAGAACATCCTTTGTGGAGCTAGGTCTTTCCATAATGAATCTAAAGGATAATTTGAGCCTGGTCATTTGTGCCTTGGGTGAGAATTCATCTTGATTTGTTTGATAACTTTGATAATTTGTTTGTTTTCTTGCCTGTCCATGATATTCTTAGGAGCCTTCTCCAACACCAAAGTTCAAAAGGATCAAGAGTCTTTCTATTCTGCTTTTTCAAAGTTCAATATTCACTTCTATAAAATGAGTGGTAGAGCAGTGGTTAGAATTCAGTATTGCAGGCTAATTCTGCCCACAGTCTGGAGTTAGAGTCTGACAGGACACAAGGTTGATTCAGCTTTCCAAAGTCAGTAAAATGAGGGTGCAGATTGTTGTGGCTAATATGCTGATATTGTAAACCACTCAGAGAGTTCTGTAAAGGTCTATGGGTGGTATATAAGCGCTATTGCTATTGTTATCATAGGGAATATCATGGCTTGCACAATTTCAGTCTTTGTAGGTATAGACACATCATGATATTGGAATATTTTTTCCCCAATGCTTTGAATACATTTTCATGGTCCATGTATCAAGTACTCATCTGTGGCATATTTCTTGACTGCTGGTTCCTTTAACTGTTGATGATTGATTTAAAAGAAACTATCCACTAGTCCAATATCTTCATTGTCACATCCAAGGCTGGATGTCATACCTACTGTCATTAGCTTGCTGTTCTTTATATTTAATTTTAGTTCCATTATTGTATTGTGTTGCTTTACTTTTATTTACTAGAGCTTCCAGATTTTCTATAATCAATGAAGCATTCATTGACTTCTTTTTAAGATTGGCATTCTTCTTTTCACTGACTTCTTTTCATTGGCTTTCTCAATTATTCAGCATGCATTGGCTATGCCTTGTGTTTTTCAGACTTTTCTAAAACCAACTTATACATCTGCCATCTTTTTTTCTAGGTAGGTGTAGGAGATAACTAGACTGAGTCCAAGTGAAGGATCAATGCATCACCAGTCCCTTCATGCCCACAAGAAATCTCAGTCCAGCCCCTCTTGAATTCCTTTGTTTCTTATCTACCCCCGTCATATACAAGAGTAAAATTATAATCTGAAACCTTGTAGGTCATCCACTTAGCATCAATTTTCATTTTCTTTTATAAGAAAGAAAAGACACCTTCATGATACACAGACACAAAAAGACATTGTGAAGTAGTATGGTAACTACTTGATTTTATCTCTCTCGTTTGATTTGGTTTGTCTAATTCTACAAACCAGACATAGTTCAATTCTAAAGTTGATGATCCTTTTGTTTGCAGAGCCTCTCATTCACTAGGTGCTGAATTTTATGAAAAGAATGAAATTGGAATTAAAAATAATAACTTCCAACTTCATTCTTTTCATATAATTCAGCATCTAGGTTTGTCTTGTATGAAAGCTTCTGTGAAATATCAAATAGGACTACTCTTTCTTCAAAGAGAAAAAACATGAATACTGAAGAAAACTGTGGTTGGCAGAATCTCTGCTGTTTTTTGTTTTTTTGGCATAGGTACCCACAACATACCAAGCCACAAACTCCATCCTTAACTATTTATGTCCCAATATTTAACACAGGTGCATAAGTCACTCATTCTTTCACTCATTTCATTATCACAGCATGATGCATGATATGACACTTCTCCCTTTCCCATCCCTACAGTCATTATTTTTATGGGATATAATATGTTAGTAATAGCAATAGCACTTAGACTTATATACTGCTTCACAGTGCTTTACAACCCTCTCTAAATGGTTTATAAATTCAACATATTGGCTCCAACAATCTGGGCCCTCATTTTACTGACCTCAAAAGGATGAAAGGCTGAGTCAACCTTGAGCCAGTCAGGATCAAACTCCTGGAGTGAGCAATATTGCAATACTGCATTCTAACCACTGTGCCACCATGGTTCATATGATGAGATGAGATGAGATGAGATGATATATGATATTTCAGCCTGAAAGAAGTGCATCTAATGTAGTTATTAAGAATCAACATCAACTTCAACACATATATTGCATAATATTGTTATCTTATCTTATCTCATCTTATGTTGTGTTATGATATGCCATATCATATATCATATCATACATCATACATCATATAAATCATATAGCATGTCATAATATTTATATTATATTAAATATTATTCGGAAATACGTTATTAAACCTTGACTTTATGGAATGATTTCTCTTGTATAGGAGCCACGATGGTGCAGGGTTAGAATGCAGTATTGCAGGCTACCTCTGCTCACATTGCCAGGAGTTCAATTCTCTCAATCTTGACCAGCTCAAGGTTGACTCAGCCTTCCATCCTTCCAGGGTAGGTAAAATGAGGACCCAGATTGTTGGGGGCAATACGTTGACTATGTAAACCATTTAGAGAGGGCTGTAAAGCACTGTGAAGAAGTATATAAATCTAAGTGCTATTGCTAAGTGCTATTGATAGGAAGATGTTTCATTTAAATGAAGAAAATGAACACATAAATTCAGTATTGTAAATCTTGGGTAACAGTGCCTTTGACTAATAACATTTTTCCTGCCCCAAATGCTCAATAAATACACCACTTTTCATATAATGATAAGGTTCAGATTTTGATATATAGTTAAAGAGCACTCTTTAACCCAAAATTATATTTATAAGAAAATATTAACTTTTATTAAAAGTCTGATTTGATTTGATTATTAAACCAAATAGAGCAATAGTAGACAAGGCCATATTATATGAGTAAATGTCCTTAGCCACTCATAGCTAAACTAAAAAGCAATATTCCACAGCTGAGAATTTCACCATTTTCTTCTTGATGTTTTTTAAAAGGAATGTTTTATTATATGTGGTGATTCTTTTTAAAAAAATCAGAAAGCAAAACACAAAACATCCAAATAATTCTGAAAATAAAATAAAAATAAAAATCACAAATATTTCAATAGTTTGATCCCTGAGTACATAAATGGAAGCCATCATAACGTTTTAATAAATAAATGCATGTTAAAGAAGAGGTGTTGAACTCCAAACTCTAAAATAATCTAAAGTCTTTTGGTTACAGGAGACAATGGGGATGAATCCCCTGATTCTTCATTTTTCACCCAGAAATATGTGGCATAATATTTGACTGGTTTCCTTATTGTAGAAAAAAAAATATTAGGGCTACTAGATTTTGATTGCAAAACCTAAACAACCACTAACAGCTTATTATTTGTATAGTTAAAATTATCTGTATTCATTTCTGCCATCTAGTGTTTATGTAGATTTTGCAGCTCTGGAATCCCAGTGTAAATGTTATAATTGCAGCAGAAAGAATGAAGAAAATAATTCCAAATTTAAAAAATTGAAATATAAATTATTTTTGGGAGCTCTGTAGGAATGAAGCTTAAAATGTAAATATGGAGTCCTACAGTAACAAAGGCAAAATAAGGTTCACAATAGGAGTGTGCTAAGAAAGATGTTTGATTAAAAAGATGGAATGCCATTTCTTTAGTGACCACAAGGTCACAGGAAATAAAATTATAGTTTTATAGCTTTCTTTTTAGGTTCTCATTCCCACATCCACTGGATCAGGGATGTATTTATCAGTCCTATATTTGTACATGAGGCTAGATTAAGATAATCAAGGATTGATCACTTGTTATTCAGACTTATTCGGAAATGGAATCAATTAGTCTGAGTGGGTATGGTTGCCATAAGATTTATGGCTTAGCATGAGATGTGAACAAAGTCATTGTCTGAGTTCCCACATCACAGTAAGCCATAGTTCACAAAGCTCTTAGACCAAAGCTGTAGGGGGCTTAGCACATCATGTGAATACTGGGTGTGTTTTGTTGCAATATATTCCTTTACATCTTTCGGTAATATAGTGTCTCTGTATGTGTGTATGCATATTCGTTTTAATTTTTTTTTGTCTAATATACACAATGAATTGGGGAATATCAGCATAGTTTAAAATACTGACTGAGTGATTTTACATTAGGATATTGGGGGGAGTGTATGCTTAAATCATGGTTCCAAAGTAGAATATACGATGGAATTTACTTCAGAGAGATACAATAGCATGCGGTTATACTTTTATTGATTCTTATTTAATTAATTTCAAGTATCTTGTCTTTTAAGATACAAATCCTGCTTAAGTAACATCATTAATAATAAATACAATTATATATTATTTTTAAAACAATGGAAAACTTTTGAAAATATCCTTCAAATGAATTAATAGAAAGCATGTTGATATATATGTTTACACATATTTTCAGTGGAAAAAAAATTCTCCTCATGGAAAAATAAATTTTGTGCCTAGATTTATATCTGATGAACAGTTTATCAGTTTCCCTTGTGTTTCATATAACAGTTCATCAGGGAAGCATCCATTTGTTTAGTCTGAACATAATTTAACTTTAAACTATAATACCAAATCATGCTTCAAAGAAGCCACATACTTATTATGTGTTTTCAGTCTACAACAACAACAAAAATGAATTCAATCAAAACTTCTCTGCAACTGCACTAGTTTTAACTCAGAGAAACTCTCAAGTGGCATGAGGATCCTAGAAGTTCTCAAAAGTATCAAGATGGAGGGGAAAAATAGTTCAATTACTTTTTTTCACAACAAAACTGAAAAAAAGATTTGGCTATGAAAAATTTGGAGACAATGAAGGACACCTGATAGATGTGAGTCATAAGGTCCTTTCTTTGCTGTTGGATGAGAGTCTCTGGGAAGAGCAAACTCTACAAAATGACAAAATAGCAGGAGCTCATCTCTCAACATTAGTAGATTTTAATCCTTCCTCTTTATAAAAAGCATTGTTTTGCTCTTAGTTTGAAAAATGTTTAATTTTAGACAGATTCGAACAGAAGAAGACAATATTTACATGGTTATTCTTGGCATGTGAATCCCCAGAGCAGCTGTAACTTAAATTAAATGGAACGATCAAACAGTTCATCCATTAGTGAGTAAAAACAATTGCCAAAATAAGCATGGCGTGGTTCTATACACACAGCTGGCAACTGCCTTCAAGCTACAATTAATGGTAATTAAAGCCTCTGCCAACATGGGTGATGATGTTTGGGATTCTATCTGGAGTTTCACTGCTCACAGGGCTATTTGATTTGGAAAAGGGGGCCTTTTGCTTCAGTAGATTGTAGTTCAGAATAAATAAAATTAAAGAGACTATTATCCTAACCTTTCGCTTTACAATATAACCCATAGGCAACACACAGCCAGCCACACAAGCAATACCACCATGCCACAGTGCCTCCAGTTTAGAAACAATGAAAAGCATCTGATGGCAGCAACAAAGACACAGAGGTTGAAATGATATAAACACTGTCTAGACCTTTCCTTTAGTCAGAGCTTGGAGAAGGACACAACTGATGAGAAGATTATCAGTTCTGAGGCATTTAATTTCATTTAGAGGCATTCCAGAGAATCACCCAATTGCATGATCCCAATTTGGAAGAAACGCACCAATTTTCAGGTGTGCATTTCAGGTGTCTCTATTCTTGTTAAACCTCTGGATGGCTTAGTATGGGGTATCAAACTGGTGGCCTGTGGCCCGTATGCATCATGCACAGGCCATGCCCACCCCAGCTCTGGGAAGGGGAAAAACATCATGAAATGTCATGTGACGGAACGTGATACCATGAGTTAGACACCTATGGCTTAGTATGTTTACTTCATCACACAATTTACCTCCAACTCCATCCCTCCAAAAATAGCAAGCAGAAATTCTCAGCCCGTGTCATTTTGGTGACATCACAATATCACCTGCCATACTAACTATGGCCAGGAGAAGGTAAGGAAAACCAACTAAATAAAGTGGAAGCATGGTCCTCACTATACAAAGGTTACTCAGCTTTCCTCTAAAGATGATAAAATTATGACATTATTACTAATTCATTGCTAGAAAGCCAGGATGAAACCTGGAAATTTGTCAAGCATCTTGCCATTACATTTCCACTTTAAGTTATGGTCTATGTCAGGAACTTCTCATAATGCAGAGGAATGGGGGAAAATGATTGGAATATATTCCCACTGTTGTTCTTGAGGCAATAGATACAGTAAATATCCTTATTATTAGTCCTAAATCAAAATACTAAATATAAATTACTGCAAGTTGCTGTTCTTTAAGTACTTAATGTCCAGTGGTGGGATTCAATTTTTTTTACTACCGGGTCTGTGGGTGTGGCTTGGTGGGCATGGCAGGGGAAGGATACTGTAAAACCTCCATTCCCTCCCCACTCCAGGGGAAAGTTATTGCAAAATCCCCATTTCCTCCCAATCAGCTGGGACTCAGGAGGCAGAGAATAGATGGGGATAGGGCCAGTCAGAGGTGATATTTACCGGTTCTCTGAACTACTCAAAATTTCCACTACCGGTTCTCCAGAACTGGTCAGAACCTGCTAAATACCACCTCTGTTAATGTCCCTTTTGCTGCCATTCATTCACAGAAGTTTCTTTATCATTGGAAATGCATTTTGTTTTGTGGTTGTAACAAAACAGATATTTTTGTTCTGATCTAATATTGTTGTTTGTTTTTATAAAGCAAAACTCATAATGCCTCAAGAGTTCCACATAAATGATAAAACAAAACTAAAGGATGTTTGTTTCCTTAAATTTTGAGGCCACCAAACTCAAAAATAACCCAAAGTCTTTTGGTTATTGGAAACATTTGGGATAAATCCCCTGATTCTTTATTTTTCACCTAAGACCCACAAGAATATGTGGTACAATCTCTGTTGACTGTGAATTCCAGTCCGACCTGAGGCATGAAAATCAACTGGGAGACTTTGGGCCAGTCATTCTCTCTCAAGCCAACTCAAGCCATAAGATTATTGTTAAGGGGGAAATAGACAAAGGAAAGAGTATTATATATATGTTCGCCAGCTTGAGGTATTTATAAAAAATAATAAGGGCAAGAATATCTATCTATCTAACCGTCCGTCATTCATTCATCTATCTATCTATCTATCTATCTATCTATCTATCTATCTATCTATCTATCTAATTATCTATCTATCTATCATCTATCTATCTATCTATCTATCTATCTATCTATCTATCTATCATCTCCCAGATATGTTTTTTTAGGTGTGAAGCTTCAGTGTGATGGTATGTGGTAGTGATGTGTGGTGGTATGCAGTTTACTAACCATAAACTGGAGGTTTCTGGGAGGAAGCCATCAAACTAACTTTCAGTCTAAAATGAAAATATTCTTGTGCAGCTTCACAAGCAGCACAGCAATTGTGCCAACAGCAGTAAAAGCAGTAAACATAACATCATATATAATTGAAATAATTATGTTCCCCAAATGAGCAAGCATTCTGTAATGTAAGGACAGGGAAATGCACTTAAATGTATGGGGAGATCAATGAAATGCAGTGAGAAAAGTGAGGTAATTCCCTCCTTCTATCTCTCCTATAATAAGCAGAGGAAAGATACAAGTTCCATGGACAACTTCATAGATGAGGAGACAATTCCATTTGTCATCACCCTGGCATTTTAATCCAAAGAAGAAAATCCATACTTGGCTGGTACTTTATCCAGAAAATTCCATTGGGCTATATCAAAAAGTATTTTCTGCATCAATAAAACCATGATTACTGATTTCATTTTCTCTGGACACATTTTCTCTATTTGCTGTTTTAAATTTTCTCAAGAAGCACATGAAGATATTTCAACTTTCAGGCAAAAGCTACTTTAATTATTTTTTTATCAGGTATCTATTCTGTTGAATGTCCATTTATCTTTAAATATTCCAATATTTTCCTTATCTATTCACATCCTGCATGTTATTTACTTAGGGTTCAAGCATTTTTCTCAGAATCTCCTTCCCTGATGCTTTCTCTTTGGTTATTTCCTACTTTACAGCCCAGTCTGCTATAATAAAGCAGTGCTTAAAATGTCTAATATTTTTTTTAAAAAAAAATCAATTAATTGTTTTTGCTTTGTTTGCATTTTTCCAGATCAGTTAGAACACATGGAAAAACAATGGGACTTTCTATTAAAGAATAACTAGCTGAGGGAAGTAATTCATATTTAAATTCAATAAAACTAGTTATGTAGTGAAGTGGCAGGTTCCTTTTTGGTAAAGGGAAGACTTAACAGAGATGTTTTCACAAGGATTTCTATATTAAGCATTTGGTTGGAACTAATAGTGCATATGGTCCAACTTATTATCTTATGAAAGTGCAAGGTAGATTCATTCAAACTGTTTTTGAACCTAGAGCTGCCAAATTTTTCACATATCTTATCTACTATGATACTCCGTGGACCTGGATACTTGCAGGACCACCTACTACCACCAATAGCCTCCCACCGGCCGGTACGCTCCCATAGAGAGGGGCTCCTCCGGGTGCCATCGGCCAAACAATGCCGACTGGAGGCCCCCAGGGGGAGAGCCTTCTCTGTGGGGGCACCTACTATCTGGAACAAGCTCCCCCCAGAGATACAGAGGATCCCAGATCTGCGCACCTTCTGCCGCGCTTTAAAGACCTTATTATTTCACCAAGTGGGCCTGGCCTAATTTTCTCCCTCTTTTATAGAAGATTTGTAATTTTTAAATATCTTTTAGTATTTTATATATTCAATTTTAAAATTAGTTTTAAATAGTTTGGGGTTTTAATTTGTCGGGGCCAAAATAATTTAATTTGATTTTTTTCTATTTTTAAATTTTGTATGTATGTGTTTTATTGTCTGGCTGTGCACCGCCCTGAGTCCTTCAGGAGTAGGGTGGTATAGAAATCAAATCAAATAAAATAAAGAAAGAAAGAAAGAAATGATAAAGAAGATAAAATACAGACAGAAGGTCTGTGGATCATAATAAAGAAGATGAAATACAGACAGAGGCTTCTAGAAACAAGAATCCTGGAGGGGGTGATCCCCATCAGGGTTGGAGCCCAATGACTCCACTCTGACTAAAATAGATTCAGGAAGCCCCAGGACTCCTGCCTGCATCCACTGATAGCCTCTGAGCTTCATCCATCCAGCCCCAAGCAGAAAGGAGGCTTTAAGGATCTGAGGGCAGGCAGCTGAGCTCCACAGATCAAAGAGGCTGGCCAAGAGGCAGACTCTGATCTAAAACATGCACTGGATGGAAGCTCAGAATGGCGATTTATTGGGAGAAAACTCTGAAAACAAATTGTCAAGCCTCAGCTCTTTGGTGTTTAGTTTGTCCTATTGTGCCACGGGCTATGGAGTCCATTTCTCTGTGTTTCTTGTCTTTTCTCTGTATGTGTCATTTGTTTATTGGATTCCTGGTCTCAACCCATGCCAAGCCTTGATTTACATTACAATTCTGTCTTTAACTGTGGGCAAAAAGGACTCTTTGCTTCTACTGTAAAAGCTCTGCCTGAATTGCATATACAGTACCTGGACTATGGCAGCCAGCCAGCTTGCTAGTTGGTTGACTGACAGCTACCAGTATCAGCATAGAAAATTTTGTCCTACTCTTACATACCTAGATTTCAGACCTTGCCATCTTGAATAGCAAGTCTTGACATTTTATTCAGCTTCTGTAGAATAGAGTTTAGAACAATAGAATTGTTCTTATATAGATCAATATTCAGGAAAAAATGTTTTACTTATGGTCAACCAAACTGCTTATCTATAACTATTACATATGTACATTGTGCTAACAACATGTAACAACATGTAACAACAGCAACATGTGGTTTATTTGGTTTTGGCTTAGTGAGCTGTGGAAACCAACCCCTGTGGTTTTTAAACCATGATTTATGGCTTAGCATGTTATATAAACAGTTAATTGTGACTTATCCTTAACCCAGAGGCATAAAGATATAATTTCTCATTTCACTCCAAATTCTATTATTTCTGAGATGGCAACAAGAGACAATAAGTGATCTTATTAAACAAATAGGCAAAGGAGAAATATAATAATCATAGATACATATCATCCTCCCTCAATAAAAACATGAAACTAAAAACAAGCTACTATTCAGTGCCAACATCATTATAGCTAATCGTATTAAGCTTTCAGAGCAAGCAGGATAATCATGGAGATAGTTGCTTATCCTCTCAATTTTCTATCCCCTGTAAAGTTAATACTTTATCTTCTTTGTGGGAATGCCACTGTAGCTTCTGCTCCTAACAAACATAAAGCTTAGTGGAACAACCATTTCCCCCATAACTTCTCTAAGAAATAAGGAATAAAAGATGAATATTTTCTTTGTGTATTCAAAGTTGTAAAGCTGAGCTTCCATTCTACAACAACTGTTTTGTTGTTAACAATTGAAACACACTTTAATTCCATATATTTACATGGAGTTTAGTGAACTTCAGTTGCAGGAGAATAAGGTGGACTGTGAACCTCTTTCCCTTGCAATTATAATTGACAGATCAATTCACAGAAACATGGCAGAATTTTGTAAGAAACACAGTTTCATTCCAAACAACTCAATGCTTTGCTGCCCAAAAATAATTTCTAAAAGATAAAGATCACATAGATATACAATATAGGTGTCAATATAATTTTGTAAAATCAAGAATCATAGAAATTTCTTTTTCAAGAATTTTCACAAAGATTTATGTTTGGGTATGTTGTGTTTGAGTTTTTTTGCCCTTAAAATATACATTATATTTACAGTGCTTGGAGTTGTTTGGGGTTTTTTTTTTTTTTTAAGTCATTCCAGGCTCATCACATCAAATTATAACAGCACAAAGAGGAGGATTTAATATTAGCTCTTTAAAAAAAAACATGGATTTGTTTAATGTTGAATTTCAACAGAATCCATGTAGATCTTGTGAAACAGCGAGGGAGGGAGGGAGGGAGGGAAGGAAGAAGGAAAGAAGGAAGGAAGGAAGGAAGGAAGGAAGGAAGGAAGGAAGGAAGGAAGGAAGGAAGGAAGGAAAGAATTCTAGGCTACTTAATTGGCTGAAATGTTACTTAATCCTTTCTCTAAATAAAACAGCAGGTCACCAACTAGACAAAGTAACTTATTTTAGTTCCTTTTGATTCCTATGGAAGAGATTTAAAAATATGACATCAATTGAAGGAAATATAAGCACTTAAGTCAAGCAACTATATACAGCAGGCTGCCATTTGGCCCTTGACACTTTCATTCATTTTTGTTGATAGAAAAAAAAATTAGGTTAATAGTGCATTCAGCCTGAAGAATCACAGATTCTATGGTCCGCTTTATAGTCACTTTAGTACTTCTCTGAATGTCGTAATGGTACTCCAAAGCCTTCAGAAAGAAAGAAATAGAAATCCAAATAAATAATAACATACATTAAGTGGTGAAGGTGTGCAAAGCTCACAAGTCACAGATTATCCGAGGGAATACCCGAGGGAATGAATTTGTAACATTCTCATTTCATCCTGAGTCTTATGGCATTAGATTAAAGCTCCTTAAAACTGATCACTTGAATTCTGAGTACATTTCCAGAAATCAGAATTAGACAGCTTAAATGGAAAATGGAGAGCAAGGCCATGGAAATTCTATAAGTAGAAATATTCTGATTCAGTTCTATTTATTTCTCAGCTGCAGCAAAACTGACTGCAGGCTGTGATGTATTTTCTCTTTGCTCTTTGGTATAGAAAAGATCCCAAATTGTGGTTGTTTCCCTCCAATATTCAATTGTTTATTTCTCATTCTACTAACACAATTCATTCCTTCTGTTTGGTTTAAGAAAGCCACCCAGACTCTCAGAAATCTGAGAAATTAAGAATTTGTGATTAAAGATACTAAATTTTGGTAAATGAGAAACCATTTAGCCCAGCTTAGAACAGTATCTATTCTTAACTGTATGCTTAGGTGAAAAGATTTGTGAGAGGCCAAAAATGCAGACACTTCTCCATCTGTTTCCTAAAAAACTTTTTACAATGATGCTATGGATTTTTCATTTAGTTGTAAGCTGTTCTAAACTCAGGTCTGGGTGAAAAACTCAAATATATAAATATTATACATACATACTTAAGACTGAATTAAAGACCCACTTTAGCATATTCAAAGCTTCATCTATGTACAATGGGACTGAAAGAAAATGATTTGAATAATACAACAATCCTGCCATTATCCCAATTTTATTTTTCAAAAGGCAATTGGACTTTGTTTTTCTTTGAAGACATTTCTCTTCTCATCCAAGAGAAGCTTCTTCAGTTCTTCAGTTCTTAGATGAGAAACAAAATGTCTTCAAGGAAAGTCCAATTGCTTTTTGAAAAAAAAAAACACCTTTGGGACAACCATAACCTGGATGGCTGAGAATCTCCATAGACAAATCCTGCTGTCATGATGATTTTATGAATGCAGCTATGATGTTGTCTTGGTAACAGTATGATAGTAGTTTATCCCTGCCTTCCTCCAGCAGGTTTTACTTAATTAAATTTATGTTTTGTTTGTTTGTTTGCTTGCTTGCTTGCTTGTTTAGAAATTCCCGGAACAATGTCACTAATCACAATATTTATTTTATTGAATTATATAATGTTTAGTATACATTTTATCTTTTTAATACAGTTTTCTCATTGCTGAACACAACACATGAAGGAACACATTTTCCTTCAGACTTTAAAAGCAGAAAATTTGTGAGCAGACCCTACTGATTCTCGCTGTTCTTTTTACATATACCCTAGCAGAAATACCGTACCTAAATGCCAGATGTTTAATCAAGAATGTGCATGTGTAAAATGATGTGCAACTCTTTTAAGAATTGAGAACGGATGGCTCAGACCTTTAACTATTACCACTTTGAAGGTGTTTTTTAAATTATTCATTCTCCATATGTATATAGTTCACATTTAAAAGTGTTGCAGCTGCATATTTTCTACACAGGGATATCTAGCAAATTTTGAACAAAACTGTGTGAATTGGCACTTAGCGATGTACTTTTGCTAGGGAATTGCTATCATATGATCAAATACAAATGACAAAATAGTGAAATTAATGCTGTTTTGTTGTTGTAATTTTGCAAATAATGCCTTTAATGTTGCCAAATATCACTAATTCACCTTTGGGAATATCTATGTTTCTTCAGACCAATTTGATCCTTCTCTGAACGAATACTTAATTATTCTTCCACAGCATCATATTCCCAATAATAATGCATTAGTCTGAGTAGCTGGACATGTCTCTAGGGCATTTCTTTCCTGAAAAAATGCCAATGAACTATGGTGAGCATGATCTTCCTAATAAATTATCAAAGTTCATAAAACAAAAACACACTAAATCATCCTAATTTATTCTAGCAAAAAGCCTGAAGATGTGTCATGTTTAAGATGGATATATTCACAATGGGATTGTGCAAGTTAAGGGAATCGATGTTACCTTTACAAAAGTAATAATGTACTCTGATCCCTTGAATACATTTTTTGAATGCATCAGGCAACATAAATCATATTTAATTATTTAAAGAAAATATTTACACAGACTTTTAAGGCTGTTTGAATTTATCAACTAGAATTCTCTGGAGACTTATTTCCAGAACCTCTATTTATTAGCTGACTCTTGCATCTTGTACTTCTAATGGAACAACGGGTATAGTGTGCACACACACACAAATAGGCTACTGATCATAAAGATAGAGATGTAGGCCAAAAGCTTTGATTTTCTGGGGTAAATTGTAATACACGGTCCAAATCATTTAGCCCTTTTATTAAAAGTCTTAAATGAATCTCCTTTCCTCTGGAGAACATGAAGAAGGTCACAGAATGACAATTCTGCATTTAGGGAACTGTGCTCTGTATTACTTTCCTCTATGATTAATATTACAATATTCCTGATTCTAGATTAACTTGTAACATTTTTCTACCACATTCTTCATGTTAAAAGCCCTCTCTCTAACTATTATCTAGTAAAGCTGAGATTCCACCCAGAGATAGAAAACACCATAAAATTTATATAAAATTTATTTTATTTATGTAAAATTAAGCGATACCTTTCCCCGTTTTACCTTGTTTTGATTATTTTATGTTCATCTGCTTAATAAATTTTATTTTTTTGTTTTATTTATTTATTTTCATCAAGCATGTATTTTATGACAGATATGAGTGTAAACATAATTATAAATACATGAAAAGGATACGAATAGAAGAAAACATTAGGACAGGGACGGTAGGCATGCTGATGCACTTATGCATGCCCCTTACAGACCTCTTAGGAATGGGGTGAGGTCTACAGTAGACAGTCTAAGGTTAAAGTTTTGGGGATTTAGGGAAGAAACCACAGAGTCAGGTAATGCATTCCAGGTGTTGACAACTCTGTTACTGAAGTTGTATTTTCTACAGCCTAGTTTGGATCGCTTTACCATGAGTTTGTATCTATTGTGTCCTCTTGTATTGTTTTGGTTGGAGCTGAAGTATTCATTGGCTGGTGGGACATTGTAGCAGATGATTTTATGTACTATGCTTAGGTCAGACCAAAGACGGTGAAGTTCTAAATTGTCTAAGCCCAAAATTTTGAGTCTGGTGGCATAAGGTATTTTGTTGCAAGCAGAGGAGTGGAGGACTCTTCTTGTGAAATATCTCTGGACTTGTTTGATTGTATTAATGTCTGATATGCAGTGTGGGTTTCAGACAGATGAGCTGTATTCAAGAATTGGTCGGGCAAAAGTTTTGTATGACCTAGTTTTCAGTTCAATATTACCAGAGAAGAAGCTATGCAAGATTAGGTTAACAACTCTTAATGTTTTTTTTAGCAATGCTGTTACAGTGAGCTCTGGCACTTAGATCAAAAAGGTTGTCTGCTCGTTTTTTAATTTATTTTTCAGCAGCTCTTTTAGAGGAGATAATAAGGAAAGAGAGGCTCCTTATTATGAGATTAAAGACAGAGGTGGATAGTTTGATTAAAAAGAAATTGAGCAGGATTTTTCCTCTAATTTTGAAAGGATTAAAATGCAATGGAGATTCCAGTGGGGAGAAGGGAGCTGAAATACCTTGTTGATTGGGCTTTGCCCTGTGCCACCAAACCAGGGGTGGGTTCTGGTTACCTTTACTACCAGATCACAACGGGAGCACGCTTCTGCAGATGCACAGATTGTCCACTGTGATGTCCGGGTTGGCGGGCGGAGCCTCCCGCCGCTTTTACTACCGGTTCGCAAGAACCGGACAGAACTGGAAGCAACCCACCACTGCACCAACCTTAAACCTCACACTATTCTAGAGGCTTCTCCAAGTCTTCAAAGCATCTCTTTTGGGTCACAGAGGGCTCCAGAGGCACAGAGGAACCATGATTACTCTATTATCTTGTTCTTTAGTGGACAGATTCCTAGAGATAATTTCTTGTTACAGGACCACTGGAGCCAATACAAAGTCAGTTTTGATTGAACTTTCATTTATCACTTTTTATCACATATACTAAATCTAAGTTTCAGAATGAAGGCCACCTTAAGGCATGCAAGGCACTATCTCTCAGCCCAGCCAACTTTAAATGGCTATTGGAGAAAAGGAAGAAGGAATGAGGAGAGAGAGAGCTTACTATTGCCTTAAATCCCTGTGGAGAAAATGAGATATAAATCTGATGATTTATATCTGATGATATCATCTTTGTTATCCAGAGAACAATTTCATCAACATTCAGGCATCACAGTTGTCTTCTGTTAGGCTACCATTTGAGCAGCAATCCTGAATGAAAATTAGTAGACTTTTGGGAGTTACCTATTTATCCAAAAGATCCTGAATTTAAGATGATCTTCACCCACTGGCTAAAATCAACTCTAGTTCAAAGCAATCCTGAAACCCACCTTCAATAAATGTATTCTACTTCATAAAGTGAAATTGGAGAGGACTTCTACAAAGGGAAAAAGAGCAGCTGATGTTTATAACTGCTTCTGAACTTGGCAGTATTTGATATCAATGGTACAACTAAGTACTTGTTTGTGACATATCATTTACAATATGTAGTAAGATCATTACTCAGAATCATGGATTAGTAAAAAGTGTTCACCTCAACATAATGAGCCTCTGTTCAGTACAATTCCACTTTACTTCAAAATCTGATGCATAACCTTAGTGTTAATATTGCTTAATAGTTACAAGATCTTCAAGGACACACTGAAGTTCTGAATTATAGAAATATTTCAATTTATTAAATAGTTGGTCAATTGGCCTTGTTTCAACAAAGAATTAGTTTCTGCTGGTATAGTTTCATTACAAATTTGATACCATGTTGTTTCCTCTGTTTTTAACCTTTTAAAAGTTTACAAACAATGGGAAAATATGAACTGTGTTATGAACATTTCCAACATTCTGCTATGGTGAACAATTTCTTCAGATAAATGAACAAAGAAGAAATTGTAGCATGCAATTAGAATAATAAAAAAGCAAACAATTTTTCAGGCAATTCAAGAAAATTGAAGCTTTTGATAGAGCACAGGATCACTCTGCCTCACCAAAACTATTCAGAATAACAATGGAACCACAGCACCCTCTTCCCACACACACTTCTACAATTGAGAAATTCTCTGGCATGGTTCAATGAAAGATATTAACTAAAGATAATGAAGCTGCACTTGCACTGCAGATATCTTTATCACATGTTTGCAGCAAATCACTGTAGAGAGTGGTTTTTATCTTGGAAAAAGATGAGATTTGCATTCTTGTGTTTAAAAATAAAAAAATAGTCGATTTTACTCATTTTAAATATGTGGTGGAATGTAGCCTGGATTCCAGAAGGGAGGGGCTGCACTTTGGAGGACCAAAAATATCAAGGTTTAGATAGTTTGGTTGGGAGAAAGAGAATAAGACAGCTCCTCCCTAGCAGTTCTCAGTTAGAAAACTGATTTCTCAGTTCTCAGAGTATATCTATAGTGATGTAAATGGTTGGTTCAGTTTGGCAAAATGTCTGTCTGTAGGTGAGAAACAATAAAGGAAACTGCTTGAAAGTAACACTAAAAGTTTTTCTTGGTTTTGGGAGCCTGACAAGCGTAAGGAAATGTATGCTTTCAAGTCCTAGCAACTGCCTGGACAAGTCCCTGCAGTTTTCTTGGCAAGATTTTTTGCAGTGTTTGCCATTACTTTTTCCTAGGGCTAGAGAGAATAAGTGACCCAAAGTTTCTTAGCTGACTTCAGGCCTAAGGCAGAATGAGAACTCACTGCCTCCTGATTTCTAGCCTGAGGAACTACTGGCTCCCAATGTGCATCTTACAGAATATCTATTATCATCATTTTTAGATATTACATGATTAACCTTGACTGTAACAGAAATGATAAGAAGTCAGTTCAGCATGAACTCTCTAAAGGTGGCAAAAGGTTTTATTTTAAGAGATTTTTTTTTCAAGATAAATGTATATCACTGCATCATTAGGCCCTCTACTGTTTATAATTTCAATATATTCTAAAACTGGTTCATGCAGTAATGTGAACCAAAATTCCTTTTAAGTTAGCATGTCCTTTGCAATACCTAATATTGTGGGATTAATTTGTAAAAGGATTTCCATACCCCATATGTTTATGGAATGATCGAGTGCAGTTGAAGTGCAGTTAAGTGAAAAGATTTTCTTTCAAGTTTGAGTATTCAAAAGAAACAATATTCTATTACAGAGAAAGAGGCTGTTTCAAATATCAGTATCTAAATTTCACTTCTACCATTACTTCATTGATCTTCTGGTTATAATAGAATAGCTATTCTGATCTTCAAATCACTACCTCTCAAATTCTTCTAAGTCAAGCTTCTGGGGAAGACTAATGGAAAAAGAAGTGAAAAATGGATGGAATTGAGGGTGAGAAAAAGAAAAATGGAAAAGATTTTATAAATGAGAAGGAAGCAAGGGAAAATTGTTGGAGTAAAATCAACAGTAATGAAAAATAGTAGAATTTGGATCTTAGACACATGTTAAAAATTGAAGGGACTTTGATGGCTTTATATTCAATTCCCTGCCTCAATGCAGGATTTATATTGTAGAGAGCAATCACAGTATCCCTAAATGGATGATTATCTACCTCTGCTTAAATAAGCCTAGTAAAACAGAGATCAGAGTCTTTTAAGGAAGCTCATAGTGTTCATCCATAATCAGCTCTCCATTTCTAGCCATCTGCTCCAATACCCTCCTCTACAGCAGCAGGGAATGTCTACACAACAGATAATGCCTTACAGTTATAGCATTTTTCTTTTTTGTTTTCTTCAGTGCTTTATTATTTTATACCTTGCAACTGCTTCATGCTCTTGTAAAGAAATGGCATACACATTTATTAAAGAAACATAATCTTTTCCACATTGTGCACTGCTATAATTGGTTGACTCGGCCTTGCATCCTTCCGAGGTGGGTAAAATGAGGAGCCAGATTGTTGAGGATAATATACCACTAAAAAGGGTGGTAAAGCACTATGAAGTGGTATATAAGTCTAAGTGCTATTGCTATCATAAATGAACCAATCTTAAAGGTTGGAAAATCTTAGTTTAGCACCTTGGGTCTATGGTTCTTAAGCTAGAAAGAAAACAGAAGGAATATCTATTTCCCTTAAGAACTGTAACAATGCAGCAGAGCTGCTTTTGTTGCCTGAATTACAATGACCTCTAAAACATTCTGCTCATCACATTTCCACATGGCATCTTTTTTAAGTAGAACCAATTGCATTAAAACAGTCATGAAACTTCAGGCTTCCACACTTGAGTGAAAATGCAATCAGAAAAATTTAAAATGCATATATTCCAATTTTTTCCCACCTGCACTTTCAACAATGTGAGGCAAATGTGTCACCAAAATTCACCAAGGGCATAATTAATAATTATCAAGGTTCCATCTGTGGAATTACTAATGGCAAAATTACATACACAACCAACATATTCTTATAAACTCTGCATCTGATTTTCTGTTTATAAAACTCTCTCTGTGTGTGTATGTGTGTGTGTGTGTCATTGCTGTCATTCTTTTTCCTTCTTACTAGAGATGAAAGCTGTCTAGCCAAAATGATTCATGTGGCTCTAAGTGAAAGACAGAGATATTTGTTATTTATTTAGTAGGGGTTTAAGCGCCCCTTGATCCCAGAAGTTCTGCCAGGGGAACAAATTCTGAATAACCATACAGATTATACTGAACATTTCTAGGGTTATAAATTTATTATAAATAAATAGTTTTGTCTGAATTTCATCCAGGTCACCTGAGACTTTAACCTTTGAATACTCAAATTATGGCTGAACAAGCTTTACTAGCAAAGCTGGGGTTTTCAGTTGTGGGAAGCCCTCCCCCTCCCCCCCCCAATAAAGAATGAAATATTTTGGGGAATATTAAAAAAGCAGAATAGAAGATTTCCCCTAAAGGAGAAAAAAAAACTCTAAGGGAGGCAGAAACAAGCCCCAGTTTCCCTGCCCCAAGAAGAAACTGAGGAGGCCAGTTTATAAAAATGCAGTTTTAGTAATCCATTCAAAAAGACTGGGTCAGGCAGAAATTTCAGATAAACAACATCATAAGCAACACAATCAAGCCAAAGACTGACAAAATTAGCCCAAACACCTAAGATTTGCTTTCCTCTTTTGCCTATAGAGCCAGCCATGACCCCTACATAACCCCATAGGAATCCAGAAGGTATAAAACCCACCCACTCTCAACTCTATTTTGCCAGCTGTCCCAGAATCACATGTGGTTGGTGGTTCTGCTTCATCAACAAAGGGAACCTTTCTTTCCAATCAGCCTCCATTTTATTCCCGGCTTGGATTTGGATCTGGATTTTTCTTCCAACACAGTGTTTGGTGGAATAGGGCAGAGAAACAATAATTCCATAGTAGATGTCTTTCTGTACTATATGAACTCAGCTTCTTAGGATAACAAAAATATAAAATGGAGGCCATGATTATGATTATAATGAATTGGATGCAATGTTGAGGTGTAGTTCACATTTTTGTTGGGATTTTTTGGTCAGTCATTTCTGTGTGGCGCCCCACAGACATCATTTTGTGGGATTGTCTCTTGGGAACTCCTTGTTTTGTTTTGTTTTATTTTAAAAAAATCATGTTTATGTCATCAGTGATGGATACATAATGTAGATTTATCAGGATAAAATCACCATCAAACCAATGCAGGGTGTTTTGTAAACATAGGACCCTTCACTCCTGGGAAAAATATATCTCCTTTTCCTGTTCTGTTCCATTGCATTCATTTCTATTTCATTCAGTTCCATTCCATTCTGAGGTGCCCTAACAATATTTTAGAAGGTAGATAATGCTATGATTCAAATTGCATTGTGCATTTTTAAATGAGTAAGGGCCAATGATTTATTTGCAAGGGCCTCTTGCCTCACTCCATGCCCTGCATGCCCTCATACAGAAGTAAAACCACTGCCACCACTGCTCTACCACGTTGGTTCTGAACCATTTCCACTCAAATTTATAATAATTTGTCATTATTAGAATATCCAATTATAAGAAGGGGTTCCTGGATGTTCTTGTTTCCTCTTCTTATGGCCTCACTTTTTTGGTGTCTTGTGTCTTTTCACTGATTAAGCTTTCGGAATGGACCTGTCTATTGATATATTACCATATATTATACTTGTTTTCTCTCAGTGATAATATCCACCTATTCTCTCAGCAAGGTAGTTTTAAAAATATTGGATTAATATTGGGTAAGGGAATAGAAAAAGTGGGCTCCCAAGAAACTTCCTCAGGTTATTTGTTAACCAAAAAAAACAAAAGAAAAAAGAAGCAGGATTAAATTGCCTTAATAAAAAGAGTCTTATAAAGTGTGTTTCATTATATTCTCCTTTTCTTGGCAAATTGAAAAAGCTCCTATTTTGCCTGAAATGTGCTTGTACTCAAATTTTTAGAATTTGCTCAAATGTTCAGTTTTCCAGACAAAGAGAAAATGTCTTTCATGTAGAAGAAAATATTGCCCTGATTAAATAAAATGCCTCAACATCTAAAAAGTAAAAACTGAACTTTTCTCAAAAGCACTATATCAATACTGGAAAAAATATTTAAGGACATTTTAACTACTGGACTCTTAAGAACTTCATTATATTTTTGAAATGTCACACATACACATACACACACACACTGCATTTAAAAGTAGTAAAACAAACAAAAGACATTGATTGCTCTAAATCTTCACATTTCAATCCATCCGCACTCCACAGCAGTTTAAATGACGCATGGGGTGGGACCATAAAACTGCCTTTGATCTTTCATTTAATGTTACTATCAATAGGATAGGATAGGATAGGATAGGATAGGATAGGATAGGATAGGATAGGATAGGATAGGATAGGATAGGATAGGATAGAAAAAATAGAGTTGGACAGGACCTTGGAGGTCTTCTAGTCCAACCCCCTGCCCAGGCAGGAAACCCTACACCACTTCAGACAAATGGTTATCCAACCTCTTCTTAAAAACTTCCAGTATTGGAGCATTCACAACTCTTGGAGGCAAGTTGTTCCACTGATTAATTGTTCTGTCAGGAAATTTCTTCTTAGTTCTAAGTTGCTTCTCTCCTTGATTAGTTTCCACCTATTGCTTGTCCTGCCCTCAGGTGTTTTGGAGAATAGTTTGACTCCCTCTTCTTTGTGGCAGCCCCTGAGATATCAGAACACTGCTATCATGTTACCCCTAGTCCTTCTTTTCACTAAACTAGACATACCCAATTCCAGCAATTGTTCTTCATATATTTTAGCCTTCAGTCCCCTAATCATTTGCATTTTACAAGTTAGCTCTGTTCCACATATCAATATAAACATATTTTTTTCTTTCAAAGTAATCTTTTGACTGAGGGCTTTTCCCAATGGATATGCTTCTTTTGCAGTCATGGGGTACCACCAAAGTCTGCCGGTATACTTTGTGCCAACTGAAGAAAGGGATTGGTGGATTTCATAGCAACTCCTGACAATGGGAGTATCAGTTGTTCTTCCTAAGAGGGGAGGTAGATTTTGATAGATGATTAGATTATCTGTCCAAAGATGGTCTTGAACTAGCTGATCTATGAGGGGGATCCTAAAATGAAATCTAAATCTAATGAAGCAATAGAGTGGATTTAATTTTATTCCCTTACACTGAATCCAATGGGATCATTATATGAACAATATATTCCATTACATATTCTTTGCTTATAAAGGAATCCGATTTCTTTAATAAAAAAAAAATCAAACACAAAAAAAGGCAGGCCACAGTAATTATTTTATTTTATTTTATTATTCTTTATGCAGCTGATCAACAAGTGGTTAGGCACTGGGTTAAATTGAAATAATCCCACTCAGTTCACAATGCTTTGCCACAACTTTTCCATCATTTTACTTGTTGCTCGGGAGAGAGGAAAGGTGTTCATTTATAACTATAATATAATAATAGTTTCATAAAAGCACAAAGAACACCCATATTGAAAAGATTACAGTTACATAAGAAATGAAAGATTAATGCCACACCAATTTGAATCGGTACATTCTTCCTGTAATTTTTGTTGCATGCCTATTACCTGTATGCTTGTATTTCTAAACAACCCTTCACTTTTTGCACCCAGACTTTGACAATTGACCAGGTGCTGTTAAGGACAAATAAATTCCTAACCTTTTCCTTTGTTTACCTGAAAAAGGGCAGCAAGCAAACTTGAAAGGAAAAAAAAAAGTGTCCATATAATTGGAATCATGCTCAAGAGACAATAGATTTTCATATTCTCATTGTACCAGTCAACTAATTAGGTCTATGTCCCTATGGAGGGTGACAAAGGAGCAGTTTTATCCATTTTTATTAGCAATTCACTATTCACCATAAAAATATGGGGCCACAAGATATTGCCCAAGGGGCTAACATTTCTTGTGGCTGAATAAATTGTGATTCCAGCCACTGTACTCCCCGATCTTTAATAAAATATATATTTATGAATTACCCAAAGCTCTATTATTCCTTTAACAATCTTGTCAGCATTTCCATTTTTTAATAGTAAGCCCAAGTGCTGCTTTGAACAAAATAAAGAAACGGGAGGCTGCTGTTTGTTCAACTTTCCTTCTAAATGGAGAAGTGGATTTGTAATCGGGCATATACTCTCCTGCTGCTACTTTCTGCCATGACTACCAATCTTTACATATGGCTCTTGTGTTGCCTAATCCAATAGCTTTATTCCATTCTTTAGAGTGGAGAGAACAGTGTAGCTATGGGAAGAGCAGCAGACATATGCCACAGTACCCAATGCCATGCCGATGTGGCAAAGCCAGTGTTAGGATATGGTTTGAGCCTAACTATGTTGTCCAGGCAATATAAGTGTACTGTAACTTTAATCTGAAAATGTATTATGTGACTTTAATGCTGAGTCATGCTGTAATTAGATAATGACTGGTTATGAGAGTATTTAAGCAAGGTACTGTAACATGTTCAGTTGCTGCTATGCTACGCTGCCATTGTGTATGAAGATGATGAGATGATAAAGCTGCTATGATAAGCTACCATTGAGAGGAGTTGTTATCTGCTAATCATCGTTTGATGGATCTGCAACCATCGTGGTTTGTGAACCTGAGTGAGTTTGTTATTCTACCCAACTACTGTTTGTTGAGTAAGAAGATTCTGTAACTACTGGACTGATTTACTGGCAAAGACTTGGGATTTGTTTAAAGACTATGAGACTGTTTTTCTACTATAAAGTAAGCTTTTGATAAACCAGTTTGCATAACTCTTATTCATTGCTCTCAGCAATGTTTCCTTGTGCATTTACTCTGCTGGTTGGTAACACAACACCAATATCCTTAACAGCCAGTATTGAATATGTGTCACTGATTGTGATGCTCTTGTTTGTGACAGACAAGAATCTCATGGATGACATCTTGAAAACTGATGTGATAACCCAAGAAGTTATTTATAAAACAAATAATAAACACAAGTCAATCAGAACGGGCTTGATTCCAGCTTGGTTACATAATCAATATTTATGAACTCGCGTGTGGATTATATTAACAAAAGCTTTGTGCATGTTTCAGCGCAACTTTGTGCTGTTTATCTGGACTTCTTTGATCAATGCCTCTTCTCTAGTTTACATGTTTACTCCTGCATAAATAATTCATGCTGTTCAGTTAGAGTAAAGGCATTTTGAAGCATCAGTTAGAGTCTTCAAATGGATAACTAGTTGATTAATCAAGGCTTTTAAATATATTTGCATACAAGTAAAAATTCAAAGACCTTTTGATCAATGAAATAAATTATAATCTAAACTACAGCCACCGCATTGTGAAAGGAAACAATTATTGATGTTTACCAAAAACTTAATTTATTTTTAATGCAAGTATAAACTTCCTTCTGACACATTACTGAATTTTGTCTATGAAGCCAAGTTTTAGAAAACGAGCATTGCACAAAGCCAGTGACTAAAGGAGATGAAGCACTGCTATAATGTTACACATTTCAGAAAATCAAATCTTTACAGACTGAAGTTTTTTTTTTCTTCTCAAAAATGCACTTTTTCAGATAGCCTAAATACTGTACCCAATTTTATATATAAAAGAAATATTTATTCTGCTGAGCTGTGCAATTAACCTATCAATTGATTATCTTAATTAAGACTGCAAGCATACACAGTGAAGTAAAAACCCTCCTGAACTTTTTGCTAAGATATTTGTAAGAATAAATCATAAAACAAGTTTTGACTGTCTAAAAGATATTCCAGAACTGCTTAACTAGTCTTTTTTGGGTAGAAGATCAAACATTTAAATAGCTACAAAACAGTATAGTAAGTAATAACAAAAATAAGATTTTTGTTTTGTTTTTGCTTTAAGATTAATTTTTAAGAAGTATATTTCTCTAACATTTCTCTAAATTCCATTCTCAAGGCTTCAGAGCAGTTCAGTAGACTCTGAACAATATTCTTTATCACAACAAATTAAATAAATAAATATCAATCCTTAATACATGTTTTCTCAGGGTGACTAACATATGTAGCTAGATTTTAAAATGTTTAAGCAGTTAAATCCATTAAGAGAGCAATCTTCTGTCTTTATTTAAAAGGAAACTTCATTGATTCACTGGAAAGGAATCTCATGAGTACAAACTACAGACTAAAACTTGTATTCCTTTTTTTAAATTATTATTTTGGTTATTGTGTCTACACAAATGGCTGATTGCCTCAGTTCTTCACTATACCATTTTGCGTTAGTATACTTTCAAAAACATTGTGAAGATAGGATCTTTTTAAGTGCATTACATGCAATAAAGCAGGCTAGTTGTCAGTGCCTAGCTAACTTTGTCTGATTTTTAAAAAGCTCAGAAAACTTTGAATTGATTAGTCTCTGAATAGACCTATCAGGAAATATTAAGGGTCTTGGATAAAATAATAAAGGATGCTGGAAACAGCCAGTGCAAATTACTTTTGTATTCTTGGCAAGAAATCTAAATGGAGTTTTCTATGAAGACACTGGGAGTCAAACTCAATTAAAAAGTGCTATCTATAGCCTGGGGCTTGAACAAACTACAAATCTGGATACTTCTGGCAAGTCAGGAAGGAATTCAAACTGGGCTGGACTTAGATCTCTTGTGGGTGCAGCGGGACTCATGACTTATGATGCATTTGACCCAGGGGTGAAATCCAGCACGTTCTGACAGGTTCTGGAGAACCAGTAGCGGAAATTTTGAGCAGTTCAGAGAACTGGCAAATACCACCTCTGACTGGCCCCAGAGGGGGGTGGGAATGGAGATTTTGCAATATCCTTCCCCCAGGAGTGGGGAGGGAATGGGGATTTTGCAGTATCCTTCCCCTAGAGCGGGGTGGGAATGGAGATTTTGCAGTATCCTTCCCTTGCCATGCCCACCATGCCATCCGACCAAGCTACACCACTCCCACCAAGTCACGCCCACAGAACCAATAGTAAAAAAAAATTGGATTTCACCACTGATTTGACCCCTCCCTCTGACTCATCCTGGTCATTTCTTACATCCACTAACATAATCATTAATTCCTCCTCCCTTAATCCTTAACTGCAGGAACCCCTTCTTAGCAGCTGTAAGAGCTAAGCCGAGTAAGAAAGAATATGAGTGGTGACTCTGTTACAACATGAATGACATCACTCCATCCAGGAATCGGAATCTGATCTGGTAGGGAATGTGATATAATGTTAATTGTCACCCAAAGTCTGCTCACGCTGCATGGCCAGGATGTGGGCCAAAAATGACTTTTGTCAAATTTCATCAGTGGCTCATTGATTATTTCATCAAGAAAACTTTGTTCACACTGCAACTAGATTATGATGGATGGAATATGAACAGGTTTGTGATGGATGTATGAGAACAAATTGACTTAAATGCAGTATGGATTTGTAAGAAGATGTTTTTTCAGTGCCCTGTGCACTTCTCAAATAAGCCTTGTTCGGATAACTTTCACTGATATTATTATTAACCTTGTAGCGCTTTTCCCTTTATAAAATAGTTACCTTTGAAGTCTCATTTTCATCACCAGAGCTGAAATTGCCTTTGAACTTAGATCTTTCACATTACTTCTGAACTCCATTAACCTTTCACAAATGTAAAGAGTTTCAATTTAGGATAAAAAAAAATTAAAATAATAAAGATACTTTATGGGCTACAATTACTTGGTGGCCTCCCATCCAATAATATAACTGATGAGGTCTGATCCTGTTTAGTTTTCCCAAGGTCAGCTTGACATTGCTATTTGCTGTGCTAACTGCCAAATTAAGCATGATCTTGTTATTTGGGGGAAATTGAAGATAAGCAGGGTCATATCTATGACCAGCAGTGAAAGCTACCCCGAGCACAGCTTCATCATTGTTTTTCAATTTTAAAAAATCCTGTTAATTCCTGAATAGAAATTTCCAGAATCTGGAATTTCTGACTTGAGCAAGAAGCCTGAATATTGTATGATATTTTAAAAACTCTATTTCTGTTTAAATATTTCTGTTAAAAGCCTATGTCTATGAAATAGTTTTCAAAGGTTCTAACCAAAGAATTACATGCTGCTGTTGTGAAAAATATTTGCACAGAAGCATCAACGGAAAATTTTTTACCAGATTTATCTGTATTAACAGTGTCAAAATAAAACAAAACTATTCCATGCTCCTGTTATAAATCATTTGAAAAGGCAAAGAATAAAATACATCTTTATCAGCTGTAGGATTGAAGTTAAGGATCTTCAAAGGCTTCAGAACCTATTCACATGTTCAGTCTCAACAGGTATTTAAACAGGTACAAGAGATATAGGACAGTGGTGGGTTCTAAAATTTTTTTACTACCGTTTTGGTGGGTGTGGCTAGGGTGTGTGTGACTGATTACGTGTGGCCAACATGACATCACTCACACACTCAATCACATGACCCCCCCAAGCCACACCCACCCAAAAGGTGGCTAAAATTTTTGGGACTTTTTGAAACTTTTTTTTGACACTCCAGCCCCATATCCAGGTCAGGACGCATGGAGTGGCAGTGGTCTTGGCTTTCCCTCCATTGCCCTTCTTGGCCGAAAAGCGCCCCTTCTTGTCTCTGATGGGCCTTCCTTGTGGTTGCAGCCGGAGCAACCTACTCCGCCAGCTCAGGGCAGTGGACTCAGCTGTAGCTCAGACGAGGCAAGAAACTGCAGGGAGCCTCCTGTGTGTTGCACCCCCTCCCAGCCTTCCCCCCACGCCTCCGGACCATTTTCAGGCACCCAGCTTACTGGGCTGCCCCCATCCCTGTCGCGGCTCCAACAGTGGCGGCTTCAGCAGTCACTGGCGGCACAAAGTTGCAGGCAAAGGCTGGGAGGGGGATGCGACACATGGGAGACTCCCCGCAGTTCCTCAGCTTATCTGGGCTGTAGCTGATTGACGTGCTTTAGCAACCATGAGCTGCGCTTTCTTCCAAGTTTCACAGAGATAAGCACCTGTTTCCCTCTGCTGCCCACAGCGCTTAGAGGAAAGCACGGCTCATGGCTGCTACCGGGCTGCCCCAGTCCCTATCGTGGCTCCAATGGTGGTGGCTTTGGGAGATGCTGGTGGCACAGAGGCGCAGGCGAAGGCTGGGAGGGGGATGCAACACACAGAGGGCCAAGTCCGCTCCCCTTCGCCTCCCCACACTTGTTTACCTGTCCGAGAGAGCTCGGGCTACGCCTCCCTCTGACCCAGCTGCCTTCCTTGCTGGCATCGCTCCAGAGCGAACTCTTCTGTCCTCGGCTGTTGCGAAGAAGCGGCAGCTCTGGGTGAGCCACGCCACTTCATTCTCTTTGAGACCCACTTTGCACCTTGTTTGCAAAGCAGCTCTCAAAGAGAAAGAAGCAGGCATAGCTCACCCAGAGCTGCCGCTTCTTCGCAACAGCCGAGGACTTCTTCCGCTTGGAGCTCCAAGCTGTGGGGAGTGGGGGGGGGCTATAACGCCGGCAGTGGGCTCCTTCCTTCAGTGGTTTGTTTTCTTTTACCTCGTCTAGGCGACTTTGTAATTAAAGGCTGCTCCGCGCCTTTTGATCTTTCTCTGGTGTGGAGAAAAGCAACCCTGTGTGAAGGGACTGAGCCTGCTGCTAAACTTGGAAGCCGAGAGGCTTCTTTTCCACCCAGCCACTGGCGCACAGCGCCAGAAACACCTCTGGTCACTGCTGCCATCTTCATGCATGCGCAGCTTTCTTCTCACCGGCTGAAGGACTTTTTGGCACCCTGTGGCCAGGCGGCTGAGAGGTTTCTTTGCTCCAGTCAGGTTCTGGTGGGCGAGCAAGCAGTGACTGGGGAACCGGTTCAGGGGCATGGCATGGCTGCTGTTACTACTGGTTTGGAGAACTACTTCCTAAAGTTACTACCTATTCGGTAGAACCGGGCCGAACCGGGAGCAACTCATCACTGATATAGGACCACATACATGTTCCTGTCTCAGACCTTTACTTGCTAAAATTAATATGAATGTCTGAATGGTAGAATGTTCCCATTTTCTTCCTGAACTTATCTATACGAAATGGATGGATAGCAAGTTTGCTACTTTCCATTTCTGCTCAAAATTCATATTTATCCTACCTGAAATCAATGCAAAATATTTAAAATAGAATACTTACTTGGAAAATGTAATGCAGATTAGTGTAAAACAACTAGTCACTATTAGATAGCAAATAGGTTTATGCAGTGGAAAAATGGTTTGAATAGAGTGGAGATCAGCAACCTTAAACACTCAAAGAGCCACAAAGGTCCTAACCGGAAGCCCCTCATTCAGTTCTGGAGCCCACTGGAAGTCCAGTTCCCCCATGGTTCTCCTCCTAGAACCATGTCCTTTTTCCTCTACCTGCCCTAACTGAAAGCCCGATCAATTGTGGAGCCAACCAGCGACAGGGAGCTGAAGCATAGGGAGGAAAGAGCCATATGCGGCTCCAGAGCCGCAGGTTGTTGACCCCTGGAATAGAGAAACACTAAAATAAATAGTATACGTTTTGTATATATATATATATATATATATATATATATATATATATATATATATATATATATATATATATATATATATATGTTCTTGAGGCTGGTGTATGCTGAAAACCAAATTCAAAACCAATACTTTCTTCCCTGAAACCTTCTAGATTGATACAACATAACTCCACCTCCAGCTTTGATGTAAAGGTTTTGTAGTTCTTTCTATTTTCTTGCTTTCTCAGGAGATGCTTTTACTTGGTGTCCTGCCCACAATCCCCAATGAATGAGAGACATACAGGTCTGAAAGACTGTGAGCCTTACTGGCAAATGAAAGAAAAATAAAGTTAAAAAGTTAAATTCTATGTTGTCATCTCTAGCCCTTAGCCTTGAGGCATGTGGCTAGGAATATTTTGCCTTTCGTGTTTGGATAGGAAAACTAATCTGACAAGAGATAAAGAAAATCAAACTTTATTTTTGAAAGAAGGCAGGAAGAGAACATTTAACATTCTGTTTCACTTTAGTCACATGGAAAATAATCTGTGCTACAAGAAGAAGAAAAATCACAGAAAGCATTTTAGAAGAATCTCCAATTAAAAATTATGCAGGAAAATATAAGTTTCTAAGGAGATCATAAAACACCCATGTGTTTGTGTTTTGTGTGTTGTGTTGTGCTATTGTTGTAAAATCAATAAATAAAAATAAAATATCATTGATATGTTACTAATATAGAAGCAACTCCAGTGTAAAAAGGTGCCAATTTGCAAAAAGTTCAAAAGGCTTGAACTTGTACATGGAAAATAAATGACAGAGCCAATAAAATAAACTTGAATTCAGAGAAAAAAGAAAAGAACCTTAGCACAGTTTTTCCCAATTTCTCTAGACAATAAAGAATCCTTAAAACAGAATTTCTTTTGTGCCAGTTTGTTACCTGGAGAATTTTTATTATTATTATTTTTTGGCAAATTTCAACTTTAATTGAAAGTTGGGAAAGAAGAACCTTTCTTTTTCTCCTCCACTTCCTGGAGGTATATCAACACATAGCTTCTTCATCCTTTTCTCCAAAGTTCTGTTTGGGGTTTTCAAAAGAACCCAAACTCTAGCTGTCTAGAAGTAAGAGAGAGTGGTTTGGGTAACCTCACTTTGTATGTGACACAACTTGCAACTGTCCCTAGTGCAGTTGTAGAAGCTATGTTTGAAACAAGTAAATATAGATTGAAGCTCAGACCCATCTTACTAGCAGTGAACATTTTCTTCCCACTATTAACCATCTCTAAAATAACACAAAAAAAGGTACAAAACCTGATGACTAGCACACCAGGATTTGTTTCCTTGGCATCTTGACTATTTTTCTATAATGCATGTTTAGAACTTCAATAAAAGAGTGAGACAGAGAAATAAATTCTTGAATGTCCTGAAACAATTTATTAGAATGGCTGAGATAAATTAATATAAAAAAAAAAGGCAAAAAGAATCACACTTAGCAGAAATTTAATTAATGTGAGAATGGGAACTAATGCTGTGAATATTTGGAAAAATTTCTTAAAGTGTTTGATACAGTTTCTCACCACTTCATTTAGACTTCAGAAAGAAACCTTCTGAACGTTTAAGCTTCATTTCAACCTATTATTCCTGTGTGGTACCACAGTAGATGGAATATATTATAGTGCAGTCTTATCCTTGACTTCCCTGAACTGAGGACCCAGTTTGTGGGGGCAATAAGCTGACTTTGTATAAATATACAAAAGTATGAAGGCTATTGCTTAACGCACTGTAAGCCGCCCTGAGTCTCCAGAAAAGGGCGGCATATAAATCAATTTTTTTAAAAAAAAAAAGTTAGTCCAGTTTGATAAAACATATTCCCAGGTAAATATATATAGGATTGCACTCTTACCATGCCTTGTAGATGTCTGTTACATTTGCAAGGATTCCAAGGTAAATGGGAATCTGACTTTGTTTGTTTACATTTGTGTTGTTGTTCAATCACCACATTGTGTTTGTCTCTTTGCAACCCCATGAACCATAGGGCCCTGTCCTCCACTGTTTCCCAGAGTTTGTCCAAACCATTGTGCACAAGACATTTATATGCTCAGTATGTTTTAAGTGCACATCTAAAAATGTATTTGTCAATAATGTCTCTGTGATAAAAGTGTTTTGAAATGGAACAAAATAATGCATTTCCTACAAGGGATAATAAGCATTTGAACAAACATGTGCTGGAGCACCTTGCCACATTTCTATCTGTGATTGTTAGAGCAGCTCTCAGATTTCACTGTAGGTTTTCTGCCTCCTGCCAGGCTGAGAGGGTCTCCCACCCTCCTTCAGGAGGATGCTAGACATAATAAGGGAAATATTGATCAGGAAAATATCGATCAGGATAACTTTAGACCATACACCACTAAATACCTTGCCCATGTTCTCTAGCTTGAATGACTGAAATTAAGACCAAGAACCAAAGGTAGACAATGGACTTATCCAAGAAAAGAACTGCTGAACTACTGGAGTCTTCAAAACACTTGCCAAGGACATCAGAGTAAGCCTCTAATATAGTTTTGTAAACCAAATTAAATAGATTCTGCACAAGCAAAACAAATCTATTCTTTCAAGTTGCGCTTGTAGTATAGAAGTATTTCCTCCTTGTGGCTGTTGCTACCACAGAGTAGGTTATCTAAAAGATTCTTAACTTTGTTCAGTTGCTCTTTAGTTTCTTCTCACTGCTGCAAGCTCCCTGGACAACCACCCACAAAGTTTGGGAAGGGAAGATTGTGCATCATGTAGAAAAAAATGTAATTAAAGTTTATAAGTTGAAGTGTACAAGACGGCCATCTCATTCTATCAATCTCAAGAGCAATGTTTCACAACTTTGGCAATTTTAAGATTTGTGGACTTCAACTCGCAGAATTCCCCAGCTAGCATGTTAGAACAATTCTGAGACACTGAATGGCACAAAACCCAAACTCTGATAAAGTGAGGGAAGATCAAATGTTTTTTTTTATTTATTTATTTAGGGCCTCATCCGGCCCCCGATAGGACAACTCCTAGTTCAATATGTAATTCAGTAGCTAGCATGCCAGATGAAAAAAATAGCCCCGTGTGCCTAAAAGTGTGTGTGTGTGTGTCTCTGTATCTCTGTGTGTCTGCATGTACTGATATTAACTTGTTATACTGTACATTGATGCTTTCATATGATAATATCTTGGGGAAGAGGGGAAGAGAGGAAGAGGCCTGACTGCCAATCTGCAATCTATTCTCAAAGTAGAATTATCTTGGCAATCTCTTATGCAGAGGAAACTTGAAAGCAAATCCTCAGGTTTACATTTGCTCTTAATTTTATCTTGTCTCTCATCTTAGAAGACATTTTGTGGCTTATCTTCCTTACTTGGTTTAAGAACTATATTCATTTAATAGGAAAGAGAAGTGTATTAATCTCTTTTCACTACTTTTCCACCTGAACAGTCAGCTTCCATCCATTAACAAAGGGCATAATTATTCCTTGTCACTATCTTTTTCCTTTCCATCATTTTTTTTCCTTTCCATCAAAAACCCTCACAGCATCAGAACTTAAAGGAGTACATTTTGAAATCTACTGCACTGATTTCTATTAAAACTAACTGGCTTCCTTCCTTGCTAATAACCTATGTACATACCCTATCCTAAAAAAAAATAAAACTTGGGTATCCTTTAAAAATATATATTTTAAAGTCATGTCACCAAAAAAACCCGGCTGATTTTTAAAAAATAAATTTAGAATGTTTCCAACCATTCATACTGTTTAAAGTTTTGCAAATTCCAGTCCATTCTGATAAAAGGAGGATGGAGTATCTGTTTCTGAGAATAGTAATAGCAGTTAGATTTAAATACCACTTCATAGTGCTTTACAGCCCTCTCTAAATGGTTTACAGAGTCAGCAAATTGCCCCAACAATCTGGCTCCTCATTTTACCCACCTCAGAAGGATGGAAGGCTGAGTCAACCTTGAGCCGGTCAGGATCAAACTCCTGGCTGTGGGCAGAGTCAGTTGGCAGTCAGAAAAGATAGCCTGCATTGCTGCATTCTAACCACTGTGTCACCACAACTCTTAAATCAGGGAAAATTTGTGACAAACAACACCTCATACCAATAAAAATTGGTTTGGCTGTTTCCTGGTCCCAAATAAGCCAGATGCCCTTTTCTAGTTTTATTATGGATGGCTATTCTAAGAGAAGGGACGTGGTAACTCAGTGGCTAAGACATTGAGCTTGTCGATCGAAAGGTCGGCAGTTCAGCAGTCCAAATCCCTAGTGCTGTGTAACGGGGTGAGTTCCCGTTACTTGTCCCAGCTTCTGCCAACCTAGCACTTCGAAAGCATGTGAAAAATACAAGTAGAAAAATAGGGATCACCTTTGGTGGGAAGGTAACAGCATTCCGTGCGTCTTTGGCATTTAGTCATGCTAGCCACATGACCACAGAGACGTCTTCAGACAGTGCTGGCTCTTCGGCTTTGAAACGGAGATGAGCACCACCCCCTAGAGTTGGTAACAACTAGCACATATGTGCGAAGGGAACTTTTGCCTTATTCTAAGAGAACAGTATGCCTACGGAGAAGAATGGCCATGGCAACTCTTAATCTTAAAAAGAAATGATATGATCATGACAATAAATCTATCAGATATAAGCCGCTATCTATTTCTCCTTTAGAAAAAAATAGTCACAAGTATGACTTGCCACATTCACCAAATAAATTATATATTGTGGCAGGCCTATGACTGCAACAGAGATAGCTGTAAGGATGATCATGGACACTTATCTTCCAAATTTTAGAAGAGTTGTCTCTAGATGTGAAGTGTTTAGTACATCAGCTTAACATATCATTTCAATTTACAATACCAGGCAAAAACAGTTCAGATGTATTTGTGAGATGTAGAGAACTTTCCAGATATTCCTGAATTGCAGTTCCCATCTTCATCATAATCTTTAGTTGGGGTAATTTCTAGTTGTCCAAAGCATTTGGATGATCAAAAATTCTCCACTCCTTCCTTATTGGTTGTAATGTTCTCCCCGGCATCTGATCCATCTATTTATAAATCCTAATGTTAGGTATTTTTATTCAGGAAGTGACCACAAATATTGACAGTGAGAACAATTAATCAATGGAACAACTTGCCTTCAGAAGTTGTGGGTGCTCTTAACACTGGAGGTTTTTAAGAAGAGTTTGAACAATCATTTGTCTGAAATGGCACAAGATCTCCTACTTGAGCAGGGGTTTGGACTAAACGACCTCCAAGATCCCTTCCAACTCTGTTATTCGGTTATACAAATACTGCTCACATTGTTGATGCTTTTCTTCATTCCTTCTGTTGCCAGTGGGAATGTGTACTTTCTCTATTTCAAGCTACTGCACTGAGCTTTTCTTTATTTTGCAAATATTATGCACCACTACATCTAGATATGAAGAAATCTATTTAATTCAAATCTAGCTAGCATCATGGAGATCATAGACACAGAATCAAAACTCTAGCAAAGGTTTGCTAGACTTGAAATTGGGGAGAAAAAAACAGGCTCTAGGCCCACTTAACCAGGCAATTCCCTGGATGACTTTGGTGCAATCATTCCCTGGGATTTTTTTCACCCTTCCTGTCGCAGCACAACTTGGTCAGTTGCAGGGGGTTGCCTACAATGAAATAAAGCACAGCGGGCAAACCTGACAGCCCAGCGTGAGCTGACACAGCTCAGGAAATATTACTTTTGCCATAAAGCAGAAAAAGAGAGGCAGAGGTTGCTAAGGCCCTATTTTGTACTCCTGCCTTTTGGAAATGGTTGGTGGCTCATGCTAGGGCAACCTCAAAGAGACCTGTGCTCTATTGGCCAAGTCCATCTCACAAGATTGTTGCCATGAGGACAAAGTCCACTTATTTATTTGTTTGTTTGTTTGATGTATAAGGTAAAGGTTCCCCTCACACATATGTGCTAGTCATTCCCAACTCTAGGGGACAATGCTCATCTCCATTTCAAAGCCGAAGAGTCAGCGCTGTCTGAAGACATCTCCATGGTCATTTGGCCTGCATGACTCAACCCCAAAGGTGCACAGAACACTGTTACCTTCCCACCAAAGGTGGTCCCTATTTTTCTATTTACATTTTTTACATGCTTTCAAACTGCTAGGTTGGCAGAAGCTGGGACAAGTAACGGGAACTCACCCCATTACACGGCACTAGGGATTCGAACCACTGAACTGCCAACCTTTTGATCAACAAGTTCAGCGTCTTAGTCACTGAGCACCCAATTTACATATGTGACACAGACTGGTGCCATGGAGGGAAAAGTCCTCCTTCTGGGCCCTGCCAACCAACATATCTTAGCAGACAGGACTCAGAGAATGTCCATCCTGCTGAATTGGATAGGATCGGCTGAAACCATTAGGAGACATAGCCCTTTTATATAACCAGTCTCCAGACATGACTACCAGAACCTTGAATTGCACCCTGGGAAGAAATGCATTAATGGTTTCCATCACCACATTCTGTCCAACAGAAGCTTCTGAATGCTGTTCTTGTAGAGCACATTTCAATCGGCCAGTCTGAAGGTCACCACTGGAGATCCTTAGAAAAGGCAACTTATAAATGCAATTAATAATAAATGGAACAAGAACAGATATGTTCAAGTAGAGAGGAGACATTTATAAAGGAGCGGGAAGCACACTGCCATTAAATTTCCATTCAAAATTTATTTTTACATTTAAACAGCACTTCAGCCTAATGGTTATTTCGTTAAATTTAGACTAGGTGACACTGAGCCCAGTAAATTTTGCAAATGTTAAGGAATAAGGAATATTAAGTAGTAATTTTCAGGTTCTCTGATGACTAGGAATACATCTCTTTTTTTTAAAAAAAATGGAATTAATTTTCAGTGCTTATTACATGCTAAGCCAACTTTCAGCATTATAACACAATTATACTGGAACAAGAAATTCCTTATTGATACTAAGATCTCATTTAAGTGTTTTCATGTTTCCCATTTAGACTGTACCTTGTATTTGATCTGGGTTTTGTTGTGGTTACTGATAGTTATCCTATCTCACTAATGCGTTTACAGAAATCTCATTACTGGAAGTGCATTTGTATGAAAGAGAGGGGGGGAATGCAAGACCCTTTATCTGTAGACAGCAAGCAGGGCAAATAACTTCAGATGAACAGTGCAGATAGATAGATCAAAAAGACAAGATTCGGAATGTTTTGTACTGGAATGCTTGCATGCCAGATGAAGTATACCTTAAAATGAATTACCTTGGGGAGACAATGGAATTGTTGAGGTTGGGATTACAGTTAGTAAATTGCATTTTTGAAACTACCCAGAAGCAATTGTGTGCCCAAAATGTTATTTTATCTTCTATCTAATGTATGATCACATCAACATTTGATTATATTTGGCTTGCAAATAGAAAGTAGCTAAAAACTTACACAAGTCTTTCAAAGCAAAATATTTTGCTCTCCTATAATCTTCTAGTAATTTAAATTGGGAATTTTGAATGCTCAGTACCATGCAAACTTTCTAATTTAAAATTTTGAATGCCGTAAAACTACGACTGGACTACCCACTAATGTCCCAAGGACAGACTTATTAAAACTCCAATTTCTATTTATCCCTTTTTTCATAAATAAATAAACAAACATACATACATACATACATACATACATACATACATACATACATACATAAGCAAGCAAGCAAGCAATGATCCAAACCAGAAATGTAATTTCTTCTTTGCTTCCAACAAAGAATAACAGTAGTTTAATGACAGAAGAGCATTAATATCTCTGCGGTGACTTTTTTTTTTCAGATCTATCCCAAAAGTGTAATTGCAGATAATATCAAAAATGGAAAAGTCACTCTCATTAAGCCCATGGAATGTCCCAAAAATCTCAAACATGGGAATTTGAAGGGAAATCCAATTAAATTAGAAATTAGCTCTTGTCAGGTTCTCCTTCTAGTTGAAGGGAGGGAGGGAGGAAAGCTAAAAGATACACTAATAGGTTCAGAAGGATTAAGAAATGAACCTTTTGTTAGGGCATGTAACAATTTTGACATTCAAAATAAAACATAAAAAATAGGTTTAATTAAAATTTGGCTTTTTGATTAATGTTTGCTTGCTTTGTTTCCAGAAATAGGTTCGAAGTATGGTTCACTTTCCCCACATCTGATGTGTCCTGTCCTGTTCAGAAAATCCCAGGGTGCCTGTCAGTTTTGATTTCTATGACAGTCAAGGCATGGAGTAGGAAAAGGAAAAAAGAATCAATCATTATTTTATGTTTGTATATTCATGGTATCTTATTAAGACAAGAAACTTAAGAAGCTTCATTTTTGTTTTTGTAACTTGTGTACTAAATAATCTGCTACTACTACTACTGGCTCGGTGGCTAAGACGCTGAGCTAGTCAATCAGAAAGTTCAGCAGTTTGGTGGTTCGAATCCCTAACGCTGCATAATGGAGTGAGCTCCCATTACTTGTCCCAGCTTCTGCTAACCTAGCAGTTTGAAAGCATGTAAAAATGCAAGTAGAAAAATAGGGACCACCTTTGGTGGGAAGGTAACAGCAATCCATGCACCTTTGGTGTTTAGTCATGCCAGCTACATGACCATCAAATTGTCATCAGACAGCGCTGGCTCTTTGGCTTAGAAACAGAGATGAGCACCGCCCCCCTAGAGTCGGGAATGACCAGCACGTATGTGTGAGGGGAACCTTTACCTTTTAGAAGTCAAGAGTCAATTGAAGTAATGGCAAGAAGTACCTGTTTGTGGAGAGGAAAGAAGAAATTTATAACAAGGAACAAAGGTTTGCTCTTTATTTTAAGGATCTATGCTTTATTTTGCTTACCACCAAAACAAAGCCACCAATATTAAATGCTTTATGGAAAGACAATATAATAAAAACAGTGTAAACAAGCAATCTAAAAAATGAAGTTAACAAACAATAAAAATAGCAAAAAATGCAGTAGCAAATAAAATACCAACAACAGGTAAAGGAATTACATTTTATTTATTTTATTTTATTATTTTATTTTATTTTATTTTATTTTATTTTATTTTATTTTATTTTATTTTATTTTATTTTATTTTATTTTATTTTATTTTATTTTATTTTATTTTATTTTATTTTATTTTATTTTATTTTATTTTATTTTATTTTATTTTATTTTATTTTATTTTATTTATTTTATTTTATTTTATTTTATTTTATTTTATTATTTTATTTTATTTTATTTTATTTATTTTATTTTATTTTATTTTATTATTATTTTATTTTTTTATTTTATTTTATTTTATTTTTTTTATTTTATTATTTTATTTTATTTTATTTTATTTTATTTTATTTTATTTTATTTTATTATTTTATTATTTTTTTATTTTTTTATTTTATTTTATTTTATTTTATTTTATTTTATTTTATTTTATTTATTTCTATACCGCCCTACTCCCGAAAGACTCAGGGCGGTGCACAGCCAAACAATAAAATACATACATACAAAATTTAAAAGTGGAATTAAAATCAAATTAAATAGTTTTGGCCCAGACAAATTAAAACCCTATCAATTTAAAACCAATTTTAAAATTTGAATATGTAAAATACTAAAAAATATTAAAAATTAAAAATCTTTTATAAAAGAGAGAGAAAATTAGGCCAGGCCCGCCTGGTGAAATAAAAAGGTCTTTAAAGCGTGCGGAAGGTGTGCAGATCTGGGATCCTCCGTATCTCCGGGGGGAGCTCATTCCAGATAGTAGGTGCCCCCACAGAGAAGGCTCTCCCCCTGGGGGCCGCCAGTCGGCATTGTTTGGCCGACAGCACCCGGAGGAGTTCCTCTCTATGGGAGCGTACCGGCCGGTGGGAGGCTATTGGTGGTAGTAGGCGGTCCCGCAAGTACCCAGGTCCTGAGCCATGGAACGCTTTAAAGGTGGTAACCAAAACCTTGAAGTGCACCCGGAAGACCACCGGGAGCCAGTGCAGCTCGTGCAGGAGGGGTGTTACATGGGAACGCCATGTCGCTCCCATTACCACCCGTGCGGCCACACTCTGTGCCAGTTGAAGCCTCCGGGTGCTCCTCAAGGGGAGCCCCATGTAGAGAGTGTTACAATAGTCCAGGCGGGAGGTGATGAGGGCATGAGTGACTGTGCATAAGGAGTCCCGATCCAGAAAGGGACACAATTGGTGGATCAGGCGAACCTGATGAAAAATCCTCCCGGTCACGGCCATCAAGTGCTCTTCTAAAGACAGCCGTGAATCCAGGAGGATGCCCAAGTTGCGCGCCCTCTCCATGGGGACCAATGATTCGCCACCAATAGTCAGTGATGGCACCAATATCAGGACGTCAGAAACCACAGCCACTTGGTCTTCGATGGGTTGAGCCTGAGCCTATTCCTCCCCATCCAGATCCGCACGGCCTCCAGGCACTGGGACATCACTTGAAGGGCATCGTTGGGGTGGTCTGGGGTGGAGATGTACAGCTGGGTGTCGTCAGCATACTGATGATACTTCACCCCGAAACCACGGATGATCTCACCCAGCGGCTTCACATAAATGTTGAACAGAAGAGGCGAGAGGACCGACCCTTGTGGCACCCCACACATGAGGCGCCTCGAGGTCGACCTCTGGCCTCCTGTCAACACAAACTGCGACCGGTCAGAGAGAAAGGAGGAGAACCACCGCAACACGGTGCCTACCACTCCTAACCTCTCTAACCGGCGCAGCATGATACCATGGTCAATGGTATCAAAAGCGGCTGAGAGATCTAATAGGACCAGGATAGAGGAAAAACCCCTATCCTGAGCCCTCCAGAGATCATCAACCAATGCGACCAATGCCGTTTCTGTGCTGTACCCAGGTCTGAAACCCGACTGGAATGGATCAAGATAGACCGCTTCATCCAGGTACTGGGGGAACTGTCACACCACCACATTCTCAACAACCTTCGCAACAAAGCGAAGGTTGGAGACTGGACAATAATTCACTAAAGCAGCCGGGTCCAGAGAGGGCTTCTTGAGGAGGGGCCTCACCACCGCCTCTTTCAAGGCGGCGGGAAAGCAACCCTCACTCAAAGAAGCATTGATAATCCTCTGGAGCCAGCCTCGTGTAACCTCCTGGGAAGCCAGCACCAACCAGGAGGGACATGGGTCCAATAAACATGTGGCCGCGCTAAGTCTACCCAGAATCCTGTCCACGTCTTCGGGAATCACTGGGTCAAACTCCTCCCAGATAACACTCTCAAGACCTTCCTCCATCACCCCGTCTGAACCTGTCCCGTCAGAGTCCAAGCCTTCCCAAATTTGAGTGATTTTGCCATGCAGATTCTGTACAAAATCCTCAGCTCTACCCTCCAAGGGGTCTTCCCGCGCTCCCAGATGGATCAAGGAGCTGGTCACCCTAAACAGGGTGGCTGGGCGATTATCTGCAGATGCAATAAGAGCAGAAAAGTAGTCAGACTTTGCCGCTTTTATCGCCACTAGGTAGGACTTAATATGAGACCTCACCAGTGTTCAGTCAGATTTGGACCGGCTGGCCCTCCAACCAGGAGCACCCCCTGTCCCGAGCCCTCCAGAGATCATCAACCAACGCGACCAATGCCGTTTCCGTGCTGTACCCAGGCCTGAAGCCTGACTGGAACGGATTTAGATACGAAGTTTCATCCAGGTGCTGGGGGAGCTGTTGCACAACCACACTCTCAACAACCTTCGCCACAAAGCGAAGGTTGGAGACCGGACGATAGTTTACCAACATTGCTGGGTCCAGGGAAGGCTTCTTGAGGAGAGGCCTCACCACCGCCTCTTTCAAGACGGTGGAAAGTCATCCTCACCCAAGGAAGCATTTATAATCCCCTGGAGCCAGCCTCGTGTCACTTCCCGGGAAGCCAGCACTAACCAGGAAAGACATGGGTCCAATAAACAAGTGGTCGCCTTCAGTCTGCCCAGAATCCTGTCCACGTCCTCAGGAGTCCACGTCCTCAGTTTTAAGTCCGTTTTTGCTATTGGCCATGGTTACTGATAGATCTGGGAATTAGACCCAAGCAGGCAACCACCCACTGTGTCATCATTTTAGAGATATTGCATTACAAACTAGATAAACAGAATGACCTGGGCAAAAATGCAATGGGAGCATGAATTATTTCTGACTTCTGATAGCTTGACCATAACTGACCATCTTCTGACACCCAATGATGGAACTGGTCTAAGTGGGATTGGTCTATGAACTCTGGGTGGCAGTATGGTAGCATGACAACATGAAAGCAACCACACATTTGCAGAATTGAAATCCCACAGGAGTCACGGGTTCAGACTTTGGGACATATTCTGTAAGTATGCCCATTTTGTGTTAGCTTGGTTCAAAAATGGCTGTCCTGTAATGCACTGTTTTACCCTGTTAAAGGTTACAGACCCAAACTTTAGGTTTTAGAAAAAGTATAGATTATCTGAAATATAGATTTCTGTAAGTTATGTATCACTAAATTGTTTAGGAGAGAGACACTCTTCAACTGGCTCATCTGATCAGACCTGTCCAGTTTTGTTGAGCCTCTGGCATAACTCTCATCTTCTTCAAAACATGCAATCCCTGTAACACATCAGTCTCAATCTTTATTTTACAAACGTATTTCTGTACCCGGCATTCTTAGAAATGTAAATGTATGGTGTATTTTCAGGAAACACATCCCTCTGCCTAAAACAATTTAAGAAAGAATGATAGACATCACCTGTGGCAAATGAAAGATGGCATTCTCAAGGATTGTTCTTTCCTCATCCCACCCCCAGTCAGAAAACTGACAGTTTGCAGTACTATGCAATCTTTTAGAATAAATCCACCATGCTTTAAAGAACACAAGAGGGCAGATGCAGCATTTGTCTGCAACATTTTAAAACTAAATCATTTCATAGAGTCACCTGGCAGCTATACATACATGCTCCAGTGGATTGTGAATCATATTTTCCAGATTATTTCCAAAGTTCCACAGAGCACACTGTTTATGCCTAAAGGTAAAGGGTTCCCTCGCACATATGTGCGACTCTAGAGGGTGGTGCTCATCTCCGTTTCAAAGCTGAAGAGCCAGTGCTGCCCGAAGACGTCTTCGTGGTCATGTGGCTGGGATGACTAAACGCCAAAGACGCACGGAACACTGTTACCTTCCCACCAAAGGTGGTCCCCATTTTTCTACTTGCATTTTTTACGTGCTTTCAAACTGCTAGGTTGGCAGAAGTTGGGACAAGTAATGGGAGCTCACCCTGTTACGCGGCACTAGGGATTTGAACCTCTGAACTGCCAACCTTTCGATCGACAAGCTCAGCATCTTAGCCACTGAGCCACCACATCCCTTCATTTATGCCTATCATGTGACAGTTGTGTGAACTGGAAATGATCTCAAGACAGCCATCTTGTAAGAACACCCACAAAAGTTTCTAAATCTTCCGAACATTCCCATCAGCCTGAAAGATTCTTTAATCTTTATATAACAGGTTGTGACACTTTAATAAATACTTAAATACTTGCAACAGTTTGTAAGTTTGCAAGTCATTTTTTAAAAAGAATTTTAAAATTCTGGTTTATTTTTAAGCTGCTTAGAAAAATATATGTCCCTAGAAATTGCCCTGTAAGTATTTATTACTTACAAAGCAAATTTGAGCACTGAAACATCTAAAAAAAATTTCCTCCATCTCTGTGTTTCCTAGGACAAATAATATCTTTTTCATTTGCTGCATTGCCATATATTTACTTAGCATCTAAGAAAAGCTCCATGGATCCATCAGAGCCTCCAGTATGTGTACCAAGCTATGTCTGGTTAGCTATGAAGGTCACCACACTGCAAATAGATTTGATGACACCTGTTTCGTGCTTGATATCCCCAAACCTGCAAATGTCACAAGGACAATTACTGATAGGATGAACCATGCTTGTTTGGTTTTCCTTTCAGTTCAGACAAATCAAACCTCAAGGACATTTTCTTTGAAAAGACCTCCAGAAGCTACTGACTAATTTGAGGAAACTGAGTTTTCCATCTAAAAATTGGTGAGCTTGCTTCCTCAACTGCAGTGCTGTCCTTTCCTAACCAACTAAAATGAAACTTTTTATTAGTTGATGAAATGAGGCTGTAATTTAAAGCAGGGAGCCCCGTCCTTTTTGGTTTCTGTAGATCAGTGGCAGTAATGGCAGCTTCGGCGGTTTCAGCAGCAGGAGGGGAGAATGGTTTCATGAGCGCTATCTAAATTCCTTTTTTTTTAATTTTAAATTTTTTATTATATTTTTATTATTAAAGAATAACAGAAAGGAAAAAAAATCAATACAAAAATCAATAGTAAGGGAAAAAAAAAATTTCCCCCAACGTGCTATACAAACGGAAAGGAAGTTTTAGGAAATTGAAGTCTTCAATTCTTCCAGAAATCTCTTTGATAAGGTACTGGTGCCGATTCATCCAATCTCCCAAGTGCAAAGTCCACAAATGGTTGCCAAGTGTTCCAAAAAACATTTTCTTTATATATACCACTTCTAATTTTAATATCACAAGTCAATTTATCATTTAATGCAAATTTCCATGTTTCATTGTACCATTCTTCTAATTTTAAGTCAACATTTAATTTCCAATATCTAGCAATTATAATTCTCCCCATTATAACCAAAATCCTCACCAATTCTCTTTCTCCAGTTGTTAATGTTGTTTCATTCAATATTAATAATAATATGGTTTCCAATTACAATTTGACCCTCTTCTTAATCATTTCAAATATTTCATTTTCTATCCTAGACCAAAAAAGTTCAACCCCATTGCATTTACAGCACATATGAGCATATGTCCCGAGTTCCACTTTACATCTCCAACACGCTATCTAAATTCCACACATGCACAAATGAAGTTTTGTGGGCTCACCCGCTGCTTCAACAGCCCGGTTCCCAATGGGCCATGGCCAAAAGTGGTCTGTGGTCCAGGGGTTGGGGACGCCTGATTTAAAGGAATGAGTTCATAACAGAATAAAGAGACGTTAATTACTTTGTCTGGAGAAAGGGAAGACATTTTTATGACTTCTTCCCTCAAAGGTTTATAGAAGAGATTAGTGGTGGCTTTTTATTCTTTCAAACCCAAAAGACCCCTAGAAAGGAATTATGTAAAGAGGTATCTTTCTATTGCTCCATCAGCTGGTGCCTTGCAACAGAACGGGGCCAAATTCAACACAGTGAGGGAAGCAGGCAAAATAAATTCAAGTTCAAAAACTGCCCAATTTGCAAAGAAAAAAGGTTCCCAAAAATATTCCGCCATGAGCAGTGGGAAGAAAATGACATGATTTTATGCAAAGCTTTACTTTCCCAATATGTTGAATTGGAGAAAGTGACTCCCTTGAAATATCTCAAACAAAATCTCTGCAGCAAGTCTGCAATTTATTTCAAACGTGTCTGCTGTCATGTTTTTGCAACTAGCAAGGATTGTTTCAAAGGGAATGTTTCTTCCTTCCTGCCGGTCATCCAAAAAGAAAAATATCAAACCTCTAATTGTGAACAAATAAGAAGAGTGTTACTGTTTCATCAGAGAAATAATCATCCAGCTATATAAATTGTACAAAACAAACATGAATAACTGAACAACAGTAAACTTTTAAACTCAATAAGAGACTAGTAGAAATGCCTTGCTGAGATACTAACACTCCTTCCTCTCTTGTGTTCACACACATATATGGCAGGCTTCTTAAAGCAGTCTTCTTAAAGGTACTGAACATTTCAAAAACAAATACTTACTTCCTGTTCCCCTTCTTCTTTTCAAGCTTCTAGCTTTCTCCAGTCAATCCACCAGACTATTTATACCAGTGGTGAAATCTAAAATTTGTTACTACCAGTTCTGTGGGCGTGGCCATTTTTTTTTTTTTTACTTTTAAAACCATTTTTTCTACAACCTCTTCGGCAAAGAGGTTGTAAAAAAATGCTTTGCCTCTGCTGATCAGGCAACTCAGCTGGGATCGTCAGAGGCATTTAAAAGAAAAAAAGGGTTTTTTTCTTTTAAAAGCCTTTGACAATCCCAGCTGAGCCGTGCGATCATCAAAGGCTTTTTTTTTTTACTTTTAAAAGCATTTTTTGGCCAAAGAAGTTGTAGAAAAAATGTTTTTAAAAGTTAAAAAAAAAAAGCCTCTGATGATTGTGTGGCTCAGCTGGGCATGGGTGGGGGCGGGGGCAGGGATTTTTGCTACCGGTTCTCCGAACCACCTGCCTTCATCGCTACCGGATCGGGTGATCCGATCTGAACCGGGAGCATTTCGCCTCTGATTTATACTCTGGTGAAGCTGCTAACCATTGCCTCTCTGTTAGCTGAACATTCATCATTTTAGCCATCGTCTATCCATCCACTGTAGGATGAAGGCTTCTTCCGCATGTTTCCAACCAATATGGTCCTGAGTTTTCTTTTTCCAATCGGGCCCACAATACTTGCTGATGATCGATCCATCTTGTTTGAGGTTTCTTTTGTGGATGCTTTTTAGCAAGCGGGATCCATTTTATGACTGCCTTGTCCACCTGCCATAAGTTCTCCTTGCTATATGACTGCCTTGTCCACCTGCCATCAGTTCTCCTTGCTTTATGACCACAACTGATATTACTTGTTCCTTTGCACCTTCAGATTTGCTCTTATTCTCTGTCAGGGGCTGTCATAAGTAAATGCCTTATTCTATAACAAGAGATATGTATATATGTACAGGATATAAAGGGTTAATTTATTCCTCCTCCTTTAATGTATTCATGTGTAATCACCCCCTTCCTTGACTCCTCCCCTTTGATATAAATAGAGAGTGCTTTTACCTCATGCTTGCTTCTCACTGTAAATCTGACAAGAATAAATAGAATGCCTATTATGAATAAACACTTCTTTAACTGAAGAAATTGCTTCTGAATTCATCATTGAGACTGATCCTCAAAATATTGTAACAAATTGGTAGCAGTCAATGGTTGAACTGACTCAATAAAATCCAACATGCCTAAGAAAGAAAACCTCAAGAATAAAAAAGAAAGACCCAATACCAGGGCAAATGATAAAGAAACAAAAACAGATCAAGAAATGATCGACGAACCAATAAATACAACAATCAAAGAATCTGAAGATAACACCACAGACATCGAAGAAACAGCAGATGAAACCGACAACCAAGAAGAGAACAAAATAAAAGACAAAGACCTCAGATTGGAGATACTGAGGCTAATAAAAAGTCAAAAAGATGACCACAAACTCATCGCGGAACTCCGAGGCTTCTTGGAAGAAAACGGAGCAGCGAGAGAAAAAGACATTGAAAAGGCCAAACCCGAAAATACAAAAATGGTGAGCGAACCTACAACGAAAGAAAAAATAACCAGAAGCAAGACCAGAGGTCCCGCTCAAAATTTTGAAAGGCAGCCATCTTTTCTTCAACCGGCCACAGAAATGAACACGGCTGAACCAATCAGAATGCACCATTCAAAAACTCTGGCGCGAAAAAACACAAAAAATAGCAAAAAATATATTTATTCTTCTGAAGAGTCAGAAACAGATACAGAAGAATCATCCACCGAACAAGAAATCGAAACACCCATGAGAAAACTATTTAAAACGTTTGGCACAAATCTAACAATTTCAAAAGAATCGATAAAAGCCAATAATGCAAAAATACAAAAGAGACGAAGAAATAAACAGACACCTCAAAGCCTGCACGACTCGATCCGGACAACGATGATGACGACGCCTGAACCCAGAGGGCCCTGCGAAATTTCCCCCACACCACAAACGATCCAAAGAACAAAATACTCCAAGCAAGAAAGCTCCAAAGAAAAGAGACGAACCACAGCTGCCAGCAGAACACCCAAGATCGAGCCGGAGACCGAATCATCAGAAGGAGAGCACTACGAGGGAGCTACAGCAAAGAGAACCTCTCCCAGCGGCTTCAGCAAAGAAATGACCAACGCGCATGCGCAGATGAACACAGAGAACTACAATGAACTTTATGAAGAAGGAGAACCTTTCAAGCTCATCAGCAGAATACCCACACCATTCTGCAATTTTCAACATCTACAGGACCATGGACTACCCACAGTTGTAAGTAGTGGGAATAGTAATATTGGGAATCTACCTAGTGATTTCCCAAAACTTAGAATTGATGGCATCAATTTACAGGAATGGTGTCAACAAATTCAGGTTGTCTTTATGAAAGAAAATTTATTATTTTTTATAACCAATCCTCCCAAAAGACCTTGGACTCTAAAAATAGACTGCCTGCATCACAGAGCATTCTATTTAATAATTTCTAGCATATCACCTGCCATGTACTACAGTATTAAGCATAATCTTACTGTTTCAGAAATAATTCAATGCATGTTTAAATTGTTTCATAGTGAAAGTGTAGCAACAACCACTAGAATGTCTAAAGATTTCTTTTCAGCCAAATTAAGATCTGGAACCACCATAAGTGAACATTTAATATCCTTAAACAAAACCAGAGCAGAATTACATCTAAGAGGAGAAATAATATCAGAACAGACAATGAAAAGCGTTATCCTTAACTCATTAGATTCATCATGGGATAACTACATATCACACTTAGACTCAATCAATCTAGGATACTTATCCATAGAAAGTCTGTCAAATAAGTTAATAGCTGAAGATAATTTGAGAAAAAGTAGATACAATGCATACACAGAACACAGACAGGCAAAAGGGGTAACCTTCCAAGAGAATCACCAAAAAAACAATTGAATGTTACAATTGTGGATCCAGAAAACACTCTAAGGGAGATTGCCCCATGTTTCATAGGGAAAGACAAAACCTTGATTATAGGGGTAGATATCAAGACAGGCAATCATCTATTGATAGATACAGATATAGAGACTCCCCAAACTACAGAGAACGCAGAAAGGATAGAGATAATTCAAGGGACAGAAAATCAGGATCATTAAATGGATTAGATAAACATAACGATGTCATCACACAAAAATCAAAAAACAATACTTGGCTCATAGATTCAGGGGCGACTAATCATACAACAAATAACAAGAAAATACTGTCTTCATTCACAAATGATAAATTTATGATAAGAGTAGCCAATCAAGAAAATGTTCAAGTCATAGGGAAAGGAGATGTAAATATACCTGGTTTAGGTAAAGTAGAGGGGGTATTGTTGATACCAGAAATATCACATAACATACTTAGTGCAGTGAAATTAAGCCAAGATTCCAACATAAATATAATCTTCTCTGGGGGAAAAGCAATACTAGAAAAGGATGGGACTAAATTGAATAGTGTAGTTATCGAAGGGGGCCTACCCTTCCTTGTAACAGAAGATAAATGGTTGCATAACATTAATACAAACACAGATGACGACATCAACATAGACAGTGAACATAGTAACAACAATGACAATGAAGAACCCAATACACACTGTAATCACAAAGACACACCCACTAGTGATACACACAATAACAAAAGACCCAATATAGGCAAACCAATTCATGATGAATGTGCACACATGTTGCATAGAAAATTGGGACATGCAAGTTTCCCTGTAATACAAAAAATGATTGAACATGCTGATGGCGTTAAAATAAAGGATTGTAAAAACTATTTGGAATGCTCAGTATGTAAATCCTCAAAACTCAGAACAAACCCAAAACCAAAGAGGGCAACAAGGACCTCTAACCAAATTTTTGATCTGGTACATATGGATCTGGTTGGTCCATTAACACCATCCATCACATACAAAAAAAGATATTTCCTAACTATTGTAGACGACTATAGCCATTATGGATTTGTTTATACTTTAAAACACAAAGATGAAACTTTCCAAAAATTCAAAGAATTTTACAAACGTGTAGAAACACAACACAATATCAAAATAAAACAAATCATGACAGATAGGGGATCCGAGTTCATGTCAAAAGAATTCTCACAATGGATAAAAGACAAAGGAATGCTACACTTCACGACTAGCCCATTTTCTGCTTTTCAGAATGGTACAGCAGAACGAAAGAACTCGACACTGCAAACCATGATTAGATGTACATTAGAAGATGCTGGTTTAGGAAAACAATTCTGGTCAGAAGCATTACTATATTCAAACTATACCCAAAATAGGACCTGGTCTAGCATCCTAAATAAAACACCATACGAAGTGATGTACAATAGGAAACCAAAAATATCACACATGCACATATTTGGAGTTACAGCAGACATACAAATACCAAAACAATTAAGACGTAAGGGAGATAACGTATCCAGAAGGCTCAGATTCATGGGATACGAAACAGGCACAAAAGGATATAGATTCATTGACAGTAATAACAAATTCATAGTCTCAAGAACAGCAGTATTTCATGAACAGGCCAACTGGTCTAAGATACATCTTAACGAGATAATCCAAAATACAAAACCAAATATTGAACAACAAGACAGAATAGAAAGAGAGAAACATGAACATAACACACATGATGACAAAAACAAAACATGGACAGGTAACCATACCAGGATAAAAACAGATTCATTAACCAAAAAGGAAGCAAGGTATCTACACGATAATGAGAGCATTCCAATAAGAACAATCAGGTGTAACAGAAAACAATTACCCAATAAGTATAAGGATTATATAATGTGTGTGAATGACGAGACACCAACACCTAACACATACGAGGAAGTGTTGAAACTTCCCATGGAAGAAAGAGAGAAATGGGAATTAGCCATAACAAAAGAAATGAACAGCTTGCGTGAATTAGGTGTATTTACACCAGTCCCTGCCCCTGAGAACAAGACAATTATAGGCACCAGATGGATATTCAAAATCAAAGATTTAGAAGAGGGTAATAAATTATATAAAGCTAGATTAGTCGCACAAGGTTACGCTCAAAAATATCCTGAGGATTACACTGACACATACTCTCCCACTGTAAGAACCGAAAGTGTTAAGACAGCTTTAGTCATAGCGGCTATACTCGATCTTGATGTCTTTCAATATGATGTGCAGACTGCATACTTACATGCAAAGCTCGACAAAGAGATATATGTAAGGGCACCTCATAGCCAATGTACAAATAGAAATGAGACCTGGTTACTTAACAAAAGCTTGTACGGATTAAAACAATCCGGCAAGCGTTGGTATGAATGTCTAGTCAGCGTGCTTAAAAATATGGATTTCAAAGCCACAACTGCAGACAATTGCTTTTTTGTTAGAAAGGAAGGTGAATCATTAGAATTTGTGTTAATCTATGTGGATGATATTTTGTATATAGGCAAACATAAAGAAAAGAAAGACTTATTTGTATCCAAGCTAAGTGAACATTTCTCTTTAAAGTCGCTAGGAAGGGTAAACAAATACCTTGGAGTTCAAATCAATAAAACAAGAAAGGGATTCAAATTATCCCAGAGAGATAAAATTATAGAACTTCTGGAAAAATGCAATTTAAGAGATGCCAAACCTTGCGATACTCCTATGCAGACTGATTTTCTAAGGAATATGGATGAATCTTCAGCTGAGTTCGAGAACAATACATTATATAGATCAATTATTGGTTCTCTCTTGTATATATCTAATTGGACCAGGCCTGATATAGCTCTGCCACTTAATTTATTATCTAGACATGTAAGTAAACCACTTATGTATCATTGGGAAGCAGTTAAACGAATACTAAGATATCTAAAACACAGCATGGATTTCTGCCTACTCTTAGAACCCAATAATATTAAAGAACCTATTATCACCAGTTACGCTGATGCAGACTGGGCAGGTGACATCAAATGTAGAAAGAGCACCTCAGGTTATGTATTATTTTTAAATGATTGCCCAATATTCTGGTACACTGGGAAGCAAGATTTAGTAGCGACTTCCACAACAGAGGCAGAATACGTCTGTTTATCTAAAGCCTCAAATAATTTAGTGTGGTTTAATGATTTATTATCTGATATTTGGAAGAATCCAATACTACCATTTGTCATACATGAAGATAATAAGGCGGCTATAGAAATATCAAGATCTGACGCCATTGGTCAAAGGTCCAGACATATAGATATCAAATTTAAACACGTGAGACAATTATCTCAGGATGGATTCATTAAAGCAATCCACTGCGAAACCTCAGAACAAATAGCTGATATATTAACTAAACCTTTACCTTCTAAACAACACAAATACTTGACATCAAAATTACAAGTACTATATAGTTCTGAATCCGAATGCAATCATTGTTATATGTCGAATCGGCATTTAGAGGGGGATTTGTCATAAGTAAATGCCTTATTCTATAACAAGAGATATGTATATATGTACAGGATATAAAGGGTTAATTTATTCCTCCTCCTTTAATGTATTCATGTGTAATCACCCCCTTCCTTGACTCCTCCCCTTTGATATAAATAGAGAGTGCTTTTACCTCATGCTTGCTTCTCACTGTAAATCTGACAAGAATAAATAGAATGCCTATTATGAATAAACACTTCTTTAACTGAAGAAATTGCTTCTGAATTCATCATTGAGACTGATCCTCAAAATATTGTAACAGGGGCAAAGGATGAAATCCTATCTAAACAGAGTTGTATGGAGTGAAAAATATCCTTTCTCCCTTTTTCCTCTTGTTTACAGATAGTTGTGGTGCGCTAGCAGCCTATGGAAATGGCAGTGGAGTTGGACAGTGAGGATGCTGGGGAGGACAATGGGCCAGTCCTGGAGTCAGGGGAAGGCCCAGACGAGGGCTCTGCGTCACAGGCAGAGATGGGGCCAGGGCCCTCTGGGAGCGATGCACAGACTCCGGAGCCTTCAGAGGCGGATAGCAGAGATGAACAGGAACAGGCACGCATGCGAAGAGCTGCTAGAAGGCAAGAGCAGCTAAAGCAAAAAGGATGACTTGGGAGTAAGGCCAGGAGATGATTGGCCCCTCCCAGAAGGCTTAAAAGAGCAGCAATGGCTCTTGGGATCTTTATAGGAAAGCAACATTGCTACATTTGTTTCTTGTCGGCATCTCTTCCTTCTGAACTTCATGGGATTTTGCCAAGAAAAGCCTTTGGCAGGGTGCCAAAGGAGACAAAGATTTGTGATAAGACTGAAGGACTTTATGAAGGATTTGTTTTGGAATTAATTTGGACTAAGCTGAGAATGAAATAATTCTCAGCTGTTCTAATAAAATATGCTTGTTTAGGACTGATTGTGTCTGTTAATAACTACTTGAGCCTAGGTCACAACAGTAGTCCTCAAGTTACAATCATTTGTTTAGTGACTGTTTGACATTACAATGGCACTGAGAAAAGTGACTTATGACTATTTTTCATGACCGTTGCAGCATCCCCATGATGATGTGATGAAAATTCAGATGCTTGGCAACTGACTCCTACTTATGACAGTTGAAGTGTCTCAGGGTCATGTGATCACCTTTTGTGACCTTCTGCAAGCAAAGTCAATGGGGAAGCCAGATTAAGTTAACAATCATGCTACTAACTTAATGACTGCAGTGATTCACCTAGCAACTATGGCAAGAAAGGTCATAAAACAGGGCAAAAGTCACTTAACAACTGTCTTGCTTAGCAATGGAAATGTTGGGCTCAATTGTGGTCATACGTTGAGGGCTACCTGTACTTATGAACAGTCTGTCTTTGTCTCTTGAGGCTCCCCTTTTCAATATCATTTTTATATCCATCGCTACCAATTGCTCAAGTGAGTGGTGCAGTAGCCTAGAGGTGAGTTCTCGCCTCACAATCAGAAGACTGTGAGTTCGATCCTAGGTAGCAGCAGATATTTCTCTATATGGGCACAATGAGTAACTATCTGCTGTGAACTCTGCATTGGCGACAGGAAGGGCATCCAGCCAATAACACTCAGCTCCATTTAGTTGGCCGAATCCTTCCCAATGTAAAGGATTATGTGGTCATTAAAAGACAACAAAAAAAAACCCCTCCTACCACCAATTGCTCAAGTCTAAACATCTTCTGCAGTCTTCCATGTCACTCTTACTTTTATCCTTTTCCCTGATTTTTGTCTTCTGTCTCTTCCTTCCCTAGGACAATCTCCCTTTTTTTGTCCAAAGTTTGTTAATTATGATTTCCTTCAATGATTCTAAGTCATCCAACAGCAGCCACTTCATGTCTCCTCTCCAATTATTTGCTCTTTCCAGAGATTACGCCCACCAGGTTCTAATTCTTATCACAAATTTAGATCCAAATTTTAACCCCCTTACTTTTTGCTGACTCCTGTCAGTTTATATCATACAGTACTTCAATTCCTATAATTGGTTCTCAGCTCTACTACAACCTTTGGGGTTACAAGTAATTTACAGAATGCTCTAATCTGAAATAAACATACAATTAGGTCAAAACTCCATACTTTGATAGATGAGTGGGAATATTTATCACTGTCTACATGGAGGAAGATTTTTACTGACCTTAAACACTGAAAATGTATTTTCTTCCCTACTTCCTCCTTTAGATATTTCCATGCATGTATTTTCCCCTCAAAATGGTTGAGATATTTGAGAGAGGAAAATGTATCTGAAAGTTCAGGAGAAGGAGGCAGAGGAACATTGGAGATATAAAAAATCTGGGTAGGAGCAAAGCCCTCCATCATCTCCATAACTGTTGTATTAAGAAGAAGGGTAGCTGAACATTGTTTTTATTTGCTTCCTCTTACTTCTATTCCTTATTTAATATTTCCTTTGGTTGGCAGAATAGAATACTGTAGATAAGAATAATTATACATAATATATTGAATAATTATTTTTATTTTATTTTATCAGATACTGATTTTATTTATTTATTTATTTATTTATTTATTTATTTATTTATTTATTTGTTTATTTGTTTATTTAAATTTCTATACCACCCTACTCCCGAAGGACTCAGGGCGGTGAACAGCCACAATATAAAACACATAAATACAAAAGTTTAAAATAGAGTAAAAACGAATTAAATAATTTGGCTGAGACAAATTTAAAATACCCCATAATTTAAAAACAAATTAAAATTTACATTTAAAAAGGGGAGAAGATTTCGGCCATGCCAGCTTGATGAAATAAAAAAGTCTTAAGCGTGCGATGGAAGGTGCGCAGATCCAGGATCCTCCTTATCTCCGGAGGGAGCTCATTCCAGATCGTAGGTGCCCCCACAGAGAAGGCTCTCCCCCTGGGGGCCGCCAGTCGACATTGTTTGACTGATGGCACCCTGAGGAGTCCCTCTCTGTGGGAGCGTATTGGCCGGTGGGAGGCTATCGGTGGCGGAAGGCGATCCCGTAAGTACCCAGGTCCTAAACCACGGAGCGCTTTGAAGGTGATAACCAAAACCTTGAAGCGCACTCAGAAGACCACCAGTAGCCAGTGCAGCTCGCGCAGGAGAGGTGTTACATAAAGAGGAGATGCAGGATTATTTCTAATTTAAAACACCTGAATTGACAATGTATCATTCATATATTAACTTACAAAGCAATATATATTCTGATGATGACCAAAACGTATATGTAAAATATGGTGTGGGTAGGTAGGTGGTGGGAATCTGTTTGTCTTTGTAATGTCTTTGTATTGTCTTTATATCTTTGTTTAAAATCCAATAAAAAAAAAGAACTCCACGTCACTCCCATAACCACCTGCGCGGCCGCACTCTGCGCCAGTTGGAGCCTCCGAGTGCACCTCAAGGGGAGCCCCATGTAGAGAGTGTTACAATAGTCCAGACGAGAGGTGACGAGAGCATGAGTAACTGTTTTTGATACTGATAAAATATTTTTATTTTATTTTATCAGATACTGAGTCTTTTTTAATCACACACAGAGAGAGAGAGGGAGAGAGAGAGAGTCTATGAAGACTGTTAAGTGATTCACCTCTAAGAAAGGTAATGGGAAACCATTTAAATGCTATTGGCAAGAAATTGCATTATTATGACCTTAAGAATCTAAACTTGCTTGAGAGGCTCTACTTTGCTTTGGTTTTTTTAAAGTCTACTTAAATTTGTCTGATATATGTTAGTGTGCAATCTATGAAAACAGATTCTATAGAAAACAACAATTTACCATCTGTATTCTTTCCACTGCTCTGAGCTTTAATCCACATATTCATCTACTGCATATTGCTGAATATGGATATGTTTATTTCTATCTTGACTATACAAACATAGATTAGAAACATATGGGAATGAATGACCAGCACTCATGACATGTGCATAACCACAACAGATACAAATAAAATCAAACTGAGTGCAAAATTATAGAAATATTTCCAAGGATACTCTGAAACATTGCTGTTTCCGTTATTCTCCCAATAGATTGACTTCAGACCCAGAGATGAGCATAATTATCAGATTATATCTAGATAATTTTGCAGCCATTGGGAAAAAGGCTGACAAGCATGGATTGTTGTTTTTTTTCCCCTGGTTTTAAGCTGCCTTGAAATTGCAGTGCAGGACTGTAGTTCAGCAGTTCGAGTCTCACCGGCTGACGGTTGACTCAGCCTTCCATCCTTCCGAGGTCAGTAAAATGAGAACCCAGCTTGTTAGGAGACAATATGCTGATTCTGTAAACCACTTAGAAAGGACTGTAAAGCTCTGTGAAGTGGTATATAAGTTTAAGTGCTATTGCTATTGCTTTACCCTTTGCATCCCAATGTACATTATAAATGTCTGGAACGGGGAATGCTTTACACATGCAGCCATATGTGTGAAGGATAAGAATTAAATCTTATGGAAATAAAACTATGGGTAGGATGTTTCCTGCTGTAGTTATTCACATTTTATCTACAAAGGCTGAGGACACAGTTACTGAACTCACGTCATATTAACATGAGGTAGTATTAGCTAAATCATAGATTAGTGAGATTTCATTGTTTGATTTTTCATTGTACTGCTCATTTGATAGTTAAGCTCCTAACCTCACAGCATGTTTTATGAAGAGGTTTTATTTATTGTGTGTGGAAAAGAAGGAATACATCAAATTTCTTTCTCACACAAAATGACAAAGAGAGTAACTGAGCCTACATGGCATATATAACTGGAAATTTCTCTTACAGTAGGAGATTAAAGTGTCGAAAGGCACTGATTTATGTATGTAGCTTCATTTTGACTGCAGAATGAAATCTAAGAATCAAAGACAGATTCTAGTGCAAAAGAAATCAATGAAAGATTAAGGCTTTTGAAACTTGCTTAACAGAAACATCCACAGAATTGCAAAAATGTTTACGTTAAATAAGCCTATGCAATATTTGCTTTAAAGAAATCAAAATTACTCATGCATATCCATGCCATGTTGAGAAAAATATGGGAACACATTTTTGATTGCACTCCCAACTACTTACCTCCTACTCCAGCTAACTAAATGTGGTCCTTTATATGTCCATGCAACCAAAGTACCTGGGAGCAGATACCGTTCATGTGAACTATGTAAAACAACAACAACAACAACAACAACAACAACAACAACAACAACAACAACTCTGGATACATTGGGAAATCTGTCCACTTTCCACTAGCAGGTTCCCTCTGAGGAAACCTGAATCATGTTTTCATACTGGAAGCTTCACCTTTTTATATTTGCACTGCAACATTGCATGCAAGAATACAGTAGACAAAATTTGTAATGTAACATTAGGATGCACATTTCATTATTTGTTCCATTCCCCTTCCCTGAAGATGCCTATAACCCCTTTGCAAATCTAGAACATAGAATAACAGAGTTGGAAGGGAATAATAGAGTTGGAAGAAGGGTCTTCTAGTCCAACCCCAAGCAGGAGACCCTATACCATTTCAGACAAACAGTTTTCCAGTCTCTTGAAAGTCTCCATTAATGGAGCACCCACAACTTCTGCAGACAATCTATTCCATTGGTTGATTGTTCTAACCATTAGGAATTTTCTCCTTAGTTCTAGGTGGCTTCTCTCCTTAGTTAGTTTCCAAACTAACCCATATAATAATCTGCATGAGGAAAGATACAATATGTATCTTTTTTGTAGCTTCTTGTATTTTGTATTTTTCCTAACTCTTCTGAGGTCATCCTTTGTGTCTTTAATCTTTGGGGCATAGAACTTCCCTTGGTAGAGGACTCAAATTCTGATTTCCTACTTGACTCTAAGCTTCTTCTTATTTATTTAATCCCTCCCTTTATTCATTTGAGCATCTTTGCAAATCCTGTTTCCAAGGCTTCTAATTTCTTCCAGTTGCAAACCCATGCAATCAAACCCTTAGCACTCAGGTACCTTCCTTATATTAGCATGTCTCAGTCTATTATAATCAGTAGAGTTGCATGTTTTTAATCAATGTATATATCATTTGGCTAGGTCCACCTTGGTTAAACTCAGCTTTCAATATCTTAGATTGTAGCTTATGCTTAAAAATAAAAATGATAATTATTCATACACAGCTATTTATATCAAAATATTATCCAGGATCCCAAGAGTATACGGAATAACATGGAAGAAAATCTCGTATTCAAAGTGTCGTCGTTATTATTATTATTATTATTATTATTATTATTATTATTATTCATGGCTACCACTAAAAAAGCTTTTGCTCCATCATTTAGATTAGTTGCTTTAGAACTGCACTGCTACACAAAACATCCATCTCTATGTTCCATTTAAATTTCTATTAATAATAAATTCAGGTGAAGTAGTTTTGCTATTAATATTGATCAATGTTTCCAAAGAAACCCAGATGTCAACAGTTCTTTTAGTGTGCTCACTTGTATTTAATAGCACTGTTCATGAATGGCCTAATGAAGGCTAACAGATGGTTGGTTTAATTTCACCAAAAAAAAAAAAAAAGATACACAAAAGAATTTGACAGTCCTCTAACAAAAAGCTTTATTACAGTAATTTCCACTGCAGCTATTATAACAGTGTAAATTCCACACAGGTTAAAGTGAGAAGACAGATTCATTTTCAACCTATTTCTTTGTGGATCACATAGAAATATGCTTAAATTTGTAGGATATTTGCCAAAGATTGGAGAGACCATTTAGAGGATGTTCTGCATATCACATGTTCTATCTGAATTATGAACATAATCACAGTCTCTGAAATTACACTAAATTCTCTAGGGCACAGGTGTCAAACTCAATTGTGTCACATGATGTATCGTGATGTATTGTGACTTTTTTGCCTTTGCGGAGCTGAGGTGGGCATGGCTTGCACGTGATTCATCTGGCCCACGGGCCATCAGTTTGATAGGCCTGCTCTAGGGTTATACTTTCTAGGCTGCAAAACTTCTATCAACTGTTAGATGACAACAGAGACATAGAAACTAACATCTTTGCTACCATTTAATGGTCATCTACGTTTTGCAGCCTAGATATGGTATTCCTACCAATCTCCCTATAATCCTGTAAATCCTAAATAAAAACATCATTTAGAATTTCTTACATCTACTAACAATCAGTCCTGACTCAATTCAAAGTAGAGCTTCAAGGCTCTCTGACAGAATAGCTAGATCTGAACTTACGTTTCAAAAAGCAAAATAATTTTAAGTGAGCTATTTTAAATATTGATTTAAAAACAAATCCATGGGATTTCATGAAAAAGAATTAAAATGACTGCAGGTGTTTATTTTATTTTATTTAGCAGAATGGGGTAAAAGGAACACAGATAGTGGACTATTTAAAAAGATAATAACCAAGTTTCTATCAGATATAATTCAACATTATAGATTTTTAAACTATTCTCTATACCATCTTTAATGCAGAGACAGGAGGAAGAAAAGACAGCGCAGCTTAGCCAGCTAGGACAGTGAGTTGCACTGATAGTTAAAGGCAGAAAATCTTCTACTCCAATTTAAAAGCTTTCAAAAGCTATTTTAAAAATTCTGGGGTTCCTAGACTGTCATAACACTGTCTAATTTTGCTGCCTCTGATTTCTCAATGGTCACTTAGCAACAGGGTGCCAGGAGAAATTGTAAGTCGAATGGGAACCTTTGCTCCTTCTACGAAATACCCACTTACCAATAGCTTTAGTGGGGTGCAAACTGATTAGCTGAGAAAAGTTGGCCTTCTGGGCAGAAGTCTGTTTTGTCAGTGTTGTGAATTACTAGAAATATTCTGTGTTAGTAGTCAGCAGAAGCAAGCTAGGTAATACTGAGAGGCAATGCAACAGAGAGAGGTGGGCATTCATAGTCTTACAACCCTTCTCATTCTTAAAAGCGGTAAATATTTAAGTCATCTTAATCTAGGATTTAGACATTTATTCTTAATCTTTTTTTCCATTTTGCAGAAATGCCAAAGCATTGTTAGCATTGCCATAGTATCTAATGTTGATAGGCAGAGAATTTAGTTATAAAAAAACTCATTGGCCAATTAGTCATATCACTGTCAATGAACTCATTAGACCATTCAATGTCACCTCAACATTCCTCCATTAGAATTGCAACATTATCTGTAAGAAAAGTCCCCAAAAAGGCAGCGCGTCAAAGATCACATAATATTTCATATCCAACTCTATTGACTTCAGCATCCAAGGTGTATCTATCCCTCCCAGCTATCATGAACAGAGCCTTGATTTAAGGATCTTTCCTTTGGTTGTCACCAGAGGGGCATACCACTTCACTCTCTTGCACTGTTCCAACATGAGATGCACTAAGAACCTTGAAGTTCTCTGTTTTACTCAGAGTTCCTGAGCTGGGAGCTTTGCAGCTCCTGTGGATGCACAGTGGATGCACAGATTTTTTTCCCCAGCCCAGATATGGTACCCCTAGTCTACATCAGTAGAAAAAGCTAGGAGGTCACTGGGGGGGGGGAACTATTTGGGACCAGGCCTACCCTCTGAACAACCTTTAAAAATCATGATGAGCATATGGAGCAGTCCAAGTGCAGGACAGTGATGGTGGTAGAGTGGTACTCAGTGATAATAGTGTGCCACTCTTTAATGGTCCTAGGTGAAATACCAAGCTGGCTTAATGATAGTTCTATAGCATTGGCCAAAGGCTTTAACTCAGCTGTCTCCACCATATAGCAAGGGGAATCCTGCTGTATGTGCCTGAGAAATCAGCTTAAAGGCTTCTGTACGATTTCTAGAGCTGGTTTGGACATCAGAATAAGGATTAAGTGGATCTCCACCTTCTCTAGCACCCACTGACCAGAATGTGTAGAGGAAGATGAGATAGCTGGGAGCTTTAGCCAGTGACTGTCAGAACATTGTTTAAAGTCTGGTACCAGTAGGTCATGTCCCAGATTGTTTCATTAAATTGGATCAGTACAACAGCTAGAATCATTTAATGAAAATAGACCCTAATATTTTTGCACAGATCTAAAACTAAGCCAAAGAAATCTGTCATCGTGTTTTATTGAACATTGCTATAGAAGAGCTTGGATTTGAACCCCCTTCAAGGTCCTGGTCCCTATTCTGAGTTCAATTTAAAAAAAGCTGAGGAATTTACAGGCACTGTATATTACCAGGGATTCTGCAGGAACTCATGGCTGTCCTCATATAAAAAAATAAAACTCTAATTCAGGGCAACATAATATTCCACAAGAGGTCCACCACTTGTCGTAGCCCAGAGGGAAACCATATTTTTAAGGAAAATTTGAACAAAAACAGGTAAGAGCTACACAAATCTCGGGGGGGGGGGGGAGTAGGAGGTTTCGGGGGGTGTTGCTTTAGAGAGCTGGCATTGCAATTCTCCCAGTTATTAATTTTTTTTGCAAAATAGGATTCCAAGCTGGACAAATTACGAGCATGAAGGATGGTACAATACATTATTTGAGTGCCGCAGAGTGAATAAATTGATTTCTTTTGGACCTTAGCAGGGATGGAATGAAATCATTAAAAAGAAAAAAAAGGAAAGCTCAATTTCTTTGTGATTAGGAATACAACCCTAGATAACAATAAAAAAGATGAGCTCATCCAGGTGATTTGCTGTATATCTACTGTTACAAGTGGATGCTTCAGCACAAAAACTGGGTCTTATAGGGCCTGGTGGCACAGCTGGCTAATAGCCTGTTATTAACATTCAGCTGCCTGCAATTACTGCAAGTTCGAATCTCCCCAGGCTCAAGGTTGACTCAGACTTCCATCCTTTCTAAGGTAGGTAAATTGAGGACTCAGTTTGTGGGGGCAATAAGCTGACTTTGTATAAATATACAAAAGTATGAAGGCTATTGCTTAATGCATTGTAAGCCGCCCTGAGTCTCCGGAGAAGGGCGGCATATAAATCAAATAAAAAAAAAAACACAGACCCTTTTTGAGGACTTTTGGAAGTCAAAAATTAATTACTGACTGGTTTGATTCATAGAATTTTAAGCACCATTGAAAGTAATGGACTGGCTATGTCAAACTTGCAAGCCCAAGGCTATTGTATTAATGCAAATATTAGTGGGCGGTATATTGATATCCAAGCTAGGATTGCAGCACAGCAATCAAAAGCTGAAGATTCATTGTGCTATCCATTGCCTTAATTTACTCCTGAATCATGCCATATCAGCTTTTCCAGAAGTGAGAAGCTTCCTGGGAGTTTTGAAAAAAATTTCAAAAACTATTTTGCAGATAATATCAAATGACCCCAATGGTGCTGACTAAGATCTTTCACCTGAGAGAAAAGGATGAGATAATAAAAACTAGAACTCTGAAAACTTAGTTGCAGAAATTACTCTTTGGTGTTGTTGTTTTTTTAATTGTATTCCAAATTCCCCCCAAATTTAGACCCCGTTTAATGGGTTTTCATAAACCATGTATGGTAGTCTTCACTAACTGATCCAATTAAAACTGTAGGATTTCTCCAGACCTCTTTTAATAATTTACAAGATGCCAAAAATCAGCCCAGCTCCATTCATGATAATGCTGTTGCGATAGGTCAGTCTTGGGATATATTTCAGGATTTTCAAGAATGATTAATGTTGCGAATGAAGATATTTAATGTTGACCTTTATGAATATCAACCAGTATCAACCTGTTCAAAGTGAGCATATTTTTTCAACATAAGTCATAACAATATCTCAGATAAAACATATAATTTACAGATTACAGCAATTTCTTCATTTTGTGCTCAGCAGCCATCAACCCTAAGGTCAGCAATGAAAGGGAAGTTCTAACTAGGGTTGCCAGGTCTGCTTCCAAAAAATAGCGGACAAGCGGGGGGGTTAAGTAGTAAAAAAATAAAAAAAAATTACAATTAAATTATATATTTTCTTACAAACATTTTAACACGTATTAAAATAATGACTTCAAAACTTTACTTAAAATTCAAAACATCAAATATATTATAATAATTTGTAAAATATTAAATTACATTTTAATTTCATCATAAAGCTTTTGAATAAAAAAAATGTCCACTATTTTGTGAAAAAAAATAGTGAACATAATGTGAAAAAAGCGGACTGTCCACTCAAATAGTGGACACCTGGCAACATTAGTTCTAATAAAGATATGATAACAATTTGATAGACATGTTCTCTGGGCAGTTGACTTCTGTTAGTTTGATTTTTTTGCTTCTTTGATTTTAACCAAATCTAAAAAGGTGGCATAATGAGATAATTCTCAAATTTTAACTTATAAAACACTGTCTACAAAGCAGCTTGTTACTAGAATGCCTAAGTAAACTGTTGCTGCTCTGAATTGAGAATGAACATATCAGAAAACTGGATATTCAAAATATGTGTAGTTGCAAATGAAAAGGTATGTATGAAAAACCTTTGAACGCCCCATCCCTAGTTCTAGCTGTTGGATGATGTTGTTGGGGTCAAGTCAATGACCTGAGTTGGAAAGCATGTGCGACCTTTGAGATCAGTTATAGGTATATGCAGAATGACTGCTCTAGTTACATAGTTCAGATAGAAAAGAAGAAAGAAAGGAACACCAACTGACTTCTTCACACATAGGCTGACTGCCTCCATGGAATGTAAGCTATTGTTCCTATTGCATTGATGGTACTGAACTAATGTGTTGTATTCTTACTATTGTTTCATGCTTTTGGCCTTAGTATGCATTAAAATGCAAAAACCACTGCTGTGGTTTAGTTAGCTGGTGTGAAAGACAAAACTTGCTTTCTTTGCAAGAGTCCATCTCTTCTCCTAGCCACAGAAGAATTCTCTCATTCTTGTTCTACAGAGTTCACCAAAAACAGTTTCTCCCTCAGAATTCTTTCATAGTGTGAACTCTGGAAAATGATTTTACTTTTTCTTCAAATAATATATATATGCCCCTCCACTCCAATACGATTCTAAAAAGCTGAGAGGAGCTCCAGAATATATCACATTACTTCACTTTTCACTTTTGCAAAATGGTTTCATAGGAGGTATCATTCAAAACTTTGTTGAGGTGAAGCACTCTTTCAAAGCTTCAACAACTCTTGTAAGAAGAATTTGCAAGTCTTGATAAAAATCAGCCAGCTTCATCTGAAGGACAGGACTAATGTAGTTTTAAAATGATGTGGTATGACATTAGTTCTTTAATTTTATATCCTGCTCTCAAAAGTTTAAAACCACATGTATCAAGGTTGCTCCTATTCTAAAAGAATGGATCTAGAAAATTGTATTGTTGAGTACTGAAAATGGTGTTTCTTAGTAGTGCTCTTCTCTCTCATTGTAGTAGAAAAGGAACCTGAAGCTTTTGATCTCTAAGTTATAGAGCTGTCTCTTGAAGCTAATGTTGTAGATCTTTTGCAATCTATTTGATATGTCATCAGAAAATGTATTTGTTTGGAGATTAGAGGGCTTAATTGTTGAAGCCTCTCCCTGTTATACTCATGGATGGTCATATGTGAAGCAAAGGAATCCATGTACGAAACCATCTGCTCCCCATACTCTAGTGCAGGGGTCTCCAAACATGGCAACTTTAAGACTTGTGGACTTAACTCCCAGAATTCCTCAACCAGTCATACTTAGTGGGTTGTTTGACATACACTGGCAAATCAAAAAGTTGTCCTTTATAGTCTTTTCTGAAGCCTCAGGTGGTAAATGCATTAGCTTTTGTCTTTCTCATCTCTTTCACTGGGCAATAGAAGAATATAGGTGGGGTAATCATAAAGCTTTGGTCCTTTGGCATAGTCAAACACATACAGTTCAGAAGAATTGCCTACAGTTTAGTTCCATCTCATCATCAGTAGAAGAAGATATTTCTGAAGGCTTATTAGAGAGTTCTGAAACTGGACAATCACTTAAATATGAGCCAGCAATGTGCTGCAGCTGCCAAAAAAGCCAATACAATCCTAGGTTGCATTAAGAGAGGGATAGAATCAAGATCATGAGAAATAATACTACTGCTTGATAGTATCTTGATAAGACCACACTTGGAATATTGCATCCAATTTTGGTCATCATGATTTAAAAAGGATGTTGAGACTCTGGAAAGAATGCAGGGAAGATGATTTGGTGGGGTGGGGAGGATGAAGGCTAAACATATGAAGAGCAGTTGCAGGAATTGGGTTTGTCTAGTCTAGTGAAAAGAAGAACTAAGAGGTGACATGATAGCATTGTTCCAATGTTGGAGGGGCTGCCACAAAAATGAGGGGGTCAACTATTTTCCAAAGCACCAGAAGGCAAGACAAGAAGCAATGGATAGAAACTGAACAAAAAGAGAAGCAACCTAGAATCAAGGAGAAATTTCCTGACAGTAAGAACAATCAGCCAGTGGAACAACTTGCCTTCAGAAGTTGTGGATGCTCCAACATTGAATGCTTTTAAGAAGGGACCGGACAACCATTTGTCTAAAAAGATACAGGGTCTCCTGCTTGATCAGGAGATTGGACTAAAACAGGAGTGGGCAACTATAGCCCTTTTATGACTTGTGGACTTCATCTCCCAGAATTCCTGAGCAAACCATGTTAGCTCAGGAATTCTGGGAATTGAAGTCCACAAGTCATAAAAGGGCCATAGTTGCCCACCTCTGGTCTAAAAAAATCTTCAAGGTCCCTTCCAACTCTATTATTCTAATATTCTGAAATTCTTTTTCTTTCCCTTTTGAACTTGGTCATTTGAGAAGGCCACGCTGCAGCCATTTATAGTTGTTCGATTGGATCTAAGCAGGGTTCCATGACTTCACATCTCACCATGTGGATTCAAGTATCAGGAAATAGACTTGATGTACTATGCTATTCATCCTGAGGCCAACCTTGGACATCCTACATCAAATCCATCAGCTAGCATGACAAGTCTGTCCAGTATATTTAGCCACTAACATTCTCCAACAATACTCAGTGTGGCTTGTTTTCAAGGCCCTGTGTAAGCTTCTCATTGTGCACATTATCATGTAATTTGCTACAACATGGTCATGGAGGAAAGGAAAATAGGATAGGATTCAGTTGACTTTCCTCCATCAATCCTACATCTGTAATGGGACGAAATGTGCGCCTGTTAACTTGCTTCTGCAATTTGGCTGCAAATAGCAACCATCTATGGGTGACTAGGGAAAGACAGTGTTTAGAAAATAGGCATCCTTTTTTTAGTACACCATTTTTCTGTTAGAGCACAAATCATATAATTAAAGGCTCATTCGTTTTATTAGCGTCCCTTCTTCCCACTCCAGAAACAGAAGGATTTATTGTTTATTAATTATTCTGTGACAGACAGATGCCCATACCGATTAAGCATTTAATTATTTATTTAATTTGTAAACAGGCCCAGCACATTTCATTCTCAGAGGAGGCCGTGAAGCTTTACCACCAAGACTGTTCTTTGGAGGATGGTCAATTTTAAAGAAGCTGTAGCTTCGTAATGAATGTTCCATAATTAGAGGAGTTGAAAACAGCAGAATGTTCCAGCAAAGTCAATTAAATGCTAATTAGTATTGGATTCAGCCTTGCCTTTGTGTGATGAATTGTTCACACGTAAAATATCTCTTCATTGTGCAGAGATGCTGAATCCCTTATTCAACCCCTTTCCTGTATCTCTGGTACTTTTTTCAAATTCGGGGAGGCGGGGGAGGAATGCAAAACTCTTTCTACATTATAACACACTGGAGGACTCATTAGCTAATACAATAACAGTACGTTTTGGTGGGTTCTTTTACATGAATCTCTCCAGGTTGCCAGGTATGCTAATGAATTCACAGCTGTGTCTTTCTCACAAGTTCAGAGGCCTGGGTAGATCAATACATGCTTAGTGTTTTACCACTGTTTTAACTTTCGGTGCACCAAGAACTTTTCAGGAGTGAATTGGCCATCATCTCAAATATTTCAAGTATATGATAGCAGTGGCAGTCATTTTCAGTAATTACCCCAAGGAACCAAATAAAGAAGTAATCATTATCCAGTGACTTTCAGCAAGAGGTTTGCCCCTTTGGTACAATTCAAGCTCTCACTCCATATGCAGAACAGTAAATCTGACAGCCAATTTTATGGGAAGCTTTTAAATGGGATTATAGTGTTCACTATTATGATAAAAATATCTAGACCAGGCACATGTAATCCTCTAACCTATAACAGCTCATTTAATGATCACTCAAAGTTACAATGGCACTGGAAAAAAAAAGTGACTTATGACTGTTTTTCACACTTATGACCGTTGCAGCATCCCTTTGGTCACATGATCAACATTTGGATGCTTGGCAACTGGTTCAATATTTATAGCTGTTGCAGATTCCCAAAGTCATGGGATCATCTTTTGCGACCTTCTGACAAGCAAAGTCAACAGGGAAGCCAGATTCACTTAAGTACTGAGTTACTCACTTAACAACTGCAGTGATTTACCTACTAGTGACAAGAAAGGTTGTAGAATGAGCAAAACTCACTTAACAAATGTTTCACTTAGCAATAGAAATGTTGGGCTCAATTGTGGTTGTAAGTCGAGGACTAGTATACAACAATCAAACAGTGTGTTGGGGCACCTTATAGACTAAGACATTTTTGTAGTATAAACTTTCACGTTGACTTCCCAGTTGGATTACTTCAATGCACTTTATATGGAGCTGCCCTTGAAGACCATCCAGAAGTTACAACCGACTTAGATTACCTCAGTACATAGGTGTGCGGTTATACTGTTACTGCTTGAGTTGCTCTGGCTTCCAAGTATTTTGGGGAGTTCATGTCTAGGTGCCACTTATAACTATTAAAGCCTTAAAGAACAGAAGGTGAGACTGTTAGCAAACCACTTCTCCTTGAGAATATCTGCCCATTCCATCATGTTACATAGGGTGGCCTGTTCCAGGTCTCCTCTTTTTAATGCTGCCGTACAGTGGGACCCAGAAAGCATCCCTTCCAGAGGTAGGTTGCAGCAGGCTCTGGCCAGTTCTGGAGAACCGGCAGTGGAAATTTTGAGTAGTTTGGAGAACCGGTAGTAAAAATTCTGATTGGCCCCGGCCCCATCCATTCTCTGCCTCCCAAGTCCCAGCTGATCAGGAGGAAATTAGAATTTTGCAGTAACCTTCCCCTGGAGGGGGTGGGAATGGAGATTTTACAGTATCCTTCCCCTGCCACGCCCACCAAGCCACGCCCACCAAGTCATGCCATGCCCACCAAACCACACCCACAGAACCGGTAGTAAAAAATTTTGAAACCCACCACTGATCCCTTCTCCGAAGCAGTTCTTGCCCTATGGAACACCCTATACTCTGAGACCTCCAGCAGACCTTATTTCCAAGCCTTCTAGAAGGGCCTTCAAGAGCTATCCTTTTCCACAAACAGGGTTAAGATAGAGTGGATACATTGAATGCTGGTGTATGGAAGACCACTTTGGGAGCACTGGAAGCTTTGTTATAGTTTTGCGATGCTACTGTTGTGAGCTGCCCAAAATTATGGCATATAAAATTGAAGGGCATATACATCTTCTAAATAAACAAACCATGTCTTGCAGCCATTAATAGCTTGGTATACCATGCATTTATCTAATCTACCTTTGAAGCCCTTATGACATCTTGTGGTAAGAAATTCCATAGTTTAAAGGCTCTGTGAAATACTTCTTTTTATCTGTGCTGAATCATCCAGCACGTTCAACCTCACCGATACACAGTGATTGGAAGAGTTTCATCCGATTTAGAGCTTAGAATGTTGGTTTATTGCTTTGTGGTGGACGATGACTCTAAATGTAGCTTGAAGGATTTACCTGTTAGTATGTAACTGTAGAGGTTATTTCAGACATAAAAAAACAGGATTTGATTTTGCAGTCATGGATGTGAGATCTCCACTAATGGGTGGGTAGATGTGTGCATGCATGGATAAATATATGGTTGAAGAAGTGATGAGAGGGGAGAGAATTGGAGAATGTACTGTGTTTGCTGTTTGAACAACTAAACTTAACTGTTCGGAGTTAATGAAACTACCATGAATTAATTTAATACCGAAAGCACATGTTATCCATAATGTTTCCTAAAATTATTAATGATTTTTCTGCTTTTCCGAAATAAAATCAAAACACCTGTGCTTTCTTTTACAACACAGATTACTCTTTCCTATATTAACAAAAGGATCAGACTTATTTTTTCCATGTCAAGGAACCTAACCTTAATTTGGTGCTTCATTGCATTTGTAATAACCACCAGCTAAACTGGAAGCAATCAGATCAAGAATATTAATTTGTCTAAAGATATTCCATTGAGCATTTTAACCATCTTGGAGGGGTTTGGCTAATACAAAGAAATTCTTCTCCTTATTTTTCTATTCCCTTGCTGTAATAACACTGCCAGCTGCTCTCGCTACTTCACATGAATTCTGGTCTATTCCAATTTTCCACTTCCTTGCATTTAATCCCAATGTTACAAATGGAATCTCATGCTACACTAATATCCTGTTGCTAGTACAGAAGAAATCAATATCAAAATACCTTATGTTTTATAGAAGTTGGGCAACTTTTGCATAAGAATATATTGGCACCTGGGTTATTTATGTGATAATGACTGCATTACTTTGTGTAGTGCAATGAAAGAACTGCACTGGGCAGTCAACCTAACTGCAGCTTGTTTCCTTCTGCAAGTAGTTCTTGTTTAACATCCATTTATTCAGTGACCATTTGAAGTTGTAACAGGACTGAACAAAGGGTACCTACACCCAGTGGTGAAATCCAATTTTTTTTACTACCGGTTCTGTGGGCGTGGCTTGGTGGGCATGGTGTGGCTTGGTGGGTGTGGCTTGGTAGGCATGGCAGGGGAAGGATATTGCCAAATCTCCATTCCCACCCCACTCTGAGGCCAGCCAGAAGTGGTATTTGCCGGTTCTCCAGACTACTCAAAATTTCCGCTACCGGTTCTCCAGAACCTGTCAGAACCTGCTGGATTTCACCCCTGCCTACACCCAATATTCATAGTTGCAACCATCGGAGCATCCCTGCAGTCACACGATCTCAATTTGGGCCATGGCTTGTATTACAACAGTTGCATCATAATGATGTTGCAATGGTTAGAATGCAGTACTGCAGGGCTAACTCACTGCTCACTCTAGAAGTTCAATTCTGAGTGACTCAAGGTTGACTCAGCCTTCCATCTTTCCGAGGTCAGTAAAATGCAGATCTAGATTGTTGGGGGGCATTATGCTGACTCTGTAAAACACTTAGAAAGGACTGTAAAGCACTATGAAGTGGTATAAAAGTCTAAGTGTTATTGCTGTTGCTACCATCATGGTCACATGACTACTATTTGCAATTTTACTATCAGCTTCTGACAAGCAAAGTCAATAGAGAAGCCAGCAATCATATGATGGCAGGCAATTACATGACTCTAGGATGGAACAACCACACAAGATTCACCTAACAATGGCAACTGGGACTACTGGGACTGCAGGGATTGCCATCATAAATTGACATGGTTATGTGACATTATGTCTTACAACCACATTGCTTAGCAACAGATTTTCTGGTCCCAGTTAATATCAGTAAGCAAGGTCTATCTGTGTGAAAATGCTTCTATTTCTATTAAACTTCCAGAGTCCCTTGGGAGTTGGGCATAGAAATGTGACAAAATAAAATATATAATAAATAAATAAACTTGTGTGAAATAGTGAGGATGCCTCCTTTCCTCCTGCTACTAGTCCATTTCACCATAAGTGACTGGATTGGTAAAATCCTTGAGGATTTTTTTAACAAGTTCATTGAAGGTGCAGAGAAATGGTCTACCTTCCTTCCTTCTTTTCGCTCTCTCTCTCTCTCTCTCCCTCCCTCCCTCTTTCTCCAATAACTTTCTCCTTTAAGAAAGTTATTGGATTTTTAAAATGCTACAATATTGCCTTCAATTTGTGTAATTAGCTAGTCCTCTGTAGGAAGCTACCTAAGGGCTTCCTATTTGTGGGTATGTTTATATCATTGTGGGTTTTTTCCTGCTGTTAAAATTATTCTAGGGTAATAGGTCTCAATAATATGTTTTAAAGCTGTAGTGGAGAAGAACAGAATATTTTACTGAAGACATTTATTTTGAATTTCATTCCAGCTTTAGTTTTAGTTGATGAACATTGTTAGATCGGCGCAGGAATGAAGACGTGACCAGCTCGTTACATAGTAACTTTATTAGAACAGCAACTGTAGCAAGACTAGCGTGCGCTGCCGGAGCTCTCCTTATATTCCCTCCGGCAGACGCACCGCCCCCTGACAGGGATTCAAACTTTCCCGCCCGGTGGCTGGCAGCCAATCCGGGCAGATGTCCTTATAAGGACATAACACTCCTCCCCCCTAGTCCAAGAAAAAAACGTTCAGTGTTCGTCAATAAACGTGACGTAGTCCTGCAGGTACGTAGGATGCCTAGGCACCCTACTTGACCTGCGCAGTCTCATTTCTCCCGTGTCCCCGCCCTGGACGGACGGGGTTTCTGTGGCTCCTGGATCCTTCCCCAGAACCGGGCTCGGTTCGGCTGGCGAGTGTGCGGGGTCACCCTCAGCGCCTCCGGCCGGACCGCAGACCTGGAATGGCTGGTTCTGGTGGTCTTCCTCCTGGCCTGTGGATCTTTCGCCTCGGCGGTGCTGTTCGGTTCCGACCCGGGAAGAGCGTCTGAGTCTCGGTAAGACCCCGGCTGTCACTTGCTCTTCCTCGGTCTCCCGGTGGCTGCGGTTCTGCTGTGGCCCGGCCCGCTGTGGTCTGGAGGGTGGTTCGGTCCGGTGCCCTTGGGTCCGGTCTGCCCGCTGTGGGTGGTGTTGGCTCGGGTAGCGGTGTCCGACCTTGCAGGGTTGGCGCAGGTCTCCTTGGCCGGGCAGGCGTTGGTCTTCCCCATCGGGTTGGTGGTGGTCGACCTGGTCGGGGTGTCATTGTGGGGATGCCCCCTTGGGTCGGTGGAGGTCTCCCCTGCCGGGTTGGCGCAGGCCTCCCTGGCCGGGTTGTTGTCGGCTTTCCCTTCCCCCTAGTCCCTGGTCTACCGCCAGTTGGTGGTTGGGGTCGTCTGGGTTGGGTTGTTGTTGCCGGGTTGTTTCTTGCGTTGGGCGGGGGTCCCTCTCGCCGGGGAGTCGTGTGCCACCCTCGCCCATGTGCTGTGGTGTGCCCATCTGCGATGGTCCCCGGTCTACTCGCCTTGCGTTGAGGTCTCCCTGGTAGGGCTGCCGTGGGTTGCCTTCGCTGGTGGGGTGCGGTGCTTCCCTTCTGGGCAGGTCCTGGTCTACCTGCGGGCTGGGTCGGGGGTCCCTGGGCCTGTTGTGCTGGGTGCCCACCTGGCCGGGTTGGTGTTGCCATCCCCCGTGCGGTTGGCCCCGGTCTACCTCGCTGCACTGCCGACGTGACAGTGCCTGGTAGTGTGCTGGGCCGACCTCGTCGGGATGGCGTTGCTCTGCCTCGTAGGGGTGTGGTGGGCCTACCTTGTCTGGGTATGGTAGGTCTACCTCGCTGGGGTGTTGTAAGCCTACCTCGTCTGGGTGTTGTAGGCCTCCCTCGTCAGGCTGGTTTTCGTGTGCTCCCCCCCACCTTTTCCGGAGTTGGTCGATGTGACGTCTCACGACCTGTCCATCTTCCAACTCGACGGTGTAGGATTTGGGGCCGGTTGTGCTGGCAATCTTCCCTTTCAGCCACTTAGGAGAGCCGTTGAAATTCAGCGCGAAAACTGAATTTCCTTTGCTGAAGGCGCGAAGCAGCCGGCTGGCGGTTGCGGTCACTTCCGGGCTGTATTGGGGGTGCAGCCGGTCCAAGGGTGACCTCAACCTTCTGCCCATGAGGAGTTCGGCCGGGCTCTTGTGGGTGGTGGCATGCGGCGTGATGTGCTGGGTGAGGAGGAAGTTGTCGATGCGTTCTTGCCAGTCTCCCGGGCCCATCTTGGTAAGGGCTTCGTTTGTGAGCCAGACCATCCGTTCCGCTTGTCCGTTTCCGGCCGGCCTGTACAGAGCGGAGAGGGCATGGCGGATGCCCAGTCCTGCCAGGAAGGACTCCATGGCCAGGGCTGTGAGCTGGGGGCCGTTGTCCGAGACCAGCACATCTGGTAGTCCGTGTGTGGCAAACAGGCGGCGCAGGGCTCGGATCGTCGCTTCTGTTGTGGTAGATGCCATGGGTATCACCTCGAGCCACTTGGAGAAGGCATCTACCACGATGAGGAGGTGTCGCCCCTGCATCAGGCCCGCGAAGTCGATGTGGACCCTCGACCAGGGGTTGCTGGGGGTCTTCCAGTTCGTGACTTCAGATTGCGGTGGCGCGGGGCGGACTTCTTGGCACGGGTCACATCTGGAGACCCATTGTTCGATGTCTCTGTCCAGTGAGGGCCACCAGACGTAACTCCGTGCCAGGGCCTTCATGCGGACGATGACCGGGTGCCTGTTGTGCAGTGTCTCCAGCGTCCGCCGTTGTAGAGTGCTTGGGATCAGCACCCTGTCTCCCCATAGCAGACAGCCCTTTATGGTGGACAGCTCCGTCTGTTTCCTGGTGAACGGGCTGAACCTCTCTTCCGTCTGTTTCGATGGCCACCCCCTGAGGATCCAGGACCTTACTTGGCAGAGGGTGGGGTCTCTCTGGGTGTGCGCGGCCACATCTGCGGAGGAGACTGGACAGCTGGCGTCGTCATCTATGTGGAATAGATGGAGCGTGGGGGCTGGGTCTTCCACTGGGTTCTTCGATGGGCATCTGCTGAGTGCGTCGGCGTTTCCTATGGCTGTGCCTGGCTGGTGCACGAGCCTATAGGAGTAGCCGGCCAGGAAGATGGCCCATCTCGTCATCCGCGGGGACATGAAGGTCGGGGTGGGTTGGTCGCCTGCGAGGAGTCCCAGGAGTGGCTTGTGATCGGTGACTATGGTGAAGCGTCTTCCATAGAGATATTCGTGGAAGCGCTTCACTCCTGCCACGATGGCCAGGGCTTCTTTGTCCAGCTGACTGTAGTTCCGTTCTGCTCCGGACATGGTCTTCGAGAAATATGCGATCGGGGCTTCGGTGCCGTTGGGCAGTTCGTGGCTGAGGACTGCCCCCACCCCGTAGGGCGACGCATCACAGGTCAGCTTGATGGGGAGCGTTTCGCTGTATTGGATGAGGACGCTTTTGGATGTCAATAGTCCTTTTATGGCTCGGAATGCCGCTTCCTCTTCCTGGCCCCACTTCCAGGATGCCGATTTCCCCAGCAGGCAGTGAAGTGGCTCAGCAACTGTGGCTTTCTGTTTTAGAAAGATTGCATAAAAGTTGAGCAACCCAAGGAATGCCTGAAGCTCCGTTTTGTTTTTTGGGCTTGGAGCTTCATGGATTGCCTCCACTTTTGATTTGGTGGGGTGGATGCCTGTGCTATCAATGAGGTAGCCCAGGAACTCGACTTCCTGTACTCCTATGATGCACTTATCCCGCCTGACCCTCAAGCCCTTGGCCTTGAATCGCTGCAGGACAAGCCTGAGCCTTTCAAGGAGTTGAGCTCTTGAGTCACCGGAGATGAGCACATCGTCGAAGTAAGGCACCACCCCTGGAACGCCTTGGAGAAGGCGTTCCATCATGGATTGGAAGATGCCGGGGGCAGCGCTGACTCCAAATTGGAGGCGGTTACATTTGAATGCCCCCCTGTGCGTGACAATTGTTTGAGCCTCCGCCGTTTTTTCGTCTACTGGCAGTTGCTGGTAAGCCTGGGCCAGGTCAAGTTTCGCGAAGATTGATCCAGATCCCAGGGAATGCAGCAGGTGTTGCACCACTGGGACTGGGTATGCGCTTTGTGCCAACGCCTTGTTGATGGTACAACGGTAGTCGGCGCAGATGCGCACAGACCCATCATGCTTCAGTGGGGTCACAATGGGGGTCTCCCATGAAGCATGATCGATCGGTTCCAGGACGCCCTGGGCGATCAGCTTATCCAGCTGCTCGTCTACTTTTGGCCGCAGGGCAAACGGAACTCGGTGGGGTTTGAGCCTAATTGGGGTGATTCCCTTGTCCAGATTGAAAGAGATTGGCCTCCCCACAAATTTCCCCAGCTTACCATCGAAGACTTCCTTGAACTCTTCGATGAGGTTGTCGAGTCCGTCCCTGCGAATTTGGTTGATGCCTTCGATTGAAAGCCCCAGCGGCTTGAACCACTCCACTCCTAGCAGGTTCGGTCGGCTGTCCTTCACGACGGTGATGGGGAGCTTGCCTTCGAACTCCTTGTAGGTGACCCGGATGTCGGCTCTCCCTAACACTCCGATGGGGTTTCCCCCAAAGTCGACGAGCTTGGAGTGTAGTGGCTTCAGCTCTCGCTTGGTGATGCTGGGTTGCAGGCGCTTCAACTGCTGCCAGTCCATGATGGAGTAGACCGAGCCCGAGTCTACCTCCATTTTGCAGGGTGCCCCCTCCACGTGGATGGTCACGTGGTACTTGGTGGCATTGTCTGAGGTCGTGTGTGCGATGGTCGTCTGGTGGACCGCTCCGCTCCGGGGAAATTCGTCGTCTCTGCGTCTGGAAGGGCCAGAGGACCATTTGGATGATCTCTGGTAATCCTTCCGATTCTCGCGGGGACGGTGGCTGGAGGGCTCTGGAGCTGGTTCCTCAGCTCTGCAAGCTTCGGCGATGTGACCCCTTCTGTTGCAGCGTCGGCAGGTCGCATCTCTCCACTTGCAGGTTGCTCTGGCATGGTCCCCTCTGCAGCTGGCGCAGCGCTCCCCCTTGTAGTTCCGTTGGGCAGCTTCCCGCCTTGGGGGTCTGGAAACCTTGTGGACGGTGGCTTCCCCCTCTGACTCGGATCCGGCTGTGGAATCCTCTGTTGACGATTGCGCTGTGGAGCGAATCTTGTGGATTCCCTTTGCTCTGCTTACTGCGGCGGCTGCTTTCTCCGAGATTTCGGATGCGGTGGCTTCCTCCACCACATCCTTGAGCACGAGTTTCTTCCTGCTCAGGAATTTCTTTTGCAGGCCTCTGTCCCTCATGCTGAAAACCACGCGGTCAGCGATGGCATTGTCCACGTGATCGAACTCACAGCTGGCTGCGATCTGGCGTAGGGCGGCCACGAATTCCTTGATCGTCTCACCTTCCTTCTGGTCCCTTTGGTGGAAGGTGAACCGGTTCGCCACCGGTGTTCCTGTTGGGGCATAGTGGTCTTCCAGGATCTGCAGCAGGTCTGTCCATGGCACTTCTTCGATGTCTCGTGGTGCTACGAGATCGATTGCCATGTCGAGGACCTCGGAGCCGCAGTTGGCCAGGAAAATGCCCTTTTTCCGGTCATCATCGGCATCCCTGATGTTGTTGCCTCTCAGGTATTGCCGGAATTTCACTACGTAGGATTTCCACTTGTCCATCCCTGGCCGGAAAGGAGCAAGGGCTGGCAAAGTGACTTCAGCGGATGCCATGCCTACGGAAATGCCTACTGTAGTTCCCGGTGCCGGAGTCTTGGTGTTGTTGGCTTGGTGCCGCGAGGTTCGTTCTTCTCTCTAGTCCTTCGTCGCCAGTGTTAGATCGGCGCAGGAATGAAGACGTGACCAGCTCGTTACATAGTAACTTTATTAGAACAGCAACAGTATCAAGACTAGCGTGCGCTGCCGGAGCTCTCCTTATATTCCCTCCGGCAGACGCACCGCCCCCTGACAGGGATTCAAACTTTCCCGCCCGGTGGCTGGCAGCCAATCCGGGCGGATGTCCTTATAAGGACATAACAAACATATTAATGAAACAAATAATGAACAAAAATATTAGGATTTCCCCTGCAAGAAAAACATATCTGAGACCAAGATTGAAGGATATGATCAAGGTAGGAATCAAATCAAAACCTAGTAGAAAGTGGTCGGAATTTTGCAATAGAAATTCTATTCGGGGCAAGCTGTAATATGTCCTTTCTAGAATTGTTACTTTTCATATTTTCTGATTGCTGGGAATACTTTTCTTATAAATAATGAGCAACCCTAGAATATCTACATGGAAATCATAAGTATTCTGGAATATAGTCTAGAGTAGATAATGTAAGGATGTAATGAGAAAGTAGCTATTGTAGGTCTTCTGGATTTCATGTTATATTGATTCTGATTTGTCGGAACATGCAATAGAAAGAAGTTACAATGAATTAATTACGCCAATTCATTTAGTGATGAGAGGTATTGTTTATGATTTATTTCTCATATATTAAACTTCCCTTGTGTTAACTCTGGGAACACAGCATCATAAAAAGAAACATACCACGTTGACGGGAAGAAGAAAAAATTACGAAAGAGCGTAATAGTGTATCAAAGGGCATCTCAGGATATGATGAAGAACATTGTGCAGTAGCACCTCTTTTGGATTCTTTTCCACCATTTATTACAAAAACATTTCAAAATAAGCACCTTTAACAAAAAAATTAGCATGGATGATTTACTATTAGACAAAGCATGATCATCCCTGCTCACAGCAGCATAGGCTCCTATCTATTTCTGTCTGCTACTTTAGAGATTAAAAAGGACTGAAAATACTGACACAGGTTTGCTCCTTCAACTCTGGTTAGCAGAATGTCTTCCATTATCTTCTGTTCTTGGGGATCATCTACACCAGAGATGGGTTTCAGTAGGTTCTGATCAGTTCTGGACAACCGGTAGCAGAAATTTTGAGTAGTTCGGAGAACTGGTAGTAAAAATTCTGACTGGCCCCGCCCCCATCTATTCTCTGCCTCCCAAGTCTCAGTTGATTGGGAGGAAATGGGGATTTTGCAATATCCTTCCCCTGGATTGGGGAGGGAATGGAGATTTTACAGTATCTATCCCCTGCCACACCCACCAAGCCACGCTCACCAAGCCATGCCATGCCCACCAAGCCACGCCCGCAGAACTGGTAGTAAAACTTTTTGAAACCCACCACTGATCTACACACCAAGTAGAAAAGGTCTTATGGTGAAGCCTGTTCCTCGGATCATTAGTAAGTCTTTCCCAAATCTCATCCAATACTCCCTTTTGCAGTTTTCTCCAGATTGCCCTGGAACAACTAAGCCCTCAGTGGAATAACACTGCCCAGTCCGAATTAGGTTTATGAACCATCAGTTCTCTTTGCTGGGACAACAAATCTTCCACAGACAGAATTGTCTGAATCCCTCTAAATTAGTGCCAGACATTCTTGCTCCTTTTTCAAAGATCTCCTTCTATTTCTTCCCAAAATGCTATTCCCTGCTGTTGCTGTTTTCAATCTCCACTTCTGAAATTAGCCTGCTTCTCCTCTTATGAGAATATATTTCGATGATAAACTAAACAAACTCCTAATCTCAGCTTCTCTTATCAGCTACCTAGCACAAAGCACCTGTGTGGATATGTGAACAACTAGCAGGAAGCCTTGACTAACACAAACTTTCACAAGAAGAAACATGGTTCTCAATAAACATTAATTAAGAATACAGGATGGGCATAGTCTGAATATCATTTACTTCAATTTCCTCATGACTTTTATTTAAAGATATGTTTCAATTGCTAAATTATTATTCTGATAGACCTCTTCAGAGAACAGACAGAATATTAATGTTAAAATGTTTCCAAAACAATGGCAGATATTCTACATGAACAGTGTTTATTGCTTATTTTTTACCCATTTTTCTTTTCCCCCCTTTCTATGAAAATCAGGCTGTCTTTCTTACAATAACCAGTTTAGTATAAAGAGTTACACAACAGAACTGCAAACTAATCGCAGTAAAATTGAAGGGAAGTCTGTTTTAAAGCAAATTCAATACAGTCTTTAAGATGTTTAAATAAAGCGATTTCCCTTTACTGTAAAGTTTGCTCTTAGCGAAGAACTTATTTTTATCATCGTTCAAGGAGAGTAGGAAGTATTTGCCTCGCATCTAAATATTACAGCAAATGGTCCATAATAATAGTAATTGTAATATGCTCATTCTCTTCGTTTATCTATGCATATTTTTGCCAAGATAGACTGTTCCTCATATTTCCTACATCATTTATACCTCTCCCTGCTATAATTTCAGGTCAAGAAGTTTTTAATATTTAATACAAAATAAATTTTATTTTCTGAAGAATTCAAAGTACTCAAAGAGAACATAAGTCACTCAGCTTGGAGTAAGTCATCTTTCCCAAGTTTTGTTTTGTTTTCAGTTCATTGATAACAGTGCCATGGAAAGAGAGATTTATACAAACATTCCACAGAGTCTGGTGATATTTAAGTACTAATACTCTACTGGAAGAAATACCATTCTCACAGTTCTATGAGGAGCAGAGATCTTTGATTAAATGTCCTTTAGTTTTCAGCCAAATGTTGATTAATTCAAGGGTTTTATGAAGTTCACTATGACTTATCTTTGCATAGGGGATGCTTGAATGATTTGATCTGTGGAACTCACTGCCCAAAAATGATCTGATTTATACTTCTTAAATTAAGATAAAGGAGGAAAGATAGATTTCCATCACTTCTAAGTTTCTCTAAATGTGAGTCACAGTTCTCAGTGGGATAAATATATTGAAATGGGGGCAGAGCAAGAGAGAAATATAAATTTTGAAAATTAAACAAAATGATGGTGAATTCTCTCTGCTGGATCACAGATATTTTAGTTTGGATTCTTACAATAAGAATGTGTGTAGATTTTTATGGACTAAATAACTCCTTGCAGAGTTAACATTCTGTGTTACTGGGAGTCAGAGATGGGATTCAAATCCCGGTGCTACCAGTTCGCTATCGGTAGTGTGTGGGTGTGGTGCATGCTTTGCAAGCATGTGTCACTTCTGCACATGTGCAGAGCATTTTTGATTATGTCCGGGTGGGCGGGCAGAGCCTCCCACCGCCGCCCCCACCACTGCTACCAGTTCGCCCGGACCAGGGCAAACTGGTAGAAACCCAGTCCTGCTTGGAGTCCTCAGTTTACAATGATAATAGAATAGAATAGAATAGAATTCTTTATTGGCCAAGTGTGATTGGACACACAAGGAATTTGTCTTTGGTGCATATGCTCTCAGTGTACATAAAAGAAAAGATACATTCGTCAAGAATCATAAGGTATAATACTTAATGATAGTCATAGGGAAACAGTCAATATAAATCTTAAGGATACCAGCAACAGGGTTACAGTCATACAGTCATAAGTGGGAGGAGATGGGTGATAGGAATGATGAGAAGATTAATAGTAATGCAGACTTAGTAACTAGTTTGACAGTGTTGAAGGAATTGTTTATTTAGTAGAGTGATGGCATTCGGGGAAAAACTGTTCTTGTGTCTAGTTGTTCTGGTGTGCAGTGCTCTATAGCGTCATTTTGAGGGTAGGAGTTGAAACAGTTTATGTCCAGGATGCGAGGGGTCTGTAAATATTTTCTTTTTGACTCATGCAGTATACAGGTCCTCAATGGAAGGCAGATTGGAAGTAATTGTTCTTTCTGCAGTTCTAATTATTCTCTGAAGTCTGTGTCTGTCTTGGGTTGCAGAACCAAACCAGACAGTTATAGAGGTGCAGTCGACAGACTCAATAATTCTTCTGTAGAACTGTATCAGCAGCTCCTTGGGACATGAATTTGCATAGGTGAGCAATGTGGTAACATACAATGTCACATGATTGCATCATTTATCAATGGCAGTCCTGGAACTCCTCATTGCTGTCATTAAGCAAGAATTGCAGTTCATTAAGAAAGTCCCAGGTAGCTTGCGAACAAGCCAGCAGGCAGTTAAGCGGCTGCTGCCAGGTATGGACAGGTATGTAGGAGGTCCACAAGGTATGGTAGAAGTGCAGCAGAACCAGGGGTGGCTGCTGTAGACTGGGGAGAATATGAGTGACTTAAGGGAGTGATTTAAGGGAGTAATTTTCCCTACCAGCTTCCCCATTGACTTTGTTTGTGGGAAGCTAGAAGGGAAAAATCACAAATGTGATCACATGACCCCAGGATTCTGCAACCATCATGAGTCCGAGTCATTTGTCAGAATGTGATCGTATGAACATGGGAAGGCTGGTATAGCCAGAATTTCAAGGACCAGTCACTTGTTTAGCACTGTCATAGCTTCAGTCACAGAACAAGTGGTCATTAAATGAGAAACCTCTGTATTGCGATTCTTTGATTGTTCCATACAAACCTCCACAGATCAAACAAAAAAAAAAAACACGAACTGAATGATTCTAAAATGGCATAAAAATGGGTGTATCCACCTCTTTCCTTATGAGAATGTTTCACACAGAGGCACAAAAATGTATTCTTTTCTCAGGTGACAAGCTAACTCAGGTGCATGCCACCCTCACAGGATTATAACACTTCAAATGCTATTAAAATTCCCTTTTCTACAATTAAAATAAAGTTGCCTATATTTCTCTGAAAGGGAGGGTGCACGTATGCCTGATGAAACGCAGCTGGAAAATGACAGTGAAGAGACAAGCTGCTGTCAGAGTTCTCTGAACAATAACTTGCTCCAAGATACCACAATGGTGAAGAAAAGAAAGGCTCTTAAACATTAAATGTATCACATACAGAAATGATGCCCATCCAGAGGATCGTGCTGTCCAAAGAAAGCTTTGCTTTCCGATTATTTGCCACCCATTCACCTCAGCAAATTCTCATTTAATATTAAGAGTAATTTTCTTTTATGTTGCTAGGGAGGGAAAAACGCTATTTCTACCATGTCTCTCTCTCCACAGAGAGATCGTGTTCACTGTCTCAAGCAGCGCTTGTTCAAAAAGACGCCAGCAGTCACCAGGCTTCACAGATAATTGATTTGCACGCTTCGCTCTCTGAGAATTATCTTTCCTGTTTCGATAATAAGTCCTGTATCTTCTTCACAACACAGCTATTAAACTGTAGAATCTAAGTTAGATGATGCATATCTATCAAGGGAGAAACCTCAAGTTCTTTCCTGCTAGACACACTCACATTCACACACCCGTTTCGATATATATATATATATATATATATATATATATATATATATATATATATATATATATATATATATATATATATATATATATGTTTCTCAGGTTTTCGCGGGTGTTTGTATGTAGGTCTTTGGTTATTCGGGTCTTCTCCCATGTAAAATTGGAAGTGTCTTGGCGACGTTTCGACGAAGTCTCATTCGTCATCTTCAGGCTGGTGTTCTTGGCTTCGTGCTTCCAGGAGCAAATGTACGAAGCCAAGAACACCAGCCTGAAGATGACGAATGAGACTTCATCGAAACGTCGCCAAGACACTTCCAATTTTACGTGGGAGAAGACCCGAATAACCAAAGACATATTATATATATATATGAGAGAGAGAGAGAGAGAGAGAGAGAGAGAGAGAGAGAGAGAGAGAGAGAGAGAGAGAGAGAGAGATCAATATTCATCAAAAAAGAAAAAGGGAAATCTACTTCATGTTGTCTGGAAGTTGAGTCATGGCAACTGGGCTTCTGTTCTGAAAAGAAATTCAGTTGCGCCATGACTGAACTTCCAGACAACTTTACCAGGATGACTGAGAAGGTTCATTGCCACTTCATCTTGTTTTCTGCCTCTATCCAGTTGTCTTTTTTTTTTTTTTTTTTTTGGTCTGAATTTGCTAAATAATGTTTACACAGACAACTGGGAATTTTGGTTATTTGACCAGTGATGTAGCTGGTAAAATGTCAATCAGGTTGAAAGAAAGATCAAATTAAATGGTGTATTTCTTGAAACTCTATCCTGTTAAAATATTTATTTTGCAATCATTTTTTAATTGTCAAAAAGCCGTGTAACATAAAAATAGTCCTGGTAGATCAGATGTCAAGGCTAATCTAGTTTTAGCATTTTATTCCTCACAACCTGATGATCCTGGGGTACCCACAAGCATTGTTTCCTTATATCTGTAATTTGGAGGTACACTGCCCCTAACTCAAAAGATAAGTTTCTTTTGCCATTGATAGACAAGTCCTTTTGAAATTTATCCAACCTCCTTTAAAGTGATCTTAATATAGGCTATCCTCTCTTGCCAACCATTCCTCCATTGTAGGTATCACCAAGTCTTTTCGTCTTTATGCATATAATAAGCTAGCTGTGTCATCATATACCAAAGCAAAGTTCCATGACTTTTTTCCAACTGTTTATCCAACATTCCCAAGAGGAAGAATTCTGGTCTCAATTGTGTATTAATCTATTAAAATCCCTGAAAAAGGTATATACTGGTAGCCCTCGATTTATGACCACAATTGGGCCTAGAATTGTTGTCACAAGTCTTTGCAATTATTAAGCGAGGCACCTATGTGATTGCCTCGCTCATTGACCACTGTCCCAGCCTTCCCAGATGCACTCACAAAGCAACCATGTGGGTCACTAAATGGACAGAGTGGAAGAGCTGCCTTCTTAAAGAGAGGAAATGTGCTTTTGAGAGAAAATAACAAAGGTTTCAGAAAACTTAAAAATTGTGCATAGTTCAAAAAGCAAAACTAAGAACAAATGGATGCTTTAAATGGTCAATGAGAATGGTCACTGAGCATGGTCAAGGACCAAAGAGTGTGACTGACTACTAAGAAAAGCAGGTAGACATAGCAATAGAATGAACAATCCTGGAAGACTTTCCTCTTTCTACAATCCTGATCAGAATTTTTTACTGAATGCAGCTTGTTGTTTCTGATCTAATGTTTCCTATAATCTGCAAGAAGCTATTATTTGACAGTAATGCCGGATATGAAATATCTGATGGTAACCTAATTTCATTCTGATTTTTTGAAGGGCAAGCAAGTAATTGAAAATGGTTTATGGAACTCACAATTCATCAAATATCTATCTAGGCAAAGCTTTTCTTAATTTAAAGCAGTGGATGTGAGTTTTCTGTGTTTCTAAATTAACATACATGAATTATGGAAAATGCAGTTATTTCAAAGAAAAAGTGTTTGGACAATGCTCCTAAGATCCACAGAATTTCTCACTTGCCTTTAGCATCTTGATTACTCCTGAATATGCTAATCTGGTTTAAAAGCTCTGGGTACTATTTGTATGAAGTTTCATTTTTCATGATTAAGAGAATACATCTTTATTAGAGAAAAACTATTGTAAAATTGAAGAATTTGCTCTGATACTTTATATGCTTATTAGGCTGAAATGCCTATTAATTTCAGCTTAATTTAGTTTTTAAAAATGCATTTAAAAGGAAGAAGCAGTAAAAGTATTGTACCAAAAATTATTCCAAGGGTCCCAATTTTGTAGTTTTGCTATTACATAGATTAGTTTAATACTTGGAGAAATGCAAACAATGGGTTTTGCCTTAATAAAGATTTCTCAAATTGTGAACTTAAAGGACTTTCCATTTTTTATACAAATATGTATCTTCAAAGGCTGGGAAGCCCGAATGTATGTGTACTTATTAAATGCTAATTAGAAATTAAAATAGCACTAATGGCTTCTATAGTTGCTTAACCCAATGAAAAACAGTGGTTTTATCTTAATTTAAACAGCTGTAAGATATTATATTTTTATACAAGGGCTCTAGTGAGTTACAGAAGGATATGGTCAACCTTGGCTGATCATGAAAATGCTAGCCAAGATCAGTTTCCTGTTTGGAAGAGAAACTACTAAGAAAGCTCTGGGCATTAGCTAATCTACCCTGTTTCTTTGAAAATAAGACATCCCCTAATAATAAGTCCAATCGGGCTTTTGAGTGCATGCACTAAAATAAGCCTCCCCCAAAAAAATAAGCCCTCCCAAAAAATATTTAAATGCAGAACTGGAAATCAGGTAAGAGGAGCCCCATCTTGTTCCACGCGCCTCAAAATAATAAGACCTCCCTGAAAAAAAGGCCAAGCACTTATTTTGGGGTTCAAAAAAATATAAGACAGGGTCTTATTTTCGGGGAAACACAGGTAGGAAATAAAAAAAATGTTAGAAAATTCCATGACAAAATATTTCTGTATTTTTGTTAAGAAAACAACATAGATTTGCACATGAAGTTACCACAATTCTAGCTCAAAGTGAGGCATGGTTGAATTCAAAAGTTCAATACAATAGTTGCTATATTTCAGATACATCCATTATCTCTCCAGAGGCTCTTTCACACATGGCATATAATACCTGCATATTATATAGATCTTATTTTATAAACTTTGGGGAAGAGCGGGTAATATATTACATTCTTCATCCCATGAAGAAATACAGGCACCTAGGCAAACAGGTCTTATTAACTACTGGAAGTTCAGCCGACCTCACCATTTTTCTTACAAGTGCTAGGAGGTCATTTGAAAGACTTTGTTAATATACAGAGGCATACAGTATATGAACCATTACTATGATCAAGTTGGTTCCTTTTACCAAATATGATTTCCTCGCTTATGACTTTGATGTATGGAGTAAAACTGTACACAGTTCCAACACAAATAAGAACGATCCTTTGATGTCTATGAGCACCTCTCTTTGCTCAATGATTGTGTTGACAGAGTTTCACAAAGTAGGCTCCTTGAAACTTTGTCAAAGCACCCTTTGAAGTGAAATGCTACTTCACTTTCAGCCAATAACTGATCTACTTTTTCCAGACAAAAGCACTAGGTGGAGTCAGTCTTTCCCAGTAAGGCAGATTAGACACAATTCCCATAGGATTAGGGTCAACCCCTTCCATAATAAAGGAACTATTTATACGTTTGATCCTCTAAACTCAGAAATCATATCCTGCAGCTTCAGGACTACTAACAAACAAACAGCCTAGGAGAGACACAGCCCCCAAAGTGGTACATAGAATTGCTGTACATATTGCTGGCTGTGTTCGCTCAGTTCCCTGCTTCTTGTGAGCTTTTTAGAAAATATAAAGGGTGAATAATAAGTAGCTGCAGCTCAATGCTTTGTTTAAAGATGTCTACCAGCACAGAAAAAGGACAATTCTAAACAGAAGCAATATGGAGCAACAATAACAATAGCAATAACAATAGCACTTAGACTTATATACTGCTTCAGAGTGCTTTACAGCAGTCTCTAAGCCACGGGTGTCAAACTCGATTTACATCACACGGCGTATCGTGATGTATCACAATGTTTTTTGCCTTTGTGGAGCTGGGGTGGGCGTGGCCTGCATGTGATGCATCCGGCCCACGGGCTGCCGGTTTGACAGGCCTGCTTTAAGCAATTTACAGACTCAGCATATTGCCCACAACAATCCGGTTCCTCATTTTACTGACGTCAGAAGGAAGGAAGGCTGAATCAACCTTAAGCTGGACAGGATCGAATTCTAGGCTGTGGGCAGAGTTAGCCTGCAATACTGCATTTTAATAATTCCACCTATAGCGAGGAGGAATTGAGTCAAGGGGTTGCATATAACAGAGGACACATAGAAATGCTGAAGAGGAAAACTGTTTTGCGTTTTTCTGAGGAACAAAGTTACAAGATAAAACTTATGTAACTCATGCAAGTAATGACTTATATGTGTTAATTCCTAGGGATATTGGGCTAATATTAGAATGAACAATTGTTCATGAAGTAGCGTATAAGATTATTAAAATCAATACACTTCTGAGAACAATAAAGTAGGAATCAATTAAGAAAAAAGGTTACTCCCTTTGTTTAAAAAAAACCTAATAGCAGGCAATTATTAAGTAATTTTAGAATGCTATTAAATCAATGTTACGTACTAGTTTTAATCATTTATGCAGTAGAGAATATCACATCTTTTTTTACACAGTTGCAGTGAAACTTTAAATGTATGTCAGCCAAAAAAAAAAAAAGTCATAGAGCAATCTAAATGTAGATCAGACCACTCTGACATTATCAAAGAATCTGATGTTTGTAACCCAGCAGGAAAGAAACTAAGAGTGAGAGACAGCTTTATCTCCCCATCTATTTTTTGCTTTAAAAAAATATTCCTAAGCTAGAGAAAGAAATGGTTTTAAAGCCAAATAGATTGTCTATTTCCACACACATATACACACAGACCAGGTCAAAAGCAAAGAACGCTCTGATGCCACTCACTGAACCTCATTACTTCCCCTTTGCAAGCTGTCTAAGGTGAAGACTTTACAAAACAGCAAAACGGGACCCCAAAAACCACTGTTAGATTCCCTCTTCTAAGACTGGAGCCTGTTCTCAACTTTCAAAGTTGGGGGTTCTAATATTATTGCCTCTTGATTATACTTACTAACTGTGGGGTATATAAAAAGCAATAGACAAACAAGTAGTCCTCACTTACCAACTGCAGTTGGAACCGGCAACTCTGTTGCTAAGTGATTTAAATGAAACTTCACATGACCGTGCCCAGTTTATAATGTCAGTTCTACTATGGTCCTTAAATAAATCACTATGTGTCATTTAAGCACAATATCATGTGTCCATGACTGGTGACTTCCTGTTGGTTTCCCCACTGATTTTGCTTTTCAGAAGCCAGCTGTAAAAGTCATCAATAACTATCATGTGACCACAGGACACTGTTACCACTTTTAAAGCGCTCCATGGCATTGGACCTGGATACCTTCAAGACCGTCTTCTGCCACCAGTAGCCTCCCACCGGCCAGTCCACTCCCACAGAGAGGGTCTCCTCAGGGTGCCATCAGCCAAATTATGTCGGCTGGCGACACCCAGGGGGAGGGCGTTCTCTGTGGGAGCCCCTGCCCTTTGGAACGAACTGCCCCCAGAAATGTGTAAGATCTCCGATCTCTGTGTATTTTGCTGTGCCCTCAAAACCTTGTTGTTCCGCCAGGCCGGGCTATCAATGTAAAGATTTTAATTGGTTTTAAATATGGGATTTTAAATTTGGGGGTTTTATAATTGAGCCAAATATTTAATAATTTTAATTATTTTTAAATTTTGTTGTCTTTGTGCTTTTAATCAGGCTGTACACCGCCCTGAGTCCTTCGGGAGAAGGGCGGTATAGAAATAAAATAAATAAATAAATGAATAAAATAAAATAAAATAAATGCTTGTCCGCTGAAAAGCATCCAAATCATGCTCACATGACCATCGGGTCCTTGACGTTGGGGCAACAACTCCTTCAGTCCTTGAACCCCAACTTCAAGGACTGGTCGTCAACCTAGGATTTTTTTTTTCAGGATTGTCATATCTTGAAATCGCTGAAAGAGGCAATCAGTAAGTGAGGACTACCTGAATTGGCCATGAGAAAAAAGTACTCTCAAACTCAAATAGGCAATTCATTAAGTAGAGCTTCTCCTGGGTGGGGAGAGATAACAACTGAACTGAACAACTGAACTGAAACTGGTGTTGCTTTTCAAGTTCATTGAGCTACCCTATCTTTATAATAGTTTTTAAACATTTTTCTTCAAAGTTTTTTTTAATAGGTAATACAAAAGTAAACTTTCCTGCCCTTGCTAGTTTTCAGTTCTTCTTCTAATGGGAGAAAGATACAATGGAAGATACAAGAGGAGTGACACTAAAGGTATACAAAAAATTCTGAGATGGGAGGTGAGCATAAGAAAGTTGGCCCTTTTTCATGGCTGCTTGGTCAACAGCTAAGCAGACTCAGCGAAATAGGTACTTAAATGAAAGAGGTGTCAGGCAATACTGTAATCACACCCTATCATTTCATCATGAGTTACTGTGGATCCCAAATGAAGTCAGGAAAGGTTTTCAGGAGCAGCCAACAGGTAAAGAAAAAGTGCCTTTGCTGGAATCAAAGCACCTTTGCTCAATTTGGATTTCAATACCACAAATTGGAAAATGTGGCAAAAAAAAAATGTGCAGAGGTTCTATGTTCATCATAATTAGTTAAAACTGTTAAACAATTAAGCATATTGGGCAAGACTGCATGATGTGCATTCTCTGGTTCCCTAGAAGATCCGCACAAAACAATGCCAGAGATCACCCGAATAGCTGAATTGAATATCCAGTTATATAAACTCATAGTTTTTATTAGTTTATAATATAACATACAAAGAGAATACAAAAGCAAATATTAGGGAAATTAGGAAAGGAAACAAGGAAGTGAATAGTGGGGGGAAGGAAGAGAAAAGTGGGGGGAGGCATTGTCTTCCAACTCCTTTGGTGCAGTAAAATAAGGAATTAAGATCTACCCTCAACTTTTTACTTTTTCTTAATAAAAACTAGCAATTTCTGAAACAGTAACTCTATCTAATCAGTAAAACTCAAGGTCAAAGTTTCATTTTTTTCCCACTTCAAGCACAAAGTCCAGAAGTGGTTTCCAAGTCGAAATAAAGGTATTTGTGGTTTTTTTCTTCTTTAATCAGAGCAGTCAATTTAGCTGTTTATTTATTTATTTATTTATTTATTTAATTAATTAATTTATATACCGCCCTTCTCCCAAAGGGACTCAGGACGGTGTACAGCCAGCATAAAACTCACAAATATAAAATTTAAAAAACAGTTTAAAAATATTAAATAGTTTGGCCCATAATTAAAATAAACAACCCGATTTAAATGTTTAAAAAAGAAAACAATTAAAATTTAAAAATTAGTCCAGCCCGGCTTGTTGAAATAAAAGTGTCTTGAGGGCCTGGCAAAAGGTGTGCAAATCGGGGATCCTCCGTATCTCGGGGGGCAATTCATTCCAGAGGCAGGAACCCCCTCGAGAAGGCTCTCCCCCTGGGGGTCGCTAGCTGACATTGCTTGGCCGACGGCACCCAGAGGAGCCCCTCTCTGTGGGAGCGAGTTGGCCGGTGGGAGGCTATTGGTAGCAGCAGGCGGTCTTGTAAATACCCAGGTCCTCAGCCATGGAGCGCTCTAAAGGTGGTAACCAATACCTTGAATTGCACCCGAAGGACCACCAGAAGCCAGTGCAGCTCGCGCAGGAGAGATGTTACATGACATTCCCATAACCACCTGTGCAGCCGCATTCTGGACCAGTTGGAGCCTTCGGGTGCTCTTCAGGGGGAGCCCCATGTAGAGACCATTACAATAGTCCAGGCAGGAACTAAGGAGGTCATAAGTGACCATGCGTAGGGAGTCCTGATCCAGAAAGGGACGCAACTGGCGGATCAGGCGAACCTGATAAAAAAACCCCTGGACACGGTTGTCACGTGTTCTTCTAAGGACATCTGGGCATCCAGGAGGACACCCAAGTTGCGAGCCATCTCTGTGGGGGCCAATGACTCGCCCCCAATAGTCAGAGATGGCACCACCTGACTATATCGGGACACCAGAAGCCACAGCCACTCAGTCTTGGACGGGTTGAGCTTGAGCCTGTTTCTCCCCATCCAGATCCGCACGGCCTCCAGGCACCGGGACATCACTTCAAGGGCATCATTGGGGTTGTCCGGGGTGGACATGTACAGCTGGGTGTCATCAGCATACTGGTGGAACTGCACCCCAAAACCATGGATGATCTCCCCAAGCGGCTTCACATAAATGTTGAACAGAAGAGGCGAGAGGACCGACCCTTGTGGCACCCCACACATGAGGCGCCTCAAGGTCGACCTCTGGCCTCCTGTCAACACAAACTGCGACCAGTCAGAGAGAAAGGAGGAGAACCACCGCAACACGGTGCCTACCACTCCTAACCTCTCTAACCGGCGCAGCATGATACCATGGTCAACGGTATCAAAAGCGGCTGAGAGATCTAATAGGACCAGGATAGAGGAAAAACCCCTATCCTGAGCCCTCCAGAGATCATCAACCAATGCGACCAATGCCGTTTCTGTGCTGTACCCAGGTCTGAAACCCGACTGGAATGGATCAAGATAGACCGCTTCATCCAGGTACTGGGGGAACTGTCACACCACCACATTCTCAACAACCTTCGCAACAAAGCGAAGGTTGGAGACTGGACAATAATTCACTAAAGCAGCCGGGTCCAGAGAGGGCTTCTTGAGGAGGGGCCTCACCACCGCCTCTTTCAAGGCGGCGGGAAAGCAACCCTCACTCAAAGAAGCGTTGATAATCCTCTGGAGCCAGCCTCGTGTAACCTCCTGGGAAGTCAGCACCAACCAGGAGGGACATGGGTCCAATAAACATGTGGCCGCGCTAAGTCTACCCAGAATCCTGTCCACATCTTCGGGAATCACCGGGTCAAACTCCTCCCAGATAACACTCTCAAGACCTTCCTCCATCACCCCGTCTGAACCTGTCCCGTCAGAGTCCAAGCCTTCCCGAATTTGAGCGATTTTGCCATGCAGATTCTGTACAAAATCCTCAGCTCTACCCTCCAAGGGGTCTTCCCGCGCTCCCAGATGGATCAAGGAGCTGGTCACCCTAAACAGGGTGGCTGGGCGATTATCTGCAGATGCAATAAGAGCAGAAAAGTAGTCAGACTTTGCCGCTTTTATCGCCACTAGGTAGGACTTAATATGAGACCTCACCAGTGTTCAGTCATATTTGGACCGGCTGGCCCTCCAACCGCTCTCAGGCATCTTTTCCGGCGCTTCATTTCCCTCAGCTCCTTGGAGAACCAGGGAGCCACCTGGGATCGGCACTGAGTCAGAGGCCACAAAGGCTTGACATGGTCCAAAGCTCCAGCGGCCACCCTATCCCAGGTGGCCACCAGGTCTTCAGCCACGTCATGAGCCAGACCTCAGGGAATGGCCCAAGCTCTGTCTGGAACCTCTCTGGGTCCATCAGGCACCTGGGGCGGAACCACCTAATCGGTTCCACCTCCCTGTGGCTGGGTATAGCGATTTGAAGGTCAAGTTGAAGGACAGAATGATCTGACCATGACACGGGCTCGATCACAATATCCCCTGTGTCAAAATCATTCAACCACTGTCCAGAGACAAAAACCAGGTCCAAAGTGTGTCCCCCTGTGTGAGTGGAGCCATGAACTAACTGGGTCAGGTCCATGGCCATCATGGAAGCCATGAACTCCCGAGCCGCGTCAGACCTTTCACCGATAGATGGCAGGTTGAAATCCCCCATGACCATAAGCCTGGGGGTATCAACCGCCGTCTCGGCTATCACGTTGAGAAGCTCAGGCAAGGCCGCCACCACATGGCAGGGAGCCAGGTACATGACCAGCAAGCCCATCTGCCCCCCATGGCCCCACTTCACAAGGAGGGACTCACATCCGGCTAGATGAGGCACAATGGTCTCCCTTGGACCAAGACCTTCCTTGATAACAACTGCCACCCCCCCCACCCCACCCCTGAGACCTTGGCTGATTGAATGCACGGAAACCTGGTGGGCACATTTCAACAAGGGGGACCCCCCCCTCCAGGCCCAACCAGGTCTCCGTAATACCCGCCAGGTCCACTCCCCCCTCCTGAATGAGATCACAAATGAGGGGGGCTTTATTTACCACGGACCTGGTGTTGCACAACATCAACCGAAGGCCCAGGCCCTGAGGATTTGTGCAACCCAGGGAACAAGAAGAGCATTGGGGGCCGGAGCGCGCCATCACTCAAAGATAGCGAGTGCGTACTCCCCTAACATGATATGGCCCTCTGCTCCCGCCGTATCTGCCCCTCCCACACACAGTGCCGATGGAACCATCTCTGCTAACTCCATCAGTTTTTGCAGCCATTCATCCATTGTGAGGATCGAGGTGACCTTCCATTTCTTTGCGTAGAGTAGTCTTGCTGCCATCAACATATGTAACATCAGAGTTCCAAATTCTTTTTTCCAAATCTTGTATCCAGTTATGAGGCCACTGCCATAATCCTGTAAAAGTTTTGTACATAATTACATGGATTGTGTATATATGTTAACTTCTCTTCTGTCATAGTCGCAACATATACTAATTAATAATTAATAAATTAATGTACAGTATGTGTGTGCTACTCACTCTTTTAGTAGCTCATGGAAATCCTTAGAAATACAATTCGAGCAAAAATACAGTTTAAAACAAATTTTAAACATATTATTATATGTTTAAAAAATTACAACATTACATCTATTGAAACAGTTAATGCTGACCAATGACCATAATAAAACTTCAGGAAAGAACAGTAGATGGTAAAGGTACTCTTTCCAATGCAGGTTTATATTTCAGAACATGTGTAGCCTCATCATGCAATGGCTTGGTATGTTCAAAATTAGGGAGATTTTTTTTAAGGTATCAAATTATTATTACCATGGTCTTTTAAAAGGAAAGCATAAATATCACAGTAGGAAAACACTCATGTTATAGAAATTCTCCTTGTTTTCTCCCATCAATAATTAATTCAAATCAATTACTAGATTTCTTTTAGTGGGAAATGTGAATTCTACACCCATAAGAGGAACAGTCCGTAATAAACTACAGTGTAGCCTATTTCCGATATGGAAAGGTAAAGGTTTCCCCTGTCCAGTTGTATCCAACTGTAGGGGGCATTGCTCATTTCTGTTTCCCAGCCAATGGAGTCAGCCGCTTCCGTGATCATGTGGCCAGCATGACTATATGCCAAGGTGCACAGAACAATGTTACCTTCCACCCAAAGTGGTACCTATTTATCTACTTGCATTTGCATCCCTTCGAACTGCTAAGAGCTGGGGCAACAACAGGAGCAAGAGCTCACCCCATCCAAATAATACATCCTCTTGAGCAGTCCAAAATGATGGTGGATATAATATTATGATATGGCATGGTGTCCGAGCAATTAAGATGCAGGGTTTGTTGCTCAGAAGGTTGGCAGCTTGAGACCTATGTGGTACTTGGGTCTCAAACTGCCAACCTTCTGATCGACAAACCCAGTAGCTTAACTGCTTGGAGACCACACCATATCATAACATTATATCCACTACCATGTTGGACTGCTCAAGAAGATGTATTACCTGGAATGTTAGGCTTCATTATTAGCATTTTAAAAGTTGATATTAGCACTTTAATAGGGCAATCTAGGGCTCTTTTCTAAATTTAGGAAAACATGCTTTTGTTCATAGTCAAGGCCATTTCTTGTGGAATGCAAACAAACTTGTCTTTTCATATACTACAGGTAGTTCTCGATTTACGCTGACAATTGAACTCAAAATTTCTGTTGCTAAACAAGACATTTGTTAAGTGAATTTTGCCCAGTGGTAGGAGTCAGCTAGTTCGCAGCACTTCGGGAGAACCAGTTGTTAACTTTTTGAGCAGTTTGGCAAACTGGTTGTTTGAAGAAATCATTAGGACAGAGAACCGGTTGTTAAATTACTTGAATCCCACCACTGGTTTTGCCCCATTTTATGGTCTTTTTTGCCAGAGTTGTTAAGTGAATCACTGTGGCTGTTAAGTTAGTAATATAGTTGTTAAGTGAATCTGGCTTCCCCATTGACTACTCTTGTCAGAAGGTTGCAAAAAGTGATCACATCACCCTGGAACACTGCAACCATCCTAAATATGAGACAGGTGCCAAGCATCTGAATTTTTATCATGTGACCACGGGAATGCTGCAAAGGTCACAAGTATGAAAAATGAGTCATAAATCACTTTTTTCAATGTTAATTTTGAACAGTCAATAAACAGTTGTAAGACGAGGACTACCTGTACACAAAAGGAAGTCTATTTTGAAAGTGCTTGAATACACTTCCAAGATACAAACCCGGCTGAGAAAGGGGAGGAACGTAACCCATAAATTTGCCCCTTGTTGTAATATTGTCTAGAATCAATGTTTTCAATGGTTCATGTGCCACATGTAATCAATGCCTTTTATTGTTTGATCACTTGCTCTTTGAAGTATCCAATATACTGAATGTATGCGTCATTTGTTTCTGTATACTACAAAAAGATTTGATACACATACACCACATGTACACACAATAAAAGCTTTTTGTTGTGCCTGAACTCCTGAGTTATTTGTATTTTCAGCTGAGCCAAGAAGCACCTTTGCAAAGATAAATGTGTCTCTTTCAAATCCAGGGATGAATTTCTTATCAGCTCCCCACCAAAACTTGGGGTGCCTTAGTTTCTAGGCAACAGATAGAGGGGGATTAGCATGTAAAAAACATATTCTTGCCAGAAATAATTGAAATGTTACACTGGAGATGGGGAAGTATTCAAAGGGAAATTGCAATATAGTATATGAAATAGGTATCATAGAGTGTAGCTGTCTTTTCAGTAGCTTATTGTGACATAAGCGTATGTTAACCGATTCAGATTAGAGCATTGCCTGTAAGAAAACAGACCTTAATTCCCAGAAGTCCCTCTTAATTTTAAATAAATTATTGCATTAATGAGGTGAAAGATTGCCAGTGGACTTTTAGAAGTAAAAAATACTATTCCCCTCCGTGTTACAGAGGAGAGAGAATCACTTTTAAAACAAGGAAGTTGGATGATATATGAGATGGGAACGGTGTGCTTGTAACCACAAGTAAACTGACATTGGAAGAGGATGGTCCATGCTTTATATATGTGGCAATTTTCCCTATCGCTATACAAACGAATGGTCGCTGTCTGGCTGCTAGCTCTTGGTGACATGTAAGCTAATTGGTTACATTATTCTTGCATTTATAACAGACACTACTTTAATCCAAGAAATTGGTCTGCCTGGAGCCTTAAGTGGTTTTTCCCAAGTTTTTTTTTTTTTCTCAAATAAAGTCTGGCAGGGAATCTGGGTTATTAAATATAGTTCTTGATTTACGACCGGTCACTTAGCAACATTCAACATTATGACGGATCTCTTAAATTGTACTTATGACCCATATTCAAAATTCCAACAGCTGCTGGATTTCACCCCTGCTCCAGAGCTGACTTGAAATGCTTGGGGCAAGCTGAGCAGTTGCCTCACAATCAGGAGGCTGTAAGTTCGATCCTATGTAGAGGCCGATATTTCTCTCTTTGGGCACAATGAGAATATATCTGCTATTGGCGATAGGAAGGGCATCCGGCCAGTAAACAATCAGCTCCATTCAGTTCTCTGACTCCACCCCAATGCAAGGGATTATGGGGTCATTAAAAGACCAAAAAAAAAAAAAAAGTCCAGTTTGAACCAGCTATTCACCTTCCAACTCTTCCTTACATTTTTCTTCAGTTCCTGTGGTCACTCACCATGGTTTCGGCCTGTTTTGAACTTTTCTCTGGCCCCTATCAATTTGGCCCTTTTCTTCCTCCACCAAAGGGACATCTGCTTCTTCCCATGATTTTTGCTTTGCACCCAGGTTATCTCTGCCCAGTTAACCTACAGAGAGGAGAACCCCTATTGAACTGGCAGGAAAAAGAACCATCTTTATTCTTTCTCTCTTCTGTCATTTGGCTTTTCACAGTGCATGTCACCTTTCTTTTCCTTCTGCTTCAAAGAGACAAAAGTCTTCCCAAGTTGGATTCTTACCTCTTCAGGCTTCCTCACTGTCTTTTCTTTTCTTGTCTCCCTGCCGTGTCTTAGTTCATAACACTTCCCCCTGCCCACCTGCATTTCCCCCCTTTTCACACTCACAGCTCACTGACTTTTATATCTATCACCAACAACTAACTCTTTGGAAAAAAAGAGCTCCTCCATTTTGATCCCACTGTATCTAATCGACTTACTGTGCTGCTCCTCTCCCCTTACACACACACACACACACACACACACACACACACACACACACAGAGCAAGAGTTCTACAGGTGTTTATTCAAACCCTTCAAACAAGTCCTCAGAAAGCACACCTATTGTGCAGGTTCGGATTCCGAGTTCAGTATGGCAAGAGTCACTGGGTAAACGAGAACCACAAAGTCCAGAAAATCAGGCCACGAGTCAAACAGGTCAGGATCCATGGCACAAGCACACAAGGCATGGAATGGGTACATTGCTCCAGCAATGCTGAAGTCCTCAGGGTAGGATTAAGTTGGCAACACTGGTGCAGCCCTTCATGAGAGGCGAGATTGTCTCCTTGCAAGTAGTCTAGCTGGCTGGCATTGTGCTTGTCTCCTCTCTGCCCTTGGATTGGGAGGAGGTGTGGTCTCCAACTCCTTCTCATTGCTAATGGCAGCAGCTGCTCTCAGCCCTCACTTGGGAACCTCTTGGCCAATTTGCTGCAGCTGTGGCTCACCTCTCTCAGTCCTGACTGTCACTCCTCCGATCGACTCAGCTGAGACTTCTCCATTGGGCTAGCACTCTTCAAGCTCCGATCCGGGCCATCACTCAACTCCACATTTTCCTCTGCCTACTCAAACTCCTCCTCCTCCTCCAAACTCATGTCTGGAGAGCAGTCTGAGAGCAGATCCACAACACTTACCTTTTTTTCTCCCCTGATCTCTATCTAGGTTCTGATTTTTCCTCTGATTCTTTTAACAAGAACATTAGTTTTTAACCACATTGCTTAACCCTGGGAAACTCCTACTAGTTTGCATTTCTTTCTTAAAATTCTAATTTATCCTGAAGCTTTTTGGATGAGAAGCAAAACATCTTCAAAGAAAAACCAGAAAGTCCAGTTATCTCTTGAAAAAGCATCTTTGGGATAATTTATCCTGCCTTCTTCCTTTCCAATATGACTAGCATTGCTATTCTTCCTACTTCACAACAGGTCAAATTGAGATTTTCATATCATATCAGCTGTCCTGACCAATGTTGCCTCTTGACCATTCCTAGTAACAATAAAGTTCTTCCAACTCAATTGCCAACAAACCATCTAACCCGTCATCCCTACAAATGATGCCATCTTTCTCTGCAAGGAAATATACCAATATGTACCAGTGTTTCTCAACCTCAGCAACTTTAAAGATGTGTGGAATAGTACACATTTAGGACTATAATTTATACAAAAATAATACAGGTAGTCCTTGATTTACAAACATTCATTTAGTGACCGTTCAAAATTACTATGGCACTGAAAAAAGTGAGTAATGACCTTCTTCACACTTATGACCATTGCAATATCCCCATGGTCATGTAATCACAATTTGGATGCTTGGCAATTGGTTCAGATTTATGACGGTTGCAGTGTCCCGGGGTTATGTGATCCCCTTTTGCGACCTTCTGACAAGCAAAGTCAATGGGGAAGCCAGACTCACTTAACAGCCATGTTAGTAACTTAACAATGACAGTGATTCACTTAACAACCATGTTACTAACTTAACCACTGCAGTGATTCGCTTAACAAATGTGGCAAGTAAAGTGATAAAATGAGGCAAAACTCACTGAACAATTGTCTCCCTTAGCAACATAGGTTTTGGGCTCAACTGTGGTCGTAAATTGAGGATTACCTGTATATATTTACACCTACAGTTATTGTAGAGAGAAATGATACCATACAGTTGGTTTATTTTTTTACCCTTACCAATGGACCAATAAAGAGCAAAGTGGACAAAAATACCTTTAAACATTACAGCACAGAATAATGCAATAACAATCCAAAATTCCAAAAATCCGAGATAATTCTAAAATTCAGAAGAAAGGCAGTTGTTTGCTAGAAGGAATAATGAAATAAAGAGCCTTGGTAGTACAGTGGTTTAATGCACCCTGTTATTAACACAGCTGCCTGCAATTTCTGCAGGTTTGATTCTTACTAGGCTCAAGGTTGACTCAGCCTTCCATCCTTTCTAAGGTAGGTAAAATGAGGATCCAGTTTGTGGGGGCAATAAGCTGACTTTGTATAAATATACAAAAGTATGAAGGCTATTGCTTAACACATTGTAAGCCGCCCTGAGTCTCCGGAGAAGGGCGGCATATAAATCAAATTTAAAAAAAAAAAATGAGACAGATGATGGCATGACAGTTAGAAAACAACTTACATAAGAAAGTTGTTAATCTGATTATAATTTTCTAACTATTTTATTAGGGCTATCAAATTTTCATCTCACAGCTTGCACAGCTGATAGAAGCCATTATATATCATCACTTCAAGATACCTTTTATTAACATGGCACCAAACACGAACAGCGGGGCTTGTTAGAAAGAAACAAAATCAACTGCTACAGTAACAGCCACAACACTAAAATTATTCTTTCTGATTTAGCATTAGCTGTCCCCCAAATGCCCAGTGAACCCAATTTCCATTCAAGCTCTCAGCTTGAAGATACTCCTAGGATCAAATTAATCATTAAAAAAAATATATTCATTTGCCTGTATGCCACTATTGGTTTTTTGAGCCTTCTTTTCCTGGTAATTGTCTCTTTGTTTAATTGGGTCATTTCTTCAAACAGAGGGAGAAATAAAAATGTACCTATTAAAAATTAAAAGAATAACTATTAATGCATGTTTAGGTTGACATTAAACACTAAGATACAATCATATGGTCCTTGGGAGGGTGCCTGAGGAGCCATAAAATATGTATTTATCATTGAAGCCCAGCTGGTTTCAGACAGCTAGAGATGTACAGCTGGTAGAAGGAAAAGGTTAAAGTGTTAATCTAAACCACTTCACTGGGTTTCTGGCATCTAGGGGTACATTTAAGTAGACCCTAAAGATTAAATGGTGGAAGGTGAACAGAATGAGGTGGGGGAAAGCTGACTTGGAAAAAGACAGCGAGTTAGCAATAGCACTTAGACTTCACCTGGCTTTACAGCCCTCTCTAAGCTGTTTACATAGTCAGCATATTGCCCCCAACAATCTGGGCAGTGATGAAATCCAATTTTTTTTACTATCGGTTCTGTGGGTGTGACTTGGTGAGCGTGGCTTGGTGGGTGTGGTAAGGGAAGGATACTGCAAAATCTCCATTCCCTCCCCACTCCTGGGGGAAGGATATTGCAAAATCTCCATTCACACCCCACTCTGGGGCCAGCCAGAGGTGGTATTGAACGGTTCTCCGAACTGCTCAAAATTTCTGCTACCGGTTCTCCAGAACCTGCTGCATTTCACCCCTGAATCTGGGTCCTCATTTTACCCACCTCGGAAGGATGGAAGGCTGAGTCAACCTTGAGCCAGTGAGAATCGAACTCCTGGCCATCAGAAGAATTAGCCTGCAATACTGCATTCTAACCACTGCACCACCGCTGGCTCTTCTTGAGTTAGCTCTAGAAATATGTAAATATGTAAAACTACCATTGCAAGATAGAAGAAGCAAAGAAATAAAGTGAATTGGGGATCCTAAAGGGTGGAGCCTTCCACTTGACTGACAGAAAGACTAATAGTGTTGTAAAACAACAACACAGTTAAAATAAAACACAGAACAATACTATTATTTATCATCAGGCGCATATTTTCATAACCACAACTAAATAAACTTTGATTGTTACCAAGGAAGCAAACATCAGATAACTGACAGTTAAGAAGATATTACAGATTTTATAAGTGTGCCAGTGTGCTGATTCACATTTGAGAGCAGATTGTTATCAAAAAGAAGAAAAAAATAAGAAAAGTGCAAAACAGACAAGAGATTTATAGGATCAGAAGATTAAGTCAATTAAGTACAAAGTCTCAGAAGAACATTAATTTAATTCTATGTATTTGAAAACCATATGTCATTCTAAAACTACCAATCATTATTTAAATCAATATAATTTATGAATATCAGCTGGAGTAATAAGCACACACTATGAAACATAAGTTAAAGTGAAAAATTAGTTTGCTATAGTCTGTTTAGTAGAACCATAGTCCAAAAATTATTTTGTGTTACATTAATTTCTGTACCAGGTTTATTTTTCAAATATGAGGTTAAATTTGACACCAAGATATATACCCACAACTTAATTTGTTATTCTTCAACTGAAGAAAATATATGTCTTTCCAATGAGAACTGTACTTATTTTAGCAAACAATACTGGGGTGACATATCATTGGTGAAACACCCCATCCCCGTTTTCTCTAAATATGATGTTTAATGTAAAATAAAATTTAAAAATCAGTTGAAATCTCCATTGTTCCATATCAAATGTTCTGTTTAAATTCTGCATCCATTTAATCACACTAATTTTAACTTGTTTGGTTTTTGTGCCTTATTTATCAGTAACGTCTAAAGGATTAAGTCAAGCTTCTGGTTATAGCATTTCTTTAGAGCAACACTGCCCATTTGAAGCAATGGGAACTAGTCAGGCAGTTTCGACCACTCCAAACCAGAGGGTCTCAAAATATTACATCTTTGTATAGTTAACAATTACAAATTGCATTTTTTAAAATAATTTATCATTTTTCAACTGACCAAATATTTTCGCATGTTCATCTTCTTGAAAATAAACATTTAACAATGAAGCAAAATGTAATAATTCTGAGCTAATTTTAATATGCTGCTTATTATTGAATGATCTTTTACCATTTATTTTATTTGTTTGTTTGTTTATATTCCACCTGTACTATTTCTACAAATAACTCAAGATGGCGAATTTAATTTAATTTAATTTAATTTAATTTATCACATTTCTATGCCGCCCAACTCCCAAGGGACTCTTAAACATTTCCAACATAACATCTTTCTCCTGTTTTTCTCACAACAATAACTCTGTGAGGTGGGTTGAGAGAGAGGGACTGGCCCAAAGTCATCTAGCCAGCTTTCATGCCCAAGATGGAACTAGAACTTACAGTCTGCTACTTTCTAGCCTGGTGCCTTAACCAACAAATTTGCTCTTCAAACTGGCTCAATTTATGTTTATATCAAGCTAAAGTTAATATTAAAGTTAATATTTATATCTATAAATATTTATAAAATATATTTATAAATTTTATAAATATTGATAACCTTAATATTAAATATAAGCCACCTGGGGATCCTTTTCCCTTACCAGAGATAACCCAGCCATAAGGTGAGGTAATGCAATTTGTTATCAAAATTATAAAACTCGCTTAATATACTTTGCATAATACATATAACACTGCATAATATTATAAAAAATTTTACTGAAATAATTTCAAAAATAAAGTTAAGTCTTAGTTGACTATTTGTTTTTGCATCTGCCATTAGGGCACCCACTATTATATCTTTCCAAATTAGTGAATAGTTATTTCAAATAAATTTTTATTGGTGTGTGTATGTATGTGAAATAAATTCCCATGTATTTAATCTTTTTAACACTAATATTAAATATTAAGGTTTGTTACAGTTATTATTGTTCTTCTTCATATAATGTCATCCTGTTCTTGTTAAATCAATATCCTGATTCTGAACTTTAACCTTACACTGTATATACTCCTTTATGAATTCCAAAAAGCCATTTGGATAAATAACTCTAAGTACAATATCGTCAGTATATAATTTCAATTTTAATGAATAAGGGACTATGGAAGTTGCTTGTTGGATGCCAAGTCCGAGGGAAGTGGGTGTGTTTTTATGGTTTCTTATTGATTTTATGTTGGCGGGGGGCGTTGTTGGTTGTTGGGGTTTTTTTGCAAACTACCAGAAATGCTTTTAGTGAAATAAAATAGAATTCAGTTTATAGAAATGCCATAAATTAATAAGTAAAAACCTGTCCTTTGTCACATCAGAAAGTAAATACAGAATAATGGTATTAAATTGCAAGTAGACAGATCCTGATTGAATAGGAACCTGAATAGTTTCCTAATGGCAGTAGGTTTTGGTATTGTCAATGGTTTTGACAATAAAACCAATTACCGAGAGGCAGTTAGTCCCTTTGCTTTCAGTCCTTTTGCTTTCTTCCACAAACAACACAAGTAGAGAGAGATGCTTGAAATTGGGCTCCTCCATTGACAGGAGGTTGGTCTTGATGGCCTAAAGAGCCCCCTTCCATCTCTATGATATGAGGGAATTAGAGCCATTCACATTATGGCTTTGTGTGGGCTATTTGTGCTGAATTGGATCCTTTATTACAAGCACTCCACAAATGTGTCTAATGCTTGCAAAACAAATGAGCAGAATAGCAGTCTCCAATGGCCCTGCACTTCATGGTGTTTGACAGAATGAGTGCATGTATGTGTCTGCACACATGCATGTTCCATCCAGTGGTTGCAGGGAAGTTAACAGAAGGCAGGAAAGGTTAAAGTTATTAGACTAAATAGATCAATCGTAGGATGCAGGAAATGGGATCCTCAGAACTACTAACCAGATAGGAGGCTAGATTTAGGGAAGAAATCTGTAGCTTTCTCTAAATCTGCTGGCTCTAAATTATTGGTTAACCTGCCCTAGCCCTTAAAGGTCATTTAATGGAAGGGTGGAGTAAGAACAACTTTGGATATGACAGGGAAGAAAAAAGGGGATGTTTAGAACCAATAAGGTGTTGAAAACCTCTTGTCAGAAAGCCTACTAGGGAGCAAAAGATACGGAAGACAAGACAGGAGATTTTGGCCAAAGAATCATGAAACTTTCATTGGTAGTTCAGCCAGTGTGGAATCCGAGAGATTTCACTTGAAAGGAAAATGTTGGGTGGATTTTTCTGAGGCTGAGTGGAAAATTGTCAGGTCAATAAACCAAAAAGCTGAGAAGCAATTTGGAAATTTAACCACAAAGGAGGGAACTCAGAAATATGTTCAGCCAATCTCATCGTACACATGTTGTCCATTGACAATAAAGGTTCGAATTGAATTGGATGGGATGGGATGGGATGGGATGGGATGGGATGGGATGGGATGGGATGGGATGGGATGGGATGGGATGGGATGGGATGGGATTGAATTGAATTGAATTGGATTGAATTGAATTGAATTGAATCGAGTAATACAAGTACTGCTACATAAGATTTTATACAAAGACAATTCAATAAGAACATTGCCAAGGGAGGGAGCAGAATTGGTTTAGTAGAGGATATATTGGCGTTAAAGAGACAGATCTGCTAAGGAGAGTTTTCAGTCCACTGTGTGAGAAAAGGTTTGCTAACTCTGAACTGTTCCCATTGATGTCAATTGCTTAGTGTTGCTTAAAGTTCCTACTTTATCCATATTATCTTCTTTATTAATAGACATGAAAGCTGTACGAAGTTCACAACTGGAGATGGGTTGTCCCTTTTTGTTATGAAGGGAACTAGGGATGAATGGACAATGTTTTGATAGAAGACTTGACAAGAATATATTTTATCAGAGATGAAAGGGATTCTGTTAAAAAAAAAATTCTGGGAGAATCTGCCTTTATACTGAGAACATACAGTAAATGTAGATTATTGGTTACAGATCAGTTCTGATCCTAGTCAAATCATCAGTGATTGGATTCAGAAAAGTGAGCTGATTTAGCTGCGTGCTCTGGGTTGAATTGAATCAGATTGATTCAGCTCAGAAAATCAAGCTGATTCCAACAAGGGCATGTCACCCTTGATAAGTTATCAAATTTATTCGGAGGGTAACTGATTCTTCTTGACAATTCAGTCAGTCTCTAAACTAAAGGTTTGCACAGCCATATTATGTATGTAAAGGCTTTTTCCCTATGCACTCTTCCCACAATTCTCTGAAGCGTTGCAAGTTAGAGAAAGGATCTGATGTTGTTCACCTATCTGAATATTTTTATATAAATGTTTAAAAGTGTGATGAAGAAGTTGTGGGGTGGCTTGCTGCATAACTATCTTTGAAAAGGAAAGCCTGCCACAAGATCTATGCAAAATGCACTGGGGTTTTGGCCATCTTTATGCTAGAGTAATTTTAAATTAAATAGATGCTCCTCTTGAAAACTTTAATATTGTACAGATGATTTGTCAACTTCAAATGAAAAATGCGACTATTTTTTTCCCCCTTGGTTTGCTTTGGAAATTGCTCTTGTAGAAAATAAATCCTCCTATTTTCTATGCCGATGCTGAATAAACAGCTTTTTATATCTAATACACAGTTATGAATTGCAGATGTGTCAGAATCCAAATCTTACTCTGATATTTGTAAAACTTTTGCTAGCTCAGCCCTGAATAATTGCACTTAGGATATATTTGCACGCTATCCATTGTGGCAGGGATGTTTTGCTCATATTCAGGAATTCTTCAAGGCACAGGGAAGGGGAGGAGAAGCCACCCTGAATCATACTTCCTGAATATAATTCTGGTAAAGTGCTTTATTTTTGAATAGCTGGGTACGTAACAGTCTACTTTTAATAAAATATGAACCAATGAAAATTGTAATGAAGGACTGGAGGGATATTTCAGTTCATTTTTTACCTCTCCTCATTATAAAACCACTTTAAGGGGGCAGACCTTGCTAAAGCCAATGCAGTGATATGTTTCTGCTGCTTAATAATACTGTCCTTCTGATTAATAGCAGATTGGTTCACTGGTTTAAAAGTTTTAAACCCTGAATATTAGGTTGGTCTCTCACTGCCTATCTCCAATGGATTTGGGAAATACTTTTGCTTCCTCTTTCTAGTATTCAGTACCATGCTGCAAATCTTTTTTTTTTAAATGCACTCATGTGCAAATGTTGCACCTATCTGCAACCTTTTCATGCAATCACAGTTTTTCTCTGATTCTGCAGTAGCTGCAGAGAACAGCTGTGTGGTCTCAAAAAGAAAAAAAAAGGAGACACTTTAAGGAATTGCAGTTAAGTGCTACATTCATTGACCTTTGTCAAAAAAACATGCTGTAGAACACAAAGTTAGGGGCAACAATCGTACGGATTTCACTGAGGAATTAAAAACATAAGAGTGATGGATGAAGTACAGCTTCTTGGAAACAGAGATAGAAATCTCCAGCCTTCTTTTATTAGTAAATTCTCCCTTTGAATGTTTTGAATATTTTGTTCTTGGACTTTTTTTGCAGTCTGGACTGAGCTGCTGTGTATGCTACTTGTTACAAGTGCTGCTAACAAATCTCTGTCCTATCACTTGGTGGTTTATGTCTAAAAATTCTCCCATTAGTTTACAAGTCACCATTCAATCTTTCACATCCTTCTTGCCCCAAAGGAATTTTTGAGAACTGAATTTGAAGCACAGCTTAGCTCGAATTCCCAGTTTCTTATATGTTACATTTTTCATTATTTTACTGTTTAGCCTAGTCCCATTTTCTTTATTTTAATAAAAGTGCTCCTTAGTTTTATCAATTAGTAAAATAATTCAGAAATTGGCTGCGTGTTTGTTCAAATCATACATTTATTTTTAAAAATGTTTGCATGCCATTTCCTATTTATAAATGCGAAGAGATATGTAAAAACTCAGTAATACATTTATTTTATACTATAAACATAACAAAAAGGTTACTAAACAAAAGCAACAGATTGAACAAATCAACCCAGAATCCTCACCCAAAGCACAAATGATAAGGCTTATATTATCTTACTTTTGACATATTTTGCAAAAACTCAGCTCTCTGGGGAAGTCTTTAATGCTTGGAAAGGTGGAAAGGAAAGAGAAGAGGACATCCATCAGCAAGGATATATGAAATAATGTTGTTAAAAATCATATAAACCTGAAGCTACCATAGAGAGGAGGGAAGATACTTCTGGCATATCACAGAGATGGACTCTTATTATTTTAATTCTATGCTAATATTTTGTAAGAATAAGGTTGCACAAAGGAGGGTGGGATTGGAATTTGACACAGAATCTGCTCCTAACAAAGAGTTTAAAAATCTTTTATTACTGTTTGATTGTCTTTCAATGAATCTACCACCTGATATTCTTCAGGTGAGCCCCAGTTATCTTTTCTGTTTGTATCTAGATGTTCAAGAACTATTTAAAGGTAAAGGTTCCCCTTGCACATATGTGCTAGTTGTTCCTGACTCTAGGGGGCAGTGCTCATCTCCGTTTCAAAGCCGAAGAGCCAGCGCTGTCTGAAGATGAGAGTCTCTGTGATCATGTGGCCAGCATGACTAAAAAACAAAGGGGCACTGAAGGCTGTTACCTTCCCACCAAAGGTGGTCCCTATTTTTCTACTTGCATTTTTTATGTGCTTTCGAACTGCTAGGTTGGCAGAAGTTGAGACAAGTAACGGAAGCTCACCCCATTATGCGGCACTAGGGATTCGAACTGCTGAACTGCCGACCTTTCAATTGACAAGCTCAGCGTCTTAGCCACTGAACCATGTCCCTAAGAACTATTTACAGGCAGCTAATGACAAAAAGACTTCAGAAGCAAGAAAGTGCACAATATTGCTTCATTGTTTAGGGAAGGAAGGACAGTGTATGTTTTATACCTTGCCTCTCACAAATAATAAATATGAGTCTGCATTAGCAGACTTGTTTTGTGCCAAAGGGTGAATGTGGTAGCTAGTCATTACAAATTGTGCCGGAGGTAACAAAAGAGAAGAATCTATACTACATTATGTTGCTACGCTGAGATATTTGATGGGACTGTGTAATTTTGAAATAATAGTGAATGAAATTATTAGAAATCACTCAATGAAAACACATGTATGCCTTGCATTGAGAAACACTTGTTATTTATTTTTATAAGGGCTATACTAATTGCAACACAAATTGAAATATCTAGGGCAATAGCCAATATTATAAAGCTGGATAAAGAAACTGAAATGCAAACAGTGGACAGAGTTTTATGTCGAAATCACATGGTAACGGTCAGTGGTGGGTTTCAAAATTTTTTACTACCGGTTCTGTGGGTGTGGCTTGGTGGTCGTGGCATGGCTTGGTGGCTGTGGCTTGGTGGGCATGGCAGGGGAAGGATACTGTAAAATCTCCATTCCCATCCCACTCCAGGGGAAGGATACTGTAAAATCTCCATTCCCTCCCCAATCCAGGGGATCAGCTGGGACTTGGGAGGCAGAGAATAGATGGGGGCAGGGCCAGTCAGAATTTTTACTACCGGTTCTCCGAACTACTCAAACTTTCCGCTACTGGTTCTCCAGAACTGGTCAGAACCTGCTGAAACCCACCTCTGGTAACAGTGAAAAAAGAAATTGGTTCAACAGAAAGTGGGAAAAGGGCTGTTTTTTTAAAAAAATGTGGATCATTTAACTTTTGGCTAATTATAAAGGATGCAGTGCTGGAATTGACCCCATTCAAATAATTTTAAAAAGGATCGGTCCCTTTACTAAAGTGGTAATCAATTTAATCATCAGGCACATGTTGTCACAGGATCAGATGTGACTATTTGGAGCGTGGTGTGGAGAATACTGGCTTTTATTCCCCTTGCTGAGAAAATTATGTGCAATACAAATGCTACTGCTGAGACTACATTAAAAGAGCTAGAAGTAATGTTGGATACTGGATCAGCAGTTTCTATATTATCAGAATCTGGAAGGAATCTTTGAATTATGCGGTATGGGAGCAGAATTTTACACTGTACCAAGAGATATCCCAATCCTTGGGAGACATGTATTTTAACTGCTGTGTTGAATTTCATGATTGCTGGATGGTTGAGTAGTTCTTCCCCAGTCAAAAACTATTATAGTATAAATGGCAATTGAAACTTTAAGGGAGCAGGGGTTTATCTGTGAGCTTAAAATAAAGCCAAATGTGATATCTGTGTAATAGAAGCTACTATCAACTCCAAAACCCAAGAAGAACTGCAGAGTTACTTCTAAGGATTTTCATTTATTGTTCCTCAACTATAGACAGAGATCTTGCCAAGCTAAAGCAACTACTACTTGCAACATAAAAAAATCTACTCTGACAACTTCTAGGGAGGAACTATGTTGACCCTCTTTCTCCCACCAAAGTATCTAAACGTTGATGTCTCTTGCTCCTCTGGAATGCAGCCCCTCCCTCCTGGGAATCCAGACCACATTCCACCACATCTGCAGTGATTACCATTTATGTTTAGAAGAGCAGTATTGGAGGAACTTACTGAATAAGTGGCAAAAAGTGTGGCCAAAGAGTCATCAGAAATGAGTTTTATTTATAATAATGACAAAGAGGAAAGATGACAATATTCATCTCTGGTTGACAACCAAATAAGGCCAGTATGATTTATCATTATCTATTTTCTCATGAGTAGTAAGTGTTATAGGAAGTATTTGCAGAGTAGATGGAGTAAAGGTGTTTGCAACCCTTAAAGTGCATACCATCAGCTTGTGCTATATGACTGTCATAGAGATTTTACAGCATTTATTACACATAGTGTGCTTTTCATTTTAAAAATGTGCCCTATGGCCTACCTTGCACTGTTTAAAGTATAATGTGTATTATCCTTAAAACCAAAAAGGGATGCAGTACTATTCACATTATATAATATTATTATATAACTAGACACAAGGACAGTTTTTTCCTGAATGCCATCACTCTGCTAAACAAATAATTCCCTCAACACTGTCAAACTAGTTACTAAGTCTACATTACTATTAATCTTCTCATCGTTCCTATCACCCATCTCCTCCCACTTACCAGGGGTGGGTTCTAAATTTTTTTACTACCGGTTCTGTGGGAGTGGCTTATTTTGTGGGCATGGCTTGATGGTCATGTGACAATTCTTTAGGATTTAGCAGAGGTACTAGTCTACCAGGCTTTTAACTGCTTGCAGAGCTGTACCGGTCTACTCATTTGTTTTTGGAGGCACTGATCTACCCATTTATTTTTGCAGGCACCGGTCTACTCATTTGTTTTTGGAGGCACTGGTCTACCCATTTATTTTTGCAGGCACCGATCTACTCAATTGTTTTTGGAGGCACTGGTCTACCCATTTATTTTTGCAGGCACCGGTCTACTCATTTGTTTTTGGAGGCACCGGTCTACCACCACACTGCCTTTTAACACTGATCAGCTGTAGTGCAGCCCTTTGAAGCCCCACGGCAAGAGTTTAAACAGCTTTTTCCTTCTAGCCAATCAGTTGGGATTCAGGAGGCAATAGATTGGGGGTGGGGCCAAATAAAAGCTAAGAATAATGTGGGGGGGCAAGGGGGCGGGGGGGCAGAACCGGTTCGGTGACATCATATCGTCCCCGCTACTGGCTCGGCCGAACCGGGCCAAACCGGGAGGAACCCACTACTGCCACTTACGACTTTATGACTGTAATCTTGTTGCTGTATTCTTAAAATTTATATTGACAGTTTCCCTATGACTATCATTAAGTGTTGTACCTTATGATTCTTGACGAATGTATCTTTTCTTTTATGTACACCGAGAGTGTTTGCACCAAGACAAATTCCTTGTGTGTCTAATCACACTTGGCCAATAAAGAATTCTATTCTATTCTATTCTATTCTATTCTATTCTATTCTATTCTATTCTATTCTATTCTATTCTATTCTATTCTATTCTATTCTATTCTATTCTAGTCTACTCTACTCTACTCTACTCTACTCTACTCTATTCTATAATGTTTGGAAAACAATAGAAGAACTTGAAATAATTTGATGTCCGATTTGAATTGTATTAAAACAGCAGGTTTAAGAGTTAATCTGGACATACTGTATGTATGCCGAGGCAAATGGAACTTTCCTTTTTGGACCATACCTACTCAATTTGGAGACTGAAGCCTAACCTGATCTTGTTGCTACAATTTTTAGTGCAATTCCTCTTAGGGATATCCAGATATTTAGCTACCTTCAATTGTGTGTGTGTGGGGGGGGGGGGGGTGTCTTACCTCTTAGTATAAAAATGCTTTCCAAAATTACATATCTGTAATAGAGCCAATTTGTGAGTTATTAAGGGGAATTATAAATCAGAATTGAACAGTGGCTCCACAGAAAAGTATTGAGAATATGAACAGATTGATTGTTAATAGCCTCACATTGACATTGTTACCCATAATGGCAGTAACAGATGCTTTAGATTATGGACTGAGAGCTGTTCTTATTCTATTTCATGACCGGAATATAGCAGGGGTGAAATGCCGGCTCGGGCGAGTAGGTAGCGATGTCGATGGGCAGTTCGGAGAACCAGTAGCAAAAATCCCTGCCCCCGTCCCCCATTCCCAGCTGAGCCATGCGATCATCAGAGCCTTTTTTTTCTTTTAAATGGCTTTGACCAGCCAAGCTCTCACAATCACAGCTGAGTTGCCTGCTAACCAGCAATTCAGCTTGGATCGCCAAAGCCATGTAAAAGAAAAAAAACTTTTTTCCTTTTAAATGGCTCTGCCTGCTAATCGGTAGCAAAAATCCCTCCCCCTCTCCTCTTCAGCTTGCTTACTTTAACTACTGGTCGCAATGCCTTGCTGTAATCCCTGCAATCGATTGCATCAGCAAGCAACTGAATCTTCCTGCCTGCAATCAAGCAGGCAGGGAGTTGTGGACTTCAACTCCCAGAATTCCTCAGCCAGCAAAGCAAAGCTGGCTGAGGAATTCTGGGAGTTGAAGTCTACAAGTCTTAAAGTTGCCAAGGTTGGAGACCCCTGCTCTATTGGGTAAGTTTTTTCCCCCTTTGGGAGCTTTAAAAAAAATAGTAAATTGGGGTTTTTTTTAGTTGTTCTTTTTTAGACCTAGCCATTTAAAGTTTAGGAAGTTTTAAATTTAGCTTTCATATAAAAATAAAAATAAAATAAAATAAAATAATATTTGTGCAGCTTTCTGAGATTTAGTGTGTTTCTGTAGTGTTTCACTCTAACTACACAAACACACAAAATCTCACAAAGCTGTATGTGGAATTTTGTGTGTGTGTAAAGTGTGAAAGTTGGGTTTTTGGGCTTTTTGTGCCTGTGTGAAGTTCCTGCTTGTTGCAGGGGCCATTTTGGGTCTAGCACAGCTGCTTTTATATTGTGGGTGAGCCAGTTGTGTTGTGTGTGTGTAAAGTGTGAAAATTGGTTTTTTGGGCTTTTTGTGGCTGTGTGAGGTTCCTGCTTGTTGCAGGGGCCATTTTGGGTCTAGCACAGCTGCTTTTATATTGTGGGTGAGCCAGTTGTGTTGTGTTGTGTTTTGTAGGTTAAAAAAGAGCAAAGAAGTGACATTGACTTGGACATTGACTTGGCCACGCCCACCTGACCACCAAGCCACGCCCTCCCAGTCACCTTACCACCAAGCCCTGCCCACTAATTAAGCCACGCCCACAGAACCGGTAGCAAAAAGAATTAGATTTCACCCCTGGAATATAGAGGAAACAAGTTGCATGTATATCAAGGACACTTACTGAGGCTGAAAAGAAATACTTTTGTTAGTTAAAAAAAAAGTTCTTGCTTTCATCTGGACTGTTGAAAAATGAAGAACTGATCAGTAAGGCCATATGTTTAAGTTACATACAGTTCATAAACCCTTGATGACATTACTGGACACAAAATAAATGGGGACAAGTAGGCAATCATCTTGTTAGATGGTCCAGAAATTACTTTCCTTTACATGTGAAATGGAGTAAAAACCAGGAACACAAAATGTAGCTGCTGACTATTTATCTTAAAGGTCAGTGCCTAAAGATGAAGAGAAAGTAGTAGCATTTCTTTTTAATTCACTTATGGCTGAGACTCAAGAACAATTTCAAGCTATCTATGCCCAGCGTGCCCAATCTTGTAGAAATTGGAGGAATATATAATAACAAAATCATCAGGAGGAAGGTTGTTACTGCCTTACTATTAACATTGGGTGATTCTTTGTGCTAGAAGAACTGTAGTAAACTTCTATACCGACGGCACATGAGAGCCACCCAGGAATATGAGAACAAAGCAAAAATTATGAGATTTCTATTAGTGGCCAGGGTTGGAAGCAATAGTGGTTCTCACCAATATTGGTGACCAGCAGAAAAATCAATTTTTATGTGCCTTTAAAATGTGGGCTACCATAAAGGGGAGGGAAGACATATTTGGCATAAAGTAGATGTATATATTATGATTTTAATTATAAGCTATGTCTTTCAGGGACTTGGAAGACTAAACCAGAAATTTAAAAAGGGGAAGAAAGAAGGTCTATGACAGTGATGGCGAACCTTTTCGGCACCAAGTGCTGAAATGGTTGTGCGTAAACATCATGTGTGAATGCGCTCACCGGGCCATATTCCAGGAATGCCGAACTTCCAAGTTCTAGCATGCGTGCACGTCCGATGATCAGCTGGCCGGTGTGCATGCACAGGCCAGTTTTCAGCACTGCTGCACACGCTAAGAGAGCACACTCCAGAAAAGCTGAACTTCTAGGTTCTAGCGTGCATGTGCACTTGGTGATCATCTGGCCAGCACACATGTGCACACCAGTTTTCAGCATTGCTGCACATGCAAAGGACATCTGATCACCATGCACACCAGAAACCCGGAAGGCAAACAGGCAAGGCCATATGTGCTGGGCAACATGGCTTCATGTGCCACTTTGAGCACGCATGCCATAGGTTCACCATCACGGGTCTATGCTCTCTAACAAAGAAACTTCTTCTAATAAGAAAGTGCTAAATCTTTTTCTACCATTTCTCAGATATAAGCTTAGTATGCAGGTCATTTCACAGATAGCTGTTATCACAGAATTGTGCCACTTTCCTGCTGTCATAAAGTGGTAGCCTGAATCCTGCAGCTTAAGTACCAGAATTGGCCAGGAGGGTGGCTTTTCTCTCTTTCTTATATGTACCACCATCTCTCATTGTGATGCTAAAGGGGTTAACATCCACTAGGCAAGCAGCAACTTAATCTTAATCTTCAAGTTAATTTTGAAAGACATCTGCTCTTTTCAGCAGGTATGTCCAAAGTCAACCAATATTTGGGGATCCTATCCAGTCCTTTGTTTTCATCAAGGACTCAGTCCCATCAAGTTACCATCAGGATTATTTGTGTGTAGGGGGGGAAGCTCTCAGTTTCCTACATATAAAATAATTTTAGTTTTTATAGATATTTGCACAGTACTCCAAAGGTTTTCACTGAAAAAACAGAGCTTTACACCACAATTGGTCAAAGAAGTCAAGTGCATACAAGAGATCACAACAATTCAGTATCCTTGTTTCTAGATTACTGCAAAAGAGTTCTTTTCTGGAAATGATATAGACCACCAAGAATGAGGCAGTTATTATCTTCCTTGTGCTGATTTTTATACTCATATCTAAGCCTATTAGGCATCTTATCCTTAAACAGTCCTATGGACATTTCTGTGTAGGCTGATCTTAAAACAGTCTTTAGCCACCTTCAAATTAGTGGGTTTCTCTTGCTGTCAGCTTTTGTTCCAAACTGCTGCTGAAGCATTGGCATTGCAGGTTTCCAGACTGTGCTGGGTTAGGAAAAGGAAGGTGCTTTATCAGTTGCTGGCTGACTAGAGGCTCTCGATGTTTCTGCCAGCCTAATGAGGTTGCTGGGCTCTGCTTCCCATTTCAACTTCATTGCTGTTGACTTACTGAAGTCCAGGTTTGCTGCTCTTTTACCATCAGTTGCCTGCTGAGCTGATGGCTGCTCTATTGCAAATTTGTCCTCTCTGCTCTCCAGACACAAATTTTCCTCCAAAACACTCCCACCTACAGACGTGGCCAGCGTTTTCTCTTCCCCCCCCCCACTGGAAAGCAGGTGTAGCCCAGTGCTCTTCAGTCTTCTTAAAAGTCCAAAGGAGAAATCAAGAGAAAGAAAAGCTCATGTTGGTCATTGCAAATCTTTCCTTTGACAATTATTTTAAACTCAATCAGCAAAAAGAAGCACCTGGTAAAGCTGGGAATTAACCAAAAACAAAGAATAGACCGAGTGATCCATTTTCATTTTGTCTAGTTCCTCTTAACAATCTGAGCACCAGCTGGACTTATCACATTTTACTAGGGAATTCTGCACTGTGATGCTCTGTGAACAGCTAATCTCTTAGAGCCATGAAATCAGCAGCAGCTTTTGGGTTTTAATTGTTATCCGAGTTCACTGAATGTTAGTTTATGCACCAGAGGACAAATGGTGGTACCATTCTGAGATATGATAATGGAGCGGATACCTCTCTGTATATTTGCTAAGTGACATACGGTGGCATTTAACAGTATTACTGTTATGGTACATTAGGTTCCAATCACAGCAATGGCAAATCATAGCCATTTTCGTCGCTTCTACCTTGAAGGAACATATGGACTGTGTTCAAAATGCAAATGCAAATTCTGGCAAAAGATTTCTCATTTTAAAATGACTATGTTGAAATAGAAGAGAGAGAGAAAAAAATCCATAGATCTTGAATATGTGCGCATATTCATTTCCAGCCTTAAACCTATCCATCTGTAAAAAAATAAAATAAAAAAAAAAAGCAATGCTACAAGTGGTCAGAAGAGGGAGCTGCTCTTCCTTCCCATCTAAACTGCCAAGGAAAATATATATATATAAAGTTAATTTCTTGGGCTTTGGTGTCATCAGATACATCCAGCTACATTGTGGTGGATAGCCAGTGGATTACATGAGGGCATGCCTTGCAAATACTTTGAGCATAGTGATCGTGCTAAATCTTTAAATGGCATGATTGGGTAAATGACATAAATGGATTTTCCTTTTAAGTCTTATAATAGTTAAGGTGAAAGATGTGGAAATGAAAGTCCTAGAAAAGAGAGTGCTTTGAACATTTCTTTGCCCTTTAAAATAATAGCATCCTGTTCAGAGATTAGCAAGTATATTAATATACGCTCATGATGAGTTCACACACAAGCACACACACACACACACACACAAAAATTCAGGGAAATCAAATATTGTAAATCGTGTACTTCAAACCACACTAAACTAAAGAAGATGCCTATGTTTTGATTTTAGAAAATGCACAAAGATATGTATATGGGGGTAGCAGGTGGAGCTTTTTGGAGGGTGGGTCAGCGGGGGGAACAACTACCAATAACTATCTGGAAAAGTTTGGAAAAATGAAAAGCTGATCACGTAATTTTCAGTTCCTCTTGCTGAAGAATAAGTTGTGCTGTATTCTGAGACACTGGTGAGTGAATGTGCTTCTGTGTCTGACACGGCTCCATGAGGGGGAATACGGGAGGTCCCTTCTATCATATTTCAGAGCAAGGGTCAATCTCAGCAGACATCAGACAAGAGGAGATCAATATGTTGTCAGTTTTTAGTCTTCCCCCAAGAGAGTCATTAGAAAGAAACCAGACGCTACAGTAGTCACTTCTATTGTGCTCGATTTGATTTGCCGGGGTATGTAAAGCAGCAGGAGAGAGAGAGGTAGAACATGAATTATATAGAGAAAAAATAATCCTCAAAGAAAAACTCTAGTGTTTTATTGATAGGCTTAAATATTTTAATCATTAAGATTTGTTTATCAATCTATCAAAGCTCTGGCCATCAGAATTAATACGTTGCACAAACTGTATCTTTTGCCAATGCTGTTCCCTTGTGCAAATCTCTACAGGCATCATTTTCTCCATTCTTCGTCATACTTGTGTGATGTTAATAGAAAATAAATGGGAAGAGCCAGGAATCTAGCTCAGCTCCTTGAAGATGCCCTGATTTCAAAATCCCAGACCAGAGGGTTTTTCTTTTTCTTCCATTGCATTTTTTCATCTTGTCTTGCTTCCGGCCTTGAGTTTTAAGGTATAACTAACCATTCCTTTGGGTCTGAATGAAAAATAGCGTACCTGATAGTTGGTGGCAAATAAGAATTTAAATTTTTTAAAATGCTGGAAGGATTTGGCATTATGTTGTTGGAAATCGGTAGAATGTCTTCTGTTTTGTGGCCAGCGGTATATTTAAAAACGTGACGTGCCTACTTCTTGCTCTCCATTTGTCTTTTGTTAATTTTTTTTACTTATTTACGAAATAGATCTGTATAGTACAATGGTTCCTAACAAAAATTTAGGTCATCCAGCACTTTAAAATAATGGACCCAGCCACCATCCCATGCCTGTATTACAGAACTTGTCTGTGATATCCTTTATTTAGGTTTTTTTCCCCTCATTTTAGTCTCTTCTATTTTTATTGAGGCATCTGACAGAGATTATTTAATGTATTATTTACTATCCTTAAGTGAATGGTGGGATGTCATTGATATAAATCCAGGATCACTATGAGCCCAGAAAAGATTTGTGATATTTCAAAAAGCCTCACATTTTCTTGCCAATTGACAGTGGCATAGCTTTTATGGATAGAGATCAACTGAAAAGAGGGATGTGTGTGTGTGTGTGTGTGTGTGTGTGTGTGTGTGTGTGTGTGTGTAGGTCTTTGGTTATTCGGGTTTTCTCCCACGTAAAATTGGAGGTTTCTTGGCAACATTTCGACGAAGTCTCATTTGTCATCTTCAGGCTGGTGTCTTCGGCTTCGTGCTTCTAGGAGCAATGTGTGTGATTGCAGCTGTTTCTTCCTTTTAACTGCTAGTGGGGGTGTGAACTGATTGGGTGGGAGCTTGGCTGTGTTCTGATTGGGTGGAGGTGTGTTCTGATTGGTTGGGTGTTTGGCTGTGCTCTGATTGGATGGGGGGTTGGCTGTGCTCTGATTGGATGGGTGTGTGTTCTGTTTAGATGGGGGCTTGGTTGTGCTCGGGTTAATCTGAGTAGCAGGGGTATTTGAGCTGGTGAGCTGTGTTGCTGTTGTTTGGCTTCGTGTTCATGGCCGTGCTGCCTCTTCATGGTGGGTGTCAGTCTGCTTCATGTATGGATTGGAGGGGTTTAAAGGGGCTAATGATGCAGCTGGGACTATATATATATATATATATATATATATATATATATATATATATATATATATATACATATATATATATATATATATATACATACATACATACATACATACATACATACATACATATATATATATATATATATATATATATATATATATATATATATATATATATATATCCATCACCATCTCCACAGAGTTTGATCAATGATAAGTTTATAACTGATTCTTCTTCTTTGCCAATTGATCTCCTGGCTGAAAAGCGAGTCCTGATTTTTTTCCTTCTAGCCGATCAGTTAGGAGGCTTCTTGGCTTCTCAATTTAAAGCGACAATGTCTTGTTTTTTTTTCTCTTCTTTGTCAAGTGAGCCCTGATTTTTTCCTTCTAGCTGATCAACTGGGAGACTGGGAGGCAGTAAATAGATTGGGGGCGGGGCCAGGCAAAGGTGGTATTTACTGGTTGTCCGAATTTCCACTACTCAAAATTTCCACTACCGGTTCGCAAGAACCGGGGAGAACTGGTAGCAACCCACCACTGAGTAGGACCCAAGTCTTGTGAAGCTAGACATGATGATTGAGATCAAAGATCATATCAAATATCCATCCAGAATAAGTGAGATGGGGGACTATATAAATTGAATAAATAAACCATACTTTGCTTAACCCAGTTGGTTGGGTTAATCCAGTTGGCTTGGCTTATACAGTACATTAAGCCAAAATCTTAATAAGCCACATTATCACGCCACTTCCATCCTAAACTTCATTACTAAAATTTGAATAATATATATTTTAGACATTCATCTAGGTTTTGTAGAACTTTTATCATTTATTCAAAATCTCAGCCATTTCCTATCTGCCTTCTCATTATTATTACTACCCAGAGGTGGGTTTCAACAGGTTTTGACCAGTTCTGGAGAACCAGTAGTGGAAATTTTGAGTACTTAAGAGAACCGGTAGTAAAAATTCTGACTGGCCCCGGCCCCATCTGTTCTCTGCCTCCCAAATCCCACTTGATCAGGAGGAAATGGGGATTTTGCAGTAACCTTCCCCTGGAGTGGGGTGGGAATTGAGATTTTACAGTATCCTTCCCCTGCCACACCCATCAAGCCATGCCACGCCCACCAAGCCACACCCACAGAACCAGTAGTAAAAAAATTTGAAACCCACCGCTGTTACTACCTCTTATTATATACAACACTTTAAAAGACACAATGGAATTAAATGTGGGAATTGTGTACAGTTATGGCTACACTTTAAAGGCATCCCTAGTTACCTTCTTTGCTAGTACAGCAACTCATATCTCTGAGAAATTGTTCACTACAAAACCAACCACCACAATGGAACGGATGGCCTTGGATCCCTTTTGAAATTTCAGCTTAATATTCAGAATGGTTATACCTTTGACGGTATAGAAATCATGACTGTTAAAGGAATGAGTCACAAAGAATCAGATTTTGATATAATCAAAGAATGATGTGTGGTCCAAATTCAGCCTGGACATTATGCTTAACAGCAAGATGCCCAATGAACATTTCATTATCTATTGTGGCTGGACGGCCTGCATACCAAGTTGCATTTTTATCTCCCAGGATCACAGTTAATTAACTGGAGAAAGAAAGGCAGGAGGTACCATCAAGAAAATGAGCTAACCATATGTTGATAGAATAAAAGCAGCATGTGCTCACAGCGCGGTGATAGCCTCGGGATGGACTGCAATCCAATCAATGAAGTTGCCTCCAGCCCCTCACTGAAATTATATTATGCTACAGGGGACAGAGAGGAAAGGTGACTTGTAAAGCACATTTTTAATGATATTTGAAAGACAGTACCGGTTTTTGATGGATACTCATGACAAGGTTAAGTAAGGTGGCTGGGGACAGCACTCAACTGTTTTTCAGAGTTTGAAGAAGTGAGCAGGTAATGATAGGCCTTGACAGAACCATTCTCATGAGTCCGAGTGTGGCCACTACTCTTGCCCGCTAAATATGAATGTAAGTAACTTGGGGAGTCATCTTTGTTTGTCTAATTCTATGAAACCTGCTATAGGATTTTTCATAACGTTTTCATGTTCATTTCACCTGTAAAATTATTGCTGCTGCTTTTAGGAAATGGGGGTGGAAGCGGATTTATTATACTTATTTTTTATTTTTATTTATTTTATTTCATCAAGCATGATACAAGTGTAAACATAATTATAAATACATAAAAAGGTTACGAATAAAAGAAAACATGAGGACAGGGACGGTAGGCATGCTGGTGCTCTTATGCACGCCCCTTACAAACCTCTTAGGAATGGAGTGAGGTCTACAGTAGACAGTCTAAAGTTAAAGTTTTGGGGATTTGGGGAAGAAACCACAGAGTCAGGTAATGCATTCCAGGCGTTGACCACTCTGTTGTTGAAGTCATATTTTCTGCAATCTAACTTGGATCAGTTTACCATGAGTTTGTATCTATTGTGTGCTCTTGTATTGTTTTGGTTGGAGCTGAAGTATTCATTGGCTGGTAGGACATTGTAGCAGATGATTTTATGTACTATGCTTAGGTCAGACCGAGGACGGCGAAGTTCTAAGTTGTCTAAGCCCAAAATTTTGAGTCTGGTGACATAAGGTATTTTGTTGCGAGCAGAGGAGTGGAGGACACTTCTTGTGAAATATCTATGGACTCGTTCAATTGTATTAATGTCCGATATGCAGTGCGGATTCCAGACAGATGAGCTGTGCTCAAGAATTGGTCTGGTAAAAGTTTTGTATGCCCTAGTTAGCAGTTCAATATTACCGGAGAAGAAGAAGAAGCTACGTAAGATTCCCAGGTTTGGGGCGGGGGGATGGAGGGAGTGGGGAATCGGCAAAAAGGCCTCAAATGTCAGGCTGCTCACCTGAAGGAAGTCTTCAGTTCAGCAGGAGAACATGTTTGTCAAGAGCCCCAAAGATTTCAAACTATGGGACATTCTTTTGACAATAGTAGCAAAATCCACATTTATTTTGATAATAAAGTACATTTGAGACTTCGGAGGTTCCTATTTGTTTATCTGTACTTTAAGTCAACTTTGTTTCATTTTGGAAATAAGTTTCTTGCAATGACTGAAAGTCATATCTGTGTATACCGTCCTAACATTTCACTTTTGGGAAAAAAATTCAGAAAAATTAGCAAAAAAATAATAATAATCCATTGAAGCCATAATCTAAAAACCTAAGGAGCATCTCCCTCACTCTGCCACTGATATAGAGATATCTAATCTAACAGTCTAAAGCTAATATAAATGGACTACAGAGGATGGTAGAGGACAGGATGGCGTGGAGGTACGTTGTCCATGGGGTCGCAATGGGTCGGACACGACTTTGCAACTAACAACAGCAATCTAATAGTACTTCTGTTATTTTGTAAAATCAAATACCTTAAATTGATTTAAAGTTAATCATAAATGTTTCAACCAAAATATATAGTCATAAACAAATAAATACTTAACGTGAGAGTACAGATTCTGGATGCTTGTGAAGAAAAAATGCATAAAGTAATAGCTATACCTAATCAGACTATACCTTATACAGCCGTTCAATGCTGTTAGCAGCCTGATGTGTTTATTTATATTTTTATTTGTTTAGTAAATTTATAAACTGCCCATCTCAGATATATATCTCTGGAATTAGAAGGAAAAAAACAATATAAGAAACCAGAATTAAGGCAACAAATATTACATGAAAATGGCAGCCAAGAAGACTCACAGTCACTCAACTAAGTTGTGGAATGGGCTCATCCATACTATCAGGGTCCCAGATTCAATGGCATACCGATTTTTTTTTTCCAATGCCTTGCAAAAGGCCAGCAGTGTTAGAGCTAATGATGATGAAAAGAGTCTTCTTCTGGGTCCCCACAGATAACACTATCTTGTAGACAGGACCCAGTACATGTCTTTCCTGCCATATCTAACAGGATGGGTAGATGGGGAAACACATCCCAAAGCCATAATTTGTAAGTAGCCACCATCGAATTGCACCTAGAAACATATTGGTAGCCAATACAGTTTGGGAGAAGAAATGTGAAATGCATTGATCAAGGAGCACACATAACTGTCAGCACTGCTGCATTTTGGACCAGCTGAAGTTTCCATATAGTGTTCAAGAGCAGCCCCATGTGGAGCATGTTGCTGGGAGGTGACTAAATCCTGAATGACTGAGCAGAATAGTGTTGGAATTATAATGCTCATAATTATCAATCAACATCTGAGTTATAATATGAACAGCACATGTTGTGGGACTAGAAAAGGGCTGTCAAACTCATGGTCCATAGGATGGATGCATCACACGCTGGCCATGCCCCCACCCAGTTTAACGAAGGGGGGGGGGAAATCCCAATATGTCACATAATGCAGCTGTGACAGTGCGAGTTTGAAACCCCTGGACTAGAGAAAGAGCTATGCAACTCAACCAGACCCTTTTCACCTGCCACATTCTAAGAAAAGTGGTAATAGCCACATTCACTAAAGATTTAGTATCTTTAGGCTTCCGGTTTGCTGCTGGCCGCCGCCAGACGTTCCTTTGGGATCGTCAGCTTCCATTCCCTGTCAGAGCCGCCGTTACAGCGGATGGCGGCTCGAAAAAACTCCGTTTCCAAGAGGAAACGGAGATAGAGCCGGCAGGGGTGGGTAGAACTCTCCGCAGAGTCCCAAAAGTTTTTTTTTTAACTTTTGGGATGGAGCGGATGAGAAGCCCCATATCCCCTGCCGCTGCTCCGGGCTTTGGGAGACCTCTGCTTATGCAGAGCCAGGCGTCAAGAGCAAGCCTGCGAATTTAACAGAATACTCAAAGAAAATGCGAGCTGGACCCTTAATACTGAACCGCAAGTATTTCACCTTTCCAAAATCTATCTAAGAGAAAAGAGGAGAGGAAAAGAGGGAAAAAGAATCTTTTAAAATGGCGTCTGCTCTGGCTGGAGAAGGGCTAAAAGGGAAAGTCCTTCCGTTTCTTCTTACTACAATGTAGCGGAATAAATATCACTGGCTACATTTGTAGATAAAACCTCGCTCCTGTGCTGTTGATTGAAAAGAAGTTTTTTTTTTTTCCTTTTTTAAGGGAAAGTTCTTTTGTTTTCTATTTCTTCTCTCTTTTTTGCTAAATCTTGTCTGTGTGGGAAATGGCATCGGGACTTACACAGCTGGACAAACGGGGGGGGAACTTCCCCTCTCAAGAAATTGCGCCAACAAATTTCAACTCTCCAGCGTCAGAAACCCGATTTTAATATATTAGAATTTATCCTTGAAGAGATTGTAAGAAGGGATGAGATTGTGAACCAGCAACTTGAAAAATTTAAGCAGGAAATTAAAGAAATTGGTGAATTGGTCAAATCAAAGTTTGACTTTTTGAATCAAAAGATTTTAAAAGCTGCTAATGGTTTATCAGGCTTTCTGATTCGGGTGGATGCAAAGACTAAATTATTAGAGTCTAAAATGAAGGAAATTGAGGAGAATTTGGATGACATGACTCAAAAAATTAAAAAGGATTTGATAAACATTCAGGATAATAGCTCGGAAGACAAATCTAAAATGGAGACTGACCAAAAGATTGGTAATGAAGAAAATGTACAACAGAGGATTGAAAGAGAAGTTTTAATGATTCAATATAATTTTACAGAATATGCAATTAGACTGAGAGGTTTGCAGGAAAATAATAGAGATGATCTAAGGAAAATATCTTCTGAAATTCTGGCTGGGATCTTAAAGGTTCAACCTGATGAAGTGTATTGTAGGATTGATAGAATTTATAGAATAAACTCCTGGTTGGCAAAGCAAAGGCAATTGCCTAGAGATGTGGTGATCTATTTTACAGATAAAGAAATTAGGAATAATATTGTGCAGAACTCTTTTAATTCTACCTTGCAATTTCATGGAAGAAAGATTTGGATTTTTAAGGAGCTCCCGCCCAAGATGTTAATGGAGAGGAAGAAATTTGGCTTTCTAGTGACTGAATTAAAAAAAAGAAATATCCTATTCAGGTGGGACACCCCAGTTGGCCTAATATTGAGATATCAAGGAATAAGATATCAATTGCATACTGTTGAAAAAGCAGAAGATTTTTATCAAAAAATTTTAAAAATGAATTTAACACCTTTAGGCATAATACAGGATAAGCAAAAGGAGTTGGAAACAAAAGGAAAACATCAAATTACAGAGGCTGTGATGGATAAATTGTCTTTGGACTTCTTGGATACCCCAGCTGGACTGTCTATAAATAAGAGAGCAGTGTCATCCGACTCCAACGTGATGAACCATCAAGTCACAGACAAGTGCGCAAATCAATCAGTTGATATACAAGTGATGGAGAAGAAAGATGAGGTGATAAAACTAACCCAACAACAACAATACATAAAGCAGAATGAAAATCAACTAGCAGACAAACAATTGGTAGGCAAGAAACGAGGATGGAAATTCAACCCGGAAAAGAAAAAGAAAAGAAATAGATCGCATAGAAACAGCAATTTCTAAACTATGCAACAGTGATGCCAGGGACTTTAAAAAATGAATGAATATTTGAAAAGATAGTGGAGGCGAACAATTGTCTGATACTATCCTGAGGATTGTGGCAGATCTCTGCAAGGCCATGATTTTGGGATGTGAAAAGAGCCTCACTTTGTTGGATTTGAATCATCTAAATTTTTTTTTTTTTTTTTTTTTTGGTAAATATATTATAATCATTTTGAGTTATAAGGCAGGAGAGTCTCGCCGGGGCATGCAGAAGATCTGGATGTTACTCAGTAGGATGATGGGAATTAATAATCCTGATGAATACCACAACTATAACCATATGGATATAATTATAATTATAATGTCACTCGGGTGGTTGTTTTTGCTTTTATACAGATGCGAGGATATCTACTACTGATGGGGGCAGAAGATGACTGGAGATTTTGAACAAACTGTTGCACCAGCATGTTATTTTACCCTATTATGGGTGATGGATTTAACAATCCAGAGGAAAGACATCAAAGAAGATACTATATGGATTATAAATTTAAAGTTATTGTTTTTTCCTTTTTTACAAAATGGAATGCATATATAGATATGTGTATATCTTAGTAATGTGGGCAGTGGATTATATCTAGAATTGTACTGCATGATTTTGTAGGAATTGAAGGGTTGAAATAGGTTAGTTTACTGATTGATTAGTTTAAGAAAAAGGATTCTTAAGTCATATATTTAGGGGAGTGGAGGACTTAACAATTCAGTGGAAAGATACTAAGATATATTTTTTTCTCTTCTTTTTTTTTTCTCTTCTTTTTATAAAATGGGATGCATATATAGATATGTGTATATTTTAGTAAAGTGGGTAGTGGATTATATCTAGAATTGTACTGTATGATTTTAAGTCATATATTTAGAGGAGTGGAGGAATTGGACAGAATTGAATAAATGTTAAATTTGGATGCAGGGAGAAGGTCGATTTAAAATGTTATATTAATATATATAAAAGATTAAAGGTTAAATTGTAATAATACTCAATAAGCTTAACATGTTAAGGGTCAGTACCTCGAGAAGGGATTAAGGGAAAGGAAAGATATTATGTATGTAACTAGTTATGAAATAGCCTATTGTTGTGAAGAAGTCACAGGGGGGGTTGGGTGGAAAGGGTGGGTTAGGGAAGAGGGGGGGGGAAAGGGGGAAAAACTTGTATTTGAAAACTTTTTCAATAAAAAAAAAAAAAAGATTTAGTATCTTTGCACAAGCTGAGCTTCCTGTCTTACAGTGAACGGTCCAATACACCTTACCTCCCAAAATGTGTGAATGAGTAAATGAATGAATGGATGAATATATTTTTGTATATGCAACTTTAATTGATGCTGAAGGATAGTTGTTTTATAAATATTCAGAAAACCGTGTAATAAACTATTAATGAAAAAGTTATTGTGAAACACACATTTATTTAATAGTTATTTCAGTTTATATCCCACCTATCCAGTCAGAAACAACAATAAAAATGCAAAAGCTATTAAGCAATAATACAGCTAAACCAATTCTGAATATAACCAAAACAGTTTGGCTAAAGCCAAAGATAATTTAACTATTTTTGTGAAGGTGAATTGAGTGAGAGGATTAGATGCCATAAAGCAGGGTTCAATTCAGGGGTGGGTTCTAAATTTTTTTACTACCGGTTCTGTGGGCATGGCTTATTTTGTGGATGTGGCTTGGATGTCATGTGACTAGGTGGGCGTGGCTAGCTGGTCAGAGTCATTTCTGGAAGGTCCTCGCACTTACGACCAGTCCTAGCACTTATGACCCGACTCATTTGTTTGCTTCTAACACTGATCAGCTGTAGGACGGCCCTTTGAAACCCCACGGCAAGAGTTTAAACAGTTTTTTTCCCTCTAGTCATCAGCTGGGACTCAGGAGGCAGCAATATATTGGGGGTGGGACCAAATAAAAGGTAAGAATAACGTAGGGGGGTGGGGGGGTGGGAGGGCGAGGGGGAGAACCGGTTCAGTGACATCATATCGTCACCGCTACTGGCTTGGCCAAACCGGACCAAACCGGGAGGAACCCACCACTGGTTCAATTCCTAGTGGCTATATACAGTAAATAAATGTTCATTATACAATATGGAAGGGAAGGGAAGTTTCCATATTCTCTGCCAGCTTCCCACAAGGAAACTCAATGGGGAAGGTAACAGAAAGTTGGGATCACTCCCTCTCCCACTGATTCTGATGATTCTCTCTCTCTCTTTAGATAAGGACATATCTCCAAAATAATGATCCAATGGGTCATTGGTTATCTAATAACTTATAGTACTTTCAAAGCATTCCAGAAATCTCTTTAACCTAACCATTCATTGTATACTTTCTCTTCTTCCTTGGTCTACTTCAGTCATCCTCACCAAGTAAAATAGCTTAACTCTAGAAGCAGTGCCTTCCATACTTTAAAATCACCATGGAAGATGATCTCCCACGTGCTTGACAAATGGATCCTAGAAAATGAAACCAAATGAGGATTTCTTCTAATGACCAAGCAAACGGTCATTCAGAGAATTAATGTCATTTAGAATATGCAATACATCCAAATAACTATACTTTTCTTATGATAGAGTAGAGCAAGTCTGAAGCTTCATATGTCATAATAGCACAAACAGTGAAAAGAAAAAGTATGGAATACAATTATGAATAAGCCGTGTTTGTACATTCTGTACAATGATCCACCAACAGAGATCTACCATCTTACTGAATCTCTAGGAACACCAGGATTTCAAGTGCCCATGAAATATATCCTTGCTTATCAAGTTACAGTAGAGTTGAATGTGCTCTGAGATGGAATGTTGACATTCTCCTAAATAATCTAACAGGCTACAATTTTCAATAAAGTATTTTTTTTTCTCAGATCCAAAATCTATGCAAATTCTTACTAAATCTGTATTTCCCTAAGGTAATCAAACTGAACTAAAAGAATTTAGGGTGTTTTATTTTTCTTCAAAAGGACAGAGTATCAAAACACATTCATGAAACGAGATGTGGGGAAGCAACTACACTGAATTTAAAAAGATCTGTGCTTTCCTGGGAAATGAGATGCTGTAGCTAAATTAAAGTAAAAATGACAAATGAAACTGAATGAATTACTTCTGACAGTAAACATATTCTCTTCAACAATCACCTTCTTCCTTGAGTGTTTACAATGTCCAGAGTCAATCTTGGGGCACACGATTTGTAAGGTTCTGGTAATAAATCATTTACATTTTCCTCATTCCCAATGCCCAGCTTGACTCAAAAAGCCCTGCAGTTGGAAGAGGAAGATAAAGGAATTTCAGAGGGATTGGCTTCTGCCTTCAAATGATACATCAACTCAATTTAATTAATTTATAAATGCAGGAAAAAGCTACACAGGACCTCAGTCAAGATGCAGACTTTAGTTTACTTCTGTGTAAGTATGTATCAGATGTGCAACATTATGTTATAGGTCAGCTTTGTGGAAGGATGCCTTTTTAGTTTTAGAGACAAGCTTGGAGAGTACAGCTGTATTCACATACAGGCTAAGTTTATTTGATTTAATTATTTATTGTTAAATAAATGCATGGGATGATTTATCAAGTCCAACTAAATTTTAATAGCTAGGTTATGGAAACAGAACACAGTAAGATTTAATGTACATTGTGAATAATGGGGTCCCATAACTGGATCATACTTTTAATAATATTTAATAATTTCTCTGCTCTAAAAACCTAATGTAGGATTCACATATCATTCTAAGCCTCGGTGCTATTAATTTGTTAGTGCTAAGATGGGTTCATACACTGTATTAAGCCATCAGCTGCAACAGCTGAATTCACAAAATTGTATATAAAGGAATCAGACACACCACATTATGATTAGTACAGAGATTCTCAAATTTCATGGTATATAGCCCACCCAAACAAATTAATTTCTATGATTCATTCTATAGAAGAAAACTGTCAGATTGTTCTCTGACCAGTTTCTAATTTCATATAGGTAGGACTCAAACTCTGTAAACTTGTCCAAGCACAGCAAAATAATGTTTGGACATTGATCCAGTTGCAAGTTTTCAGAACTAGGTTACTCCTTCAATGGTTTCTGCAATGGTCTGAAGCAGCAACTCCTACAATAGCCCTAACCCTGAGGGTTAGCCAGGATCTATGATTCTTCTCACTATTTTAAGGGTGGTTCTCCCTGTGCTTCTTTCTGAAAGACATTATGAATCATATTTGGCATTTAGCCTGTGGGTATAGACCAAAGCAACATGACAACTGCAGCCTTTTGCTACTGCAGAAGAATGTAGATACATGGACTCATGGCTGGGATACTCTAGATTGGGTGTCGGCAACCTGCGGCTCCAGAGTTACATGCAGCTCTTTTGTCCCCATGCTATGGCTCCCTGTCAGCTGAACCCACCACTGGCTGGGCCCCCCCCCTTGCCCTTCCCTCCCAGTTACTCCTTGCCTGGCCTGAGAAGGTAAGGGCAACGGCGGGGGATGGAATGGGATTGAAGTGCCCCTGTACTTGACGTATCTTGTGGGTGCTTCTTCTGGCCCTTGTTGGTGCTGCGCACACCTCAGTCACTCAGGGAGATGCGCGACTTGTTCTCCGCCCCAAGACACTGGCCCGGCCCGGTTGTAGCTGATGTGCTGCATCATAATGGGCTCTGGGAGGAGGAGGGGACACCATCTCCCCCATTGTGAAGTGGGGCCAGCCAATGGTGGGTTCAACCAAAAGGGAGCTACAGAGCAGGGGGATGAAAGAGTTTCACTTATCTGGGAACCTGAAACGACTCCTAATTTAAATCATATAGTAAAAAGCACCCGAAGAAGAAGATAGAACAAAATCAGCAAAATAAAATAAAAAAATCCAACCCTCGCCTGTTTTTGGAAATGGTTCAAGAGGGAAAACACACACACACACACACACACACACACACACACACACAAGAGACAGAGAGAGAGACAGAGATGAGACAGAGGGATGAGAGAGACAAAGAGATGAGAGAGACACAGAGAGAGACACACACAGAGACACAGAGACAGAGAGAGAGATACCTGTTTCTCAACAGAAAAGAAAACACCAGGAGCCACAAAACCTGGGCATGGCTAGAGGGGGTCATGTGAGAGGGGGTGAGAGTGAGTGATGTCGAGTTGGCCATACCCAGCCAGGTTTTGTGGCTTTCTTTTTTGTGGGAAACTGGTCCAAATGGCTCTTTGAGTGTTTAAGGTTGCAGATCCCTGCTCTAGATAATAACTATTCCAGCGGTAATTTGAACTACTTGGAAGCTGATGGTGAAAGTCTTTGAGCTCAAAAGTGACCAGAAAGCCAGAGAGATCATGAAGTTTCACTATTTTTTTTTTAAGTACAGAGAAAATTAGAAAAGAAAAATAATTATTTATTTATTACATTTATTTATTACATTTATATGCCATTCGTCTCATTGTTGTAGTATGGGTGGCTTAAAAATGATTTTAAAAAGGTAAACAAAATAATACAGAATTGATTAAAATTAAGTTTAAATAAGAAACTAAGAACTAAGAGGTCAGGTAACAAAAGGGCAAGGATCTTCTCTCTACCCAGTCAGCCAGCCACCCACAGCATAAAGCATCCCTGTTGGGGCCTCAGATTAACCAACAGAGCCAGATTTTAATGCTCTTCTAGAGGGCCAGAAGTGTGGAGGCCGATCTCATGTGGAGGCCACAGCAGAAAAGGCTCTTCCCCTGGACCCAACCAGCTGAAATTCTTTGGCAAATGAGATCTAAAGTAGGCCTCTTAGCAATAGCAATAGCACTTAGATTTATATACCTCTTTGGTGCTTTACAGCCTTCTCTAAGTGGTTCACAATGTCAGTGTAATTGCCCCCAACAATCTGGGTCCTCATTTTACCAACCTCAGAAAGATGGAAGGCTGAGTCAACCTTGAGTTGGTCAAGATCAAACTCCTGGCTGTGGGCAGAATTACCCTGCAATACTGTACTCTTACCACTGTACCACCACGGCTTTCATTGGAACAAGTGGGACAAACTGATCCCACTGAGGTGAGATAGTTTCTGAGATAATTAAAGAAAACCATCTGCTGAGCCAGTAATGTTTAACTTACGCAGCAAGAGTATGCTATTGCAATAGGCAGGCATGATCTAAAAGGTACTATAGCTAATGACAGATGCGAAGGCTGGTCTTTCCTCTGTAAAATAATCAATAAACTGCTCAGGTTAGCCTGAAATAACTTAACTGCTTTAGTTAAGAGAGGAACACATGGGCAGATACAGCAGAGAAAAGTACAGTTTGGAAGCAGAGCAGAGCCAAGTTCTCTGGGATTGCTCTGTGTATCAGTTGAGGATTAATATAGAATTACACCATCCATTGCTTCCTTCCAAAAACAATTGCCTGCCTGCTCTAATGACAGGGAGGGCAACCAGGTAATGTGAATAAGCCATTCAACATAATGGAGTCTGCACCTCCATCTGAACTTTTGCACACTCTATTTATTTATTTATTTACATTTATGTGCCACCCATCTCACTGTCAAATGAGTCTGGGCAGTTTACAACAATATATAGCATAATGCAAAATGATATCATGTTTCCTTATATTTTTTTTGAACTCCGAAATAAGCGCTTGGTCTTATTCTCGGGGAGGTCTTATTATTTTGGGATGCATGGAACAAGACGGGGATCCTCTTGCCATCTTACCTGATTTCCAGCTCTGTCTCCCTGACCCTAACCAGAGGAAATGGTGGGGATCGGCTGCGCATGCGTTTAAATATTTTTGGGAGGGCTTATTTTCAGGGAAGGGTTTATTTTCAGGGGAGGATTTATTTTGAGAGGGAGGGCTTATTATCTGGAGCAAACTTTTTTGGGGGGAAATACGGTAAGAACATTAAAAACATTCAGCATTAAGTATTAAAACATTAAAACGACTAGATGTAAATATATATTTTCTTGTACTACTAAATTTAATTCTTTAGGTTATGTTACTACTGTTGCAGTAAATGTTTTGCGTAGATGTGTGTGTGTGTGTGTGTGTGTGGTGTGTGTGTGATCAAGACTGATTTTATGGTTTTAGATTTATCTAAATGGATTTTCAGATTGTTTTTATACCATGCAAGCCTGTGAGAGTCAAATTGATTGCAGGGGGATATAAATGCAATAAATAAATACATAAATATTTAAAAGTGGGATGAATAATGCATGTCACTACAGTAATTCTCCTGACAACACTGTGAGACAGTTCAGGATATTCTCTTTTGTAAATGGTCTAGAAGAGTATGGAAATTAGTTCGAAAAAAAGTATTAATTTATTTATTTACTTATTAATCCAATTTATATGGCCACCCATCTATCCAGGAAAATCTGGATGCAGTGAGAAAATAAAAACAAAGGAATTCATTAAAACTAAAACCAATTAAAACTGCCTCAAGACTCAATAAAAACACAAAACTATTGGGCAGCTATACCCATGCCAAAGACCCCATAATAATGTCCCAATCCTTAGGGGAAGAGGCACTCTTCCCCCCCAAAAAAAAAACTATAGATCATATTGCCATTGGCCTGAATTAAGAACACTTGACCTTCATCATATATTAAGCCATCAATTATCTGAATTAGATCCATAGTGGCCAGGAACTCCCAAGCCATCTCTAATTCTGGGCCAAATGAAGTAGATTGAAGTCTTTCAGCACTATAAATGTGGAGAGCTCCACTGCTAGTTCAGCCACAGTCAGGTGATGGTACCCAAGCAACAACCCCATCTGATCTCTATGACCAATACGAACTTTCCAAAAAAGTTTATTATCTGCAGTGCCTAAAGTAGCTTTAAAACAACAAACAAACCTGGGTTCATGCAACACATAAAGCTGACCCTAAACAAAACCTATTATTTATTTTGCATAGCCATGCATCTCTATAAGTGACTCTGCATGAGACACATGGTTGAAATAAAATTAAAAACAACTACAACCAACAATACAAAAATTCAAATACATAACAACTACGGAAGGTATCAAATCATCACAGCCAGGAGATTGGCTCCTTCACACATTCCAGGCCCCACATCTTTAGGGCCTTAGAAAAGGCTAGGAGGGTGAGAGACATCCTAATTTCCAAAAGGAGAATAATCCAAGACTGGTACTACAGAACAAAAGATATGCTTCCAGGGCACCAGCAATCAGCATTCTTTGGCCAACAGGACCCAGAGCATACTCATTCTTGATTGGATAGGACAGGTAGAAAAACTTGGGAGACACAGTTCCTCAGGTAATTCTGTCCCAAACCATAAATGGATTTAAAAGTGACAAATAGTGCTTGAATTGCACCGAGAAGCAAACCAGCAGCTAATGGAGCCCACAAAGTAGTGGTGTTACGTATGTCAATGGACCTTTTTATCAGGTCCGCCTGATTCGCCAGTTACATCCCTTTCTGGATCGGAACTCCTTACGCACAGTCACTGAGACGCTTGTCACTTCCCGCCTGGACTACTGCAATGCTCTCTACATGGGGCTCCCCTTGAGGAGCACCCGGAGGCTTCAACTGGTGCAGAGTGCGGCCATGCGGGTGATTATGGGAGTGAGGGAGCGCTCCCATGTGACACCTCTCCTGCGTGAGCTGCATTGGCTTCCAGTGGTCTTCCGGGTGCGCTTCAAGGTGTTGGTCACCACCTTTAAAGCGCTCCATGGCATGGGACCTGGGTATTTGCAGGACCGCCTTCTGCTGCTGATAGCCTCCCACCGACCAGTACGCTCCAACAGAGAGGGACTCCTCAGGGTGCCATCAGCCAGGCAATGTCAGCTGGTGACCCCCAGGGGGAGGGCCTTCTCTGTGGCAGCTCCTGCCCTCTGGAACAATTTGCCCCCGGAGATACGAAGGATATCGGATCTCCAGGTTTTTCGCCGTGCCCTAAAAACTTTTCCATCAAGCAGGGCTGGCGTGAAACCCCCCCTTTTTTAGTCTTTTTTAGCTTTTTAAATTGTCAAATGGGTTTTAGTTTTCAATGTTTTAAATTTTGGGTCTACAGTTATTTAATTCTTTTAATAATTTTAAATTTTGTATTGATATGTGTTTTAGTTCTGGCTGTGCACTGCCCTGAGTCCACTAGGAGAAGGGCAGGATATAAATTGAATAAATAAATAAATAAATAAATAAATGTCAAGTAGCCGGTGCCATTGACTACCCATGATGCCACATTCTGCACCAGTTAATGCTTCCAAAAGCTTTTCAAGGGCAACTCCAAGTAGATCTGGATCTTACTGCTATACATGAGGCCATCCAGGACAATATATATAGTTTTCTACTTTTTCTCCACCCAGAATCCATCATCTATCCCTGCTTCCAATTCAGTGCATTTGTTCTACCACCACATGAACACTCTGGAAATAAAAAGGCAAACCTGAAAGTTCTTACAAAACTGGAGGAATAATTACAAACCATTTAAAAACAGCACACTCCGTTGGTGTATGCTGCAGGCAAGTTTCATTTTATACTAACACCTGACTGGGTGGTGGGACCAAAAAAAAAAAAAAAAAGTATGATATTAAGAAGCATCTCAGCTGGTTAAAAATGAAGAAAAGAAGCCGATGGTGAAAAGCATGACTCATGTACAAAGACAGAGAGTCTCAGAAAGGGGCTATTAAAGGACATCTAGCAAGAACAGTATCAGCCTGAATACCTGTGGATAGCAAGAAGAACAAAGGTGTGAGCGGCACACATGGAGGATTTCAGAGTGTTAATCACACTCCTGGAGCTATTATCCTATGTAAAACACACATTTAAAAAACAAAGACAGAAAGAAAGGGAGAGAAATGTAATGCAGCTTACAGTAATACATGCAAAGCTTCAGATATCATCAGTGTTATCTCTTCAGTGAGCTAAAAAATCAAATAGCGCAGCATTGGCCTATTTAAAAAAAAATGTAGGTACATTTTTGCATTGCGGATTGGGGTTGTTTTTTTTTCCTGGATAAGAAAAGCTGAGTTTGATGGGATAAAAGAGGACATTGTGAAATGGAGGGAAGTTAAGCAGGATTAAACCCTTTCCTCTTTTCCAATGAACTGTGTCATAAACTAAGAGTCTGTTCTGTTTTTTTTCTATTTTAGTCTTTAGACTTCTTTTAAGATTGTATTTTGGTGGTATTTTTCTATGCAGTTTATTTATGCATACATTTACTCATTCAACTTGTCTAGTGCAGGACCCAAAGCAAATAATCAAGGCTGCAGTGTTTATTAGACAGTAGACACTGGTGTCCTAAAAAAAAAAAGAATAATTGCAAACAAAGAGATGCATTCCTACTTATATACGTACTTCAGGAAGGAGGAGGGAATAATTCATAAGAAATAATGAAATAGGTCTCAGGTTACTTCCCGTCCTTCTGTTATCTGCAGAGAACAATGGTCTTCATTAGAACAAGCATTTGCATCTTGAGATTCAAGGGGTGCAATGGGAATGTTTTGATAAAAACTTACAATGAGCCGCTGTGGGTTAGATATTGTATTGGTACATTCTTTTTGTCTTAAAATGTTCCGTTTATCTGAAAATGGATTTTGCCACAATAGCCTCTCATTTCACATAGGTGACTTTGGGTGGCTCGCAGCAATTAAAAAAACCAATAAAATACACCAAACAAATGACCCTATTAAAACCACCATGAAAATATACTTCAACATAAACATAATTACCATCAGAGATGACTACAGCAATACATCCCATTTTAGCATTCTTGTTGAAAATGCCACCGCCAGGCGCAGGAGCAGAACTATGTCTTCAGAGTTCAGTGTCTTCAGAGACAGGACTCATAGCATTAGAGGTGGGTTTCAGCAGGTTCTGACCAGTTCTGAAGAACTGGTAGCAGAAATTTTGAGTAGTTCGGAGAACCAGTAGTAAAAATTCTGACTGGCCCCACCCCCATCTATTTTCTGCCTCCCAAGTCCCAGCTGATCAGGAGGAAATGGGGATTTTGCAGTATCCTTCCCCTGCCATGCCCACCAAGCTACGCCCATCAAGCCACACCCACAGAACCAATAGTAAAAAAAAATTGAAACCCACCACTGCATAGCATGTCTCTCTTGTCAGATGTGATCAGACAGATACTTATTTTCCTGAAAATAAGACCAGGTCTTATATTAATTTTTGCTCCAAAAGATGCATTAGAGCTTATTTTCCAGTTAAGTCTTATTTTCTGGAAAATATGGTACTAAAATGCGTCCGTCTGGCTGATGATCTTAACTGGGGCTTATTTTGGGGATAGGGCTTATTTTACAAGCATCCTGAAAAATCATGCTAGGGCTTATTTTCTGATTGGGTCTTATTTTTGGGGAAACATGGTAGCTGTAATTGGGATCGGAGAGGGAAAAAGACAGAGAGAGAGAGAGAGAGAGCGGGAGGGAGGGAGAGGGAGAGAGAGAGACGGTTCTTTAACATCTTGGTCCCATTATATCTAGTATTGTACTTTGAAAATCACTTGTAGCAAATACAGTTCAAGAAACAGAGGTATAATGTGTATTGCTTGAGGAACGCCTGTAACCGCCCATGCTAACACATTTTGCACCAGCTGCAGCTTCTGAATGCTTTTCAAGGGCAGCCTCATATAGAATGCATTACAGTAATCCACAGTTTCTTGACCTATTCTCTGAACTGGGTAGCAGTAAGTGATAGCATGGCCACATATTTGCATGCAATAGTTTAAGGTTGGTTCTTATGGCTACTATAAGTCTAGGAAAGCAGGGTGCACAATTATTATAGTATAACACACTCCAAGGCAGATCAAAAGAGCATTCTTACACTGTGCACTCTAAAATTGAACCAATGGACAAAGAATCCTTTCAATTCAAATGAGTGAAACTTAATTGCTTTTGCAAAAGCCTGACCTATGCCAAAACTAAACCAAGCCAATCTTTTTTAATACAATCTTCTCATTCACTTCCTTAGACACTTCAGCTCTACCACAGATCTATTTAATCATTCAGTAGAATCAGGTGGCATTGTTAATTTTAAAAAAAAATACTGGGAAGGAATGTAGAGTTGATTGAGAGAAAGAAGTCTCTCAATCTCAGTCTTTAAAGAAAAGAAATCTGAGTCTTGGGAAAGTAAAAAGGGTAAGAAAGAAACTCATGACAATTCTGCTTTGATTGTATTAGATGTAAGTTGGAATTGAAAGGGCTTGACAAGCTTTCAAAATTTTGTTATAATATTCTAACCTCATTGAAGTAATTCCAAGATTCCTAGTGACTTCTATTTTCTGACCATGCTTATCTTGAAGGGCTGACAACAATCTTCCATGCCTCTTAAAACCCATATCTACTTAAACTTTATGCCCTGAAATCCATTGCCTCAAAAAGATGGAAGAAAATAGAATAGAATAGAATAGAATAGAATAGAATAGAATAAAATAGAATAGAATAGAATAGAATAGAATAGAATAGAATAGAATAGAATAGAATAGAATAGAATAGAATAGAATAGAATAGAATAAACAGAGTTGGAAGGGACCTTGGAGGTCTTCTAGTCCAACCCCCTGCTTAGGCAGGAAACCCTACACCACTTCAGACAAATGGTTATCCAACATCTTCTTAAAAACTTCCAGTGCTGGAGCATTCACAACTTTTGGAGGCACGTTGTTCCATTGATTAATTGTTCTAACTGTTAGGAAATTTCTCCTTAGTTTTAAGTTGCTTCTCTCCTTGATTAGTTTCCACCCATTGCTTCTTGTCCTGCCCTCAGGTGCTTTGGAGAACAGCTTGACTCCCTCTTCTTTGTGGCAGCCCCTGAGATATTGGAACACTGTTATCATGTCAACCCTTGTCCTTCTTTTCATTAAACTAGACATACCCAGTTCCTGCAACCGTTCTTCATATGTTTTAGCCTCCAGTCTCCTAATCATCTTTGTTGCTCTTCTCTGCACTCTTTATAGAGTTTCAACATCTTCATCATCTTTGACCATGATTATATGATCACAATTGAGCCCAAAATTTTGGTTGTTAAGTGAGACATTTGTTAAGTGAATTTTGCTCCATTTTATGACCATTCTTGCCTCACTTGTTAAGTGGATCACGGCAGTTGATAAGTTAGCAACCCAGTTGTTAAGTGAATCTGGCTTCCCCATTGACTATGATTGTCAGAAGGTCGCAAAAGGTGATTGCATGATCTTGGGACATAGCAACAATCATAAATATGAATCAGTTGCCAAGCATCTGAATTTTGATTACGTGATGATGGGCATTCTGGAAAGGTCAAGACTATTAAAAAAATGGTTGTAAGTCACTTTTTTCAGTGCTGTTGTAACTTTTAATGGACACTAAATGGACTGTTGTAAGTCGAGGACTATCTGTATCCTACAATTTCCACTTTCTGGCTGACGCTGACACTCAAAGATGTGTTTGTGTGTGTGTGTTGTATAGATAAAAGAAAGGGTTTTGTACACCATCCAGAATCTGTGGAGTGAGGCATTTTATAAAGTATATATTCAACACACATACACATGGAGACACATTGATTCCTGTGCTCTGTATAAATATGAGTTATTTGTTGTTTGCAATAAAGCAGCTTATCTACTCATATCAAGACTGTAAAGCTTCTGCTATTAGCTGGTTACTGAATGTGGATTTGAGAGAAATTTATTGCTGTGCCAGTGAGAAATCTAACACTGCCCTATTTTTTTATTAAAGGAGAGGCAAAGTCATCCTAAATCATATGCTGAAAAGCTTCATTTATGCCTCTTTCATCCTCTCCAGTTAGGGTTAACCACTTTAGCCTGAATGCTATAAATGTGACAGATATAATTTAAAAAAAAACATCAGTTAAAATAGTATCAGAGAATTAACACAAAGCATTATACTTCATTCAGAGTCCATATTATCAGCTGCGGTAATGTTTGGTCTTTTCCTTAAATTTGGTAATGATGTAAACAGATCACTTGCCTTCTTGGGCTTCCTATTTCATTTTCAAGTGATTTATTTCATCAGGATATTCTTCCTAATTTTTAGCAGAAATATTGTCATTCTCTTAAGCAATAAAAAAGCAAACAGAATTATAATTTTTATGTTAGCTTTTCAAATATTTAAAGATAATGAAATCACAGAACTGGAAAGGGCTTCACATTGAGGCTGTAAAGATCAAAGCCCTATTTAGTGCAAGAAACCAAGTTTTAAAAAATAGGATTGTCCAGCACTAACCTGAACATATCCAGTGAAGGGCACTCATTTACTCTCAGAATTCCATTACTCCAAACTACTCTTATCATAAAGTAGTTTCCCCTAACATTTAACCAGAATGTCTTGTCAATTAAACCCATTATTTGGCAGTCTGGGATGATAAGAGTTGTCTGAACCAGTTCTCTGTGACATCTTTTTAGTTATTTAAAGAGTGCTAAGATATCTCCCTCAGGTTTCACAAAAATCTCTCTCTCTCTTTTTTTTTTTAACTTCACTTCACTTTTAGTCCTCCAATCTTTTTTTTCTTTTTGTCCTTGTCTTTACGTTAAACCTTTTTTTGGTATATATTTTATTTTCAGTTTTTCTTTAACAACTAACATTTTTTGTGGACAGTGTAATGACTGGGTTAACGTAGTTTTCACACAGTGCTCACAGTAGTACCTGTTTCCCCGAAAATAAGACATCCCCTGATAATAAGCCCATCAGGCTTTTGAACACATGCGCTAAAATAAGCCTCCTCCCGAAAAATAAGCCCTCCCTGAAAATATTTAAATCCAGAGCTGGAAATCAGGTAAGATGGCAAGAGGAGCCCCATCTTGCTCCATGCACCCCAAAATAATAAGGCCACCCCAAGAATAAGGCCAAGTGCTTATTTCGGGGTTCAAAAAAATATAAGACAGGGTCTTATTTTTGGGGAAACAAGGGTAATAATACAATTACATATACAGAATTTTTATCTTCCAACTTCTAACCTTAATGTATTCATTATAATTATAATATATTATTTTATCTATATCTATATTATACTATTTTACCAATTTATACTTATTTCTTTATTTTTCTCATTTGTTGGGCTTCTTACCTCATTATCTTTAAAGAGTACTATTCTCTCTTTGTGATTTTTTATCACTTTCTCCAAAAGTATACCGGTATGTAAATATTAATAACCTTTCTTTATACAATATATTTATTAACTCCCAATGTTTTAATATTATAAATATCACTCAGTCCACCATATTTACAATATCTCAACTTTCTATAAACACCTATAACACCAATAAAACCAGTTGTCAATAAGATTTAATCAGTCCCATGATTATATTTCTATATCCCCTGAATTTATAGTCGTTGAAAACTATATTTTCCAATATATTTTTACATCCTGTTAATCATAATACCTTTAGATATACCTAGTCCTAGTCTTCCACCTCCTAATTTTAATATATTTGTATTTATAATAAATTATATTATGTATCTATATATGTACTACTATTTTTCCAGTTTAACTGTCCACTTATTTCTATTGGTTTTCAATATTGTTACTATATTGCAAAATATTATATCTCTATCCATCACCTCTCAGTCTTTTTAGAATTTCATCATTTATTGATTTTTTGGTGATTCTTTTATGTTTCTCTCTTGGAATGCTATATGTCTTTCTAGCATTTTTACACAGACTGATTGTTCCCTCTGTCTTACCCTTTATCTCCTTCTGCTGCATCTTTTGAATATCCATCCATAATGCTATAATTATTTTTGAAAGGTCTTCCTTTTTTCTTTCTATTCTATTACAAGTTCTTAAGGGATTGTCTCTTTGATTTTTAGTATTTGTTATTACTGTCTTTTCGGTATTGTTATCTGCTATATTTTTAGCAGATAAAATAAATTATTTATTTATTTAAATTATTTATAAATTGTTTATTTTTAGCTTTTTGTAATTTATTTTGCTTTGTTTAATCATTTAAAGGGGATGATAGCATGCTTGGGGAAGGGATTTAATCAATGCAGAAGAAATGAGCTATTCTGTGCCAAGATTTAGAAATGTAATGGTTAAGGCATCAGGCTAGAAAACCAGGAGACCATGAGTTCTAGTCCCATCTTAAAGCCAGCTGGGTGAAGTTGGGCCAGTCACTTTCTCTCAGCCCTAGGAATGGGCAATGGAAAACAATTTCTGCAAAACTTGTCAAGAAAACTTCAGGCAGGCTTTGAGAAATGAACATAATGTAATGGATTTTTTTTAAAAAAACCCAAAATTTGAATTTTCCATATTTTGCAACCAAAAAGTTATCTCACTGATAACTCCTTCACTTCATTATCAGCTATTATTTCCTTTTGGAACATTCCACTACCACCTGAGATCACAGGGATCCATACACTTTTAACCCTCCAGAGAGCTGTGAAGACCTTGTTCTTTCTCCCAAGCACTGAGCTAAGATGGGAGTTGAACTGCAAGGGTATTTGCTGTAACTCCTGAGTACTTTTGTAACCATGTTTTTATGGACTGTCATAAGCTGCCTAGTCAGGCAGTCTTATGAGTTAAAAGAGAGAGAGGGAGGGGGAGCGGAAGAGAGTGAGGGAGAGAGGGAGAAGGGAAGGAGAGGGAGAGAGAGAGATTATACAATTATGAAGCCAGCTATTCTCACATCCTATATCTTAGTTGTGGGATTCAAAAAAAAATTACTACCGGTTCTGTGGGTGTGGCTTGGTGAGTGTGGCTTGGTGGATGTGGCAGGGGAAGGATACCGTAAAATCTCCATTCCCTCCCCACTCCAGAGGAAAGTTACTGCAAAATCCCCATTGCCTCCAGGTCAGCTGGGACTTGGGAGGCAGAGAATAGATGGGGGTGGGGCCAGTCAGAGATGGTATTTACCAGTTCTCCAAACTACTCAAAATTTCTGCTACTGGTTTTCCAGAACTGGTCAGAACCTGCTGAATACCACCTCTGCTATATCTACATATTTTTGTACTTGTTTCTGTTAAATTTCATTCTGTTATTTTCAACCTGCTTTTTAAATCTATCAACCTTGGTTTTAACCTATCAAATTTATTTGAATACCTTTTCCTCCTTCTAGAAAATTAGGTAATTTGTCCCATTTGTATTCATTCTATTTTTTTTCATCCAAATCATTAATGAAAATATTCAGCGTAATATCAAATTCTATATCACCCCATTAGACATTTCAGTTTGATGGTGAACTGTACCATTTTCAAGAATACTGTGGGTCCCCCAATAGCATCTAGAGCAGGGGTTGGCAACCTTAAACATTCAAAGAGCCACAAAGGTTCTAACCGGAAGCCCCCCCATTCAATTCTGGAGCCGACTGCAAGTCTGGTCCCCATACCATAGAGACTCCTCCTAGCATGGCATCCTTTTTCCTCTACCTGTCCTAATTGAAAGCCCTATCAATTGTGGAGCTGACCGGAAAACCTGCCCCTTACCATAGAGTCTCTTCCTGGTGCACCATGATTCCCCACCACCACCAGAAGCTTCTCTCAAAATTGTGGTGCCGACTAGCAATAGGGAGCCACAGCAGAAGGATGAAAGAGCCACATGCGGCTCCAGAGCCATGGGTTCCTGACCCCTGATCTAGAGCATACTTAATTTCTAATGAGAATAACATGAGCTACTGTGCTATATAAAATGCTTTGGAGCTCTGACTGTAGAGCAACAATTGTGGCCATAGCTAAATAATAGTGTACATCTTCTTCTTTTTCCAAAAGATCCCAGGATTCCTCTACGATACCAAGATAATTTTCTACCCTTTTATAATATTATTTATCCCACCTAATTTTTGTAATTTTGCAAAACTAATAGGTATTTTCTCCATCTCTTCAACCAAGTTATTAATTAAAATGTTGAAGTGATCCAATATCAATCCCTGATGTATTGCAGTTTGATAAGAAATTGTTGGTAAGTTTCCCCTTGGGTACAGTTTTCAAGCCAACTTTATATCCACATCATGAATATCACTTATTCAATGAAATACTGATTCACATAAATTATGAGATTCAGTATAAATTGGACATGGCAAAATACATGCATTCTAAGCAAGTGGGTTAGGGAGAAACGACTGCTGATGAAGAATGGGAGTACACTTTAATTATTGTTGCAAGAATAAAGGGATTGAACAGTTTTATTTCCTATATAGTAATGGTGGGTCTGCGACAACTCACCATGGCCAGCTCACCAGGGCCAACTTACTATGGCCAACTCACCACAGCTACCTCACAGTGACCAACTTGCTGTGGTCAACTCACTGTGCGAAAACTCGTCATAGCCAACTCGCTGTGGGACAACTCACCAATGGACAAGAGTTACACTAATATCGAAGAAATAGTGGAATAGAATCATTAAAGAAAGAATGTCAAAGGAGGGACAAAATGCAATGTGAGTGACAACAATTAAAATAATAGCAATAGCACTTAAACTTATATATACTTCATAGAGCTTTACAGCGGTTTACAGAGTCAGCATATTGCTCCCAACAATCTGGGTCTTCATTGTACCCACCTCGGAAGGATGGAAGGCTCAGTCAACCTTGAGCCTAAGAACCTTGACCTAAGCTTTGTACACCAAATTGTCTGCTACAACATCCTACCTGTCAATGACTACTTCAGCTTCAACCACAATAATACATGGGCAAACAATAGATACAAACTCAAAGTAAACTGCTCCAAACTCAATTGTAGAAAATACAACTTCAGCAACAGAGTGGTCAATGCCTGGAATTCACTACCTGACTCTGTTGTTACATCCTCAAACCCCCAAAACTTCAACCTTAAACTCTCTACCATGGACCTCACCCCATTCCTAAGAGATCCATAAGGAGGCGTCATAAGTGCACCAGCATGCCTACCATTCCTGTCCCACTGTCCCCATTTATTCGTATTCATTTATTATGTATATTCTTATACTTGTTAATACTTATATGTTTTATGTTATGTTCATACTTATACTTGTTTTCTCATACATGCTTGACAAACTAAATAAATAAATAAAAAATAAAATCACCTGACAAGGATCTCTTTTTAAGTGAACTAGAAAAGTTCAGTGTACTCATTGTAGTATTTACAGTTTCTGTAATTCAGTTTGTTGGTTTTCTCCAGTAAGCTAGCCTCAGTCAAGAAGGGTCAAGTAAATAGATTAACTTTGATGATTAAAGATAAGGAAGAATCAGAATATTTTAAAACATGGAATTATTTTTATAGTTGGTTGGAAAAGAGATATAAATGACTGATACTATAATTGTGTACAAACGATGATTATAATATTGATTTAGAAATGAAATGTTAGAATGGTTTGGATGAATATGAAGATTGAAGAAACTTATAGAAGATGGAGAAGAAGCCTAGAAGATAACACCGAGACGTCACAGGGAAGGGAGGATTGATGTATTAATTGTTTGTTTGTCTTAAAAAAAAAAAATACCCAAAAAAAAGAAGGGTCAAGTAACAGGTGGCTGTATTATGATCCTGATGGAATTTCTTCAGTCTTTATTCTCAATCATAGGGTAGCTAGATATAATAAAAGAATGAAAAAGAAAATGCATAGGAAAGTTGTTAAATGCACATGGTGAAAATAATACAATTTAATATTCTAGTAGGTATGCAATACTTGAATCATATTTCTATTGTTCTGAGATAAAATTGTTCTTTAAAAATTTGCTTTCAACTTGGCTTGTTAATTACTGTTCATAATGTAAGACATTCTAGTTATTGTAGTGCTTTGTTAGATATTGTGATTAGAATTTATTGCCATGTTCACCTAACACTGCTCTGTGTGATGGATTTACCTTGTCTTCAGACTTTTCACAAGCTCATTTGAGATCCAAGACTGAGGATAATCTATTCACTCTACCTCTGTATTTCAGTGAGATTGCAAATGGAATGCAACATATTAAATTGTTTGTACATTATTTTAAATTGTTAGTTGCCTTGGAGACACTTGGAGATACTTTCTGAGTCTGAAAGTAAATTAATACCCTAGCTTGATCTTCCCCATTAGTTTCACATAGGATTCCATTGCACATCCTCATAAAATCAAGCAGTCCAGGTGACTGCCTGGACAAGTCCCTGCAGTTTTCTTGGCAAGATTTTACAAATAGTTTACCACTGCCTCCTTCTTAGGGCTAAGAGAGAGTGACTGGCCCAAAGTCATCCAGTTGGCTTTATATCTAAGACTGGACTAAAACTCACGGTCTCGTGTTTTCTAGCCTGGTGTCTTAACCATTACACTAAACTAGCTCTTCAAATACATCATTAGAAGATCAAGTGGGTATCAGTAAAGCACAAAACATTTTTTCAGAAAAATAGAGTCATATATTGGCCATAACTTTATTGATTATAGCAAACTTGGGGGTTTTTGTTCCATCACACCTGGATTCAAATTCCATGCATTGCTGTTTTCTGTAAAACCCAGTTCCAGACATTTGGCAAGAACCATCAGAAATGAACAGGCCTCCATATAAACAGATTAACCACCATCAATCACCATCAACTGGTGGAAAATGCTAATTGTTTAAGCTATGAAGCAGTCCAGTTCTTGGACCTTTGATTCCAGGGTCAGAGATCTTTTTCCCTCGTCTTATCTCAGTATGGACCTGATGCAATACCCCAAACTGCTATAAGAAGTTGGTCATTGTCATTGCCCCATTCACTGCAAAATTTACTATTGCTGAAATCAACAGAAGAATGCATTCCTACAGTCTTGACCTCCATTAATAAGGTGCACTCCAACAACCTAGAAGATAGCTTTGAATGATATGCAACGCTATTGCATGGTCTGGCTCTCACTAGTCAGCAAATACTGTGCTATTGCTCTGTTGACTTTTTTTAGTGCCTTATTCAGTTTCCAGGAATTTTCAGAGTCTGATCATGTGATTGCGGAGATCTAGGAATGCATCTCACCACTCTTGAAAATCAGTACTAATGTTTTGAAGACCTTGTGCTTATCAAGATCATTCACATCTAACAGGGAAAACATTAAGCAGGCAACTCAGAAATAATTTTCAAACTAGATAACCTACTAAATCTTGGCCTCTGCCACTATATGTTTGCTTTCCAAAGTTTCTGCTTACAGAGTAAAATACATAAAATGAAAGTATTAAAAAGGCATATAAAACATCAGTTCAAACAATTAAGGAACTGCCAGTTGAACAAACTACAGTATAACAAGTTGGGTAATGAGCTCAAAGGGTTCTCTGAATTAAATAATGTTTTTGCTGGTGAAAAGTAATCATTAAATCTCTTTAATGATTACTTTTCACCAGCAAAGACATTATTAAACAGCTCTCCATTGATAAATAATTGGAAAACAGGCACTAAGAAAGTCATCTCTCAAATCTACATCAAGCTCAATCCAGATCTTAAAACATCAGCATGTATTTATGACAGAACACACGATACCAGATATTAACACCAGCTAAATTCTTAATTAAGAAGATGAACATGTACACAAGCAGAATGTGCAGAAAGCACATAAAACAGGAAGAAGAGTCCTGATCAACATTGTTCAACATGATGGAATGATGTTCTAGCAATTCAGCTTCTTGTATGTCCAAATCAGGGGTGGGTTCTACTTACCTTTACTACCAGTTCGCAGCAGGGCCACTCACGCTTTTCTGCGCATGTGCAGAAACATTTTGATGATGTCGGGGTCAGTGGGTGGAGCCTCCCGCCGGTTTTACTACCAGTTCTATAGAACTAGTGCGAACCAGGGGCAACCCACCACTGCTCCAAATATCAGTGAGAAGTGCAATTATGAGGTTCCCATTAAATATAGATTTGGTTGAAAATTTGAATTTCCAAGTGGATGTTTTCCAGGCTGGCCCTAAACAGTTGGCTAAGTTTCTGTATGTCTTAACACACTCAGTTCTTATGTGTGTCCCTTCTCACCTCTGTCTGTTAATAGTAAGAGGAGGAGGAAACAGTAAAAATAACAAGCTTGCTGTGTTGATAGAATCTGCTATCATAGCCTGACACAAACTTCTGTAAACTCCAGGAAGTCATCACACCAATGAAGGAAAAACTGTCAACCTGCAAAATTAATTTGCTATTCCAGCTCTTTTCCAGCCTCTCACCACTGAGGCACCACCAATTGCTCATGGATAAGAAGTGAGATGGGGTACATAATGGCAAAAACAGATAGAAGTTGGCTTGTCTAATATGAGATCATTTTTGTTCAATCCTATACACAATTATGGCAAAAGCAAGTGGACTAAAAGAGAAACCCAGGATATACTGTACCTGCTCATTGAAAGTTCTTATCTTTCAATGAGCAGGTAGGAGGCAGGGAGAAAATGTTTGTATCTTTGATAAAACTTTTTAATAAAAAAAAATAAAAAAAGAAAGTTTTTATCTTGTAGGTTGGGGAAGGTCATTATTTCAAAGAACAACATGCATTTTTTTGTTGCTGTTGAAACCTGGAGAAGGACAGTGGGGGTGGGGGGGGAAAGGTCAGCCAAAGACAAATATGCTTCTCTTCATTATGAGAAATTATCAAGAATTAAAAAGAATTTGATTATATGAAAATAATGAAGTATGGGCAATAAATATATCCAGGGATGGGCTGCTGGGGGTTCACAGGGGTTCAGGAGAACCTCTAGCTAAGATTCCGTGCAGTTCGGAGAACCCCCAAATCCCACTCCTGGCTGGTCCCGCCCACCCCGCCCCGCCCAGGAGTCCCCATGTGGCCCATTTTAGATACAGGTAAGTGCAGGGTGTGCACGGAAGCTCAGGGAGGATGAAAAATGGGCTTAACAGAAGTTTAGGAATTCGTTTCCGGCCTCTAGAGCTTGGGGAGGATATTTTCGCCCTCCTGGAAGGTTGAGGAAAGCCTCTGGAGCCCGGGGAGGGCAAAAATGCTCCCCCCCACCATGTTGCAGGAGGCTGACTAGGCCACACCCACCCAGCAACCAGGCAGAGAACCCCTTGCTAAAAATTTTTAAGCCCACCTCTGAATATATCCCATTTTGAAGACACTGTGCCATCTAAAGTTGTAACAATTCCATAGAACCAGATATTTAGATTTTCATTCTTACAACATAATACTATATCAAGTTATGTTATATCAACCCTTTACTGCATAGTTAATGTTACTTATAGAAATATCATCTTTGTCCAAACCAGTTCTAGAAACTATAGTTCAGCACATCTGAATACAGGAGAAAATGGACTTTCACTATCTTAGGTCATGGAACTTTTTTTCATGACTGAGAAAGTACTGCTATATTTTCATACAAAATGCATTCATTTGTCATGCTACTAATTTAAAACTATTGCACTGGGAGATATATTGTTTCGTTACCAAATTAATCTTCAAATATTGCCATGAGGTTTGTCATACTAATGGATTTTTCTGTTTGGGAGGTTGAAAAATTAGGTGCAACTCAAGAGAGCCCAGTCTCTCCCAGGAAGAAAGAGAGATTTGATCACTGTGCATTAAAAAAAGAATTCCAATACTTTGGGTGAAAATATTTCATGAAATTATCTACTCAATTTTGTTTCACTGGATGGGTTCACATAATATGGTTGGTTTTGGTTTTGGCTGAGTGCAGTTTGAAAATTGTATATATGTTACTGGAATGTGTGAAAAACTGGCATTGTATAGAATGACTGGGAAATTACAGAATGTGGAGCATTTTTTAGCAAAGTATGAAATGTCTGTGTTATTTTAACATGTTATATACTTTCCCTAGGCATTTGTATATATAGGCATTGTCTATTTCTGTCCTAGGCATTATGCAGATTGACAAGAACTATTTAGGCAAAGTATGAAAAGAGAGTCATGAAAACCCTGGCCTTTATCCTAACCCTAACCCTTTATTGAAACGTTGTATGAAAAAGGGAGAAGAAATGCAAAGCAAAGTGCAGGATTTCTTATAGCGAGAGAGAGATGGGAGGGAGGGAAAGAGAGAGGGAGAGAGAGAGAGGGAAGGAGGGAAGAGGAGGGTGGGAGGGGGAGAGAGGGAGGGAGAGGAAGAGAGAGGGAGGGAGAGAGGGAAGGAGAGGGAGGGAGGGAGAGAGAGAGGGGGAGAGAAAGGGACGGAGAGGGAGGGAGGGAGGGGAGAGGGAACGGAGAGGGAGGGAGAGAGGGGGAGAGGTGGAGAGGGGGAGGGACAGAGGGTGAGAGGGAGGGAAGGAGGGAGAGAGGGAGGGAGCAAGAGGGAGGAGGGAGAGAGGGAATGGGAGAGGGAGGGAGGGAGAGGGGGAGAGGGAGAGGGAGGGAGAGGGAGGGACGGATGGAGAGAGGGAGGGAGGGAGGGAGAGAGAGAGAGGGACAGAGAGGGAGAGGGACAGAGAGAGAACACCAGTATTTGACCTACTTGTTACTACAAGAAAGGGTAGAATAGCATTTTAGCAGGAGTATTTTATACTTTGCCTTTTGGCATTCCATAGGAATGTGTGATATACTGTATTAAGTGTTTCATACTTTGACGTCCCATTTTTGGCATTCTATAGATTTCATAGAATATAGGCAATCTATAAAATGCTTAACATCATACATTGAAGGTAATAGATATATATACTGAAGAAGCTATAATCAGAACAAATCAAGGCTTTGTGGATGTGTCACAGTAGATCCAGACAGCAAAACCAACAACAAAACACAATGCTGCCAGAATGACACACACCACTCACATCTTCAATCAAATGCTGTTGTTATGCCCTTGGTCCTCATCTCTCATTCAGGTACATAAGTCATGACATTTGCTTGATGATGTATGTAGTCATGCACAATTCACTATGTGTTCCCTGCCTTCCTGTGAATGCCCATGGCTACTTTCCAATTGCGGATTTATATCAGAGTAAATCTCACCGAAATCAGCTCACATTTTGTGATTTGCAGAACACTGAGTTTGAGAATGTAATATTTTGGTCTTCTCTGAAAAGTCTAGTTTTCTCATAAGAAAATTCTTGACTGGCCTTCTCAGGGGTAGTTTGTACTTTTCCAGAAGTAAATATTCCAGAGAAAAACAAACACTTCTGATTAACAATGCAATTCCAAGGCTGTCTAACTTCTGACTCCCACTTAAAAGCAACAGATACCTTTTACCCCATTAGCTCTAATTTTATCTATTAAAACTATCCACCTATCCACCTCATGAATGTAAATCTGGATGGCATACAATAAAACAAAACAATTTAAAAAGAAGTCCTAAATAACTATTAAAAACAATTTAACATAAATATAAATAAACCATATATATCAGGGGTGTCAATCTTGATTTCATTGAGGGCCACATCAGGGTTGTGTTTGACCTCGGGGGGCGGGGGGGCATGACCAGGGTGAGTGTGGCCAGCTGGACATCATTCGTGTCAGGGCCCCTGTGGTGGTCTGAGCACTCTGCCAGCAAAAATGGGTTCCCGAGCCCCATTTACGACTGCGACGGCCTCCTGCAACCCTCTGCCAGCAAAAATGGAGCTCAGAAGGGTTGCGCAGGGTAGCCTTCTTTTCTTCCAACACACATATATGATGGATGAAAGTGTCAAAATCTCACACATAGTCCAGCCTGTTTCCACTTTATATTTGAATAAAACATCTTTGTACATTTTTTGTAGGCTCTCTTTGTTTGCTATTTTATTGACAATTGGATAAGTTTGAGCAAACTGTTTTGAATGAAATAGCTTTTAAATGTCAGCTTACCCAGGAGGGTTGCGAGATGAAAACTGAATGCTCAGCAACTCTACAACAACAGTAAATGAGTGGGATGTTGGAATGATCTTGCCAATTTTATAACTCCAGTTCCCCACTTACCTTTCAAAAGTATGCATCTTGCAGAAATAAATGCTTTAAGCCTATTGCTAAAGTTTTAAAATGTGACTTAAATAATCACTTACTTCTGCGCTTGCCCATTATGGAGAACTTCATTCTTCAGGCATGAACAAGGAAATAAGGAGGCATGAATGAAGGGGTACCATTAGTTAAGATTAAAAATAGGTTTAATAAAAACAGCAGTCTTTCCTGTTTATTCATTTGAACATTAGAATAACTCAGTCCTACCCAAATAATCCATTTTAACTTTTATAGAGTACCTTTCAGTGTAATAGCTAAATGACTAATTGCTGGAAAACTCAAAAACAGAATTAGCAGGCATGGAAGCTGCCTCCATCACATGACACGGGGCCTGCTCAAAAGAAAGAGAGGGTGAGACAGGCTAGCCAATTTGTATAAAGAGAAGATTATGACTTTCTTTTCCTAAAGCCTCATACTGATTCCCTGCTGGATACCTTTTCTGGGGACAGCAACACTAATGTCGCTCAAACTGAAATGAAACTCTTAGCCAATGAAGACCCATCACTTCATTTCAGTTTGTCTTTTAGGAACAATCCCAAAATTCTCAGTAACTCATTCTGAGCACAGCCTCCTTTTAAGAACACCTGCATTGCCTATTTGATGCTTGAGAGGCCTTGCTCCATCTTATTACCCATCCAAAAGACTGTAATCAAGGCAGCCAATGTCATTCTGAGTTGAGGACAAATCTGTCACTCACTGAATCCAATAATCCTTTCTGAAAGGACCAGATTTTGAGTTCAGCACCATCCCCTAGCGTTATATATCAGATGTGGCAGTCAGGAAGAATGATTGAGTCATTCTTTCATCCTTTGGAGGAATTGCTCTGCTGCCTCCTGGCTGGTACTGGAAGCATATAAATAGAAATACTGCTGTCCGTGAGATGCTAGGAAGGTATTAGCATGGCCTGGATAGTAATTAGAGCTGCTAGATAACATGTGAGCTAGCCCTCACTAATTACTAGGACATTTGATTGATTGATTTCTAGGATGTGCAACTCCAGAATGACTCTGGGCAGCATCACAAAATTTAAAAACACCCAGCATTGTATAAAAAAACCAACCTATTTTCATCTGAGGGAACAACTGATGTTTTCTGAAATGAAAGTTAAAATTTCACCACAGATAAACATTTCCATTATTTCTACATAGGAAATCATGCTTAAAGAAGTGGGAAGTTTCATGCTTAGTAGCTAGAACTAATACAACTGTCTCCAAAGCAAATAAAGGCACTATTGATTTATAGTCTCAGGTCAATTTAGAAAACTGCAAGAAAACAATTGTTAAGATATTCAAACTTCTAAAACTATTTTGTAATTATTTTAAAGATGTGGTAATTGCAGCAGATGTTGTTTTTGCATTCCACACCAGTAAACATCACAAATAGGTATAGGTTTCCAGTCAACCGTTTGTATACTATATCTGTTGCACTAAAGATGATAATCTCTAATCCTGAGATAGTCTGGACCAGGAGTGAAATGCTCCCGGTTCAGACCGGATCACCCGACCTGGTAGCAATGGTGATGGGTGGTTCGGAGAACCGGTAGCAAAAATCCTTCCCCACCCCCATGCCCAGGTGAGCTGCATAATCACCAGAGGCTTTTTATTTTATTTTTAAAAGCATTTTTTCTACAACCTCTTCGGAGGAAAAAATGCTTTTAGAAATAAAAACAAAGCCTCTGCCGATCAGGCAAGTCAGCTGGGATCGTCAGAGGCTTTTAAAAGCATTTTTTACAACCTCTTTGGTGGAAAAAAAATGCTTTTAAAAGTAAAAACAAAGCCTCTGCCGATCAGGCAAATCAGCTGGGATTGTCAGAGGCTTTAAAAAGAAAAAGAAAAGCCTCTGCCGATCAGGTAAGTCAGCTGGGATGGTCAGAGGCTTTTTTAAAAAAGAAAAGCCTCTGCTAATCAGGCAAGTCACCTGGGATCGTCAGAGGCTTTTAAAAGCATTTGTAGAAAAAATGGTTTTAAAACTAAAAAAAAAAAAGTTGGCCACGCCCACTCAGGTCATATTACCCACCACCACCAAGCCACGCCCACGGAACTGGTAGTAACAAATTTTACATTTCACCACTGGTATGGAGATTTTCCAGTGTTCGAACCAGAGGTGGGCTTCACATACTGTAGCAACTAGTTCACCCAGCACCAAAAATGTGCATGTGCACCATCTGTGCATGCGTGCGGCATCACAAAACACAACAATTTGCTCACGTGCACTGTCTATGTATGCGAGCGACATCAAACAACACAGCAATTCACGTGGCGCACTGTCCGCATATGCATGTGGCATCAAAAGCACAGCCCACCCGCAGGTCGCCCAAACTGGTCCGAACCAGCTGAATACCACCTCTGGTTTGAACCAAGGCAAAAGCAGTTTTTAACTGTATATGTCAGGCCTGGAAGCCCTCTTTTGCATTGGGCCTTCAGGCCTGCCACATTTCCTATTGTGGGAAACTGGGAGGGGGGATTGTGTGGAGCAAGGATGATATATAGTCATAATAACATTCTTGTCTCAGAGAGTCAAGGACATCTTGCCCTGCACTTGGAGGGTTGAAACTGGGAAACCTCTCCAGTTGGGACGGTGCTTTTATTGGGCCATGTGATGGACTTGTGGGTGCTGGGCAGGGACTTTCTGTTGGGTGGGGAAGACCTGGAAGCTTTCAGATTCAGGTTTTCCCAGATGTGCCAATATGACATCTCTAATAAAATGGAACTTTGAGGAACTTCAAGCCTCAGAGTCTTCTTTCGTTGGGGGTGTTACTTGGAACCCTGAATCTTATATTTGTTCTGCTTCTGTTGATGTTGTTCTAAAATAGTTAGAAGAAAATCATATTTATTCCAACTATAGCAACACCATAGTAAATTGCTACAGTTCAATTAAATTGCAATCATTCAGTATTGTAACTGGAAGAACAGTGATTTGCAGTTAAAATTAGCTGAGGTTCAAAATACAACTAATGAGATTACAAATACAATGCTTCAACATTGTTCAATTGCTTTTGAAAGCGAGAGATAGTTTGAGAAGGACATCTTATTTATACTTGATATAAGGAGGACTCCGACATGACAAAGGAAAGAACATACTTTCAAATTTAAAGAAAGTGATGCAGAAGAGGATAGCAATCGGTTAGAGTTCTCCAGAATGTATTTTGAACAGCTGTGTCCATAATGTGCATAAATAATGAATGTTCGCCATGAATACACTTTTTAAAGTGTAGCAATGTGTAAATATCCATACTGCCCAAACAGCTGTGGAAATATCTTAAGCCACTTAGCACTACAAATAGATACTTTTCAAATATAAATTCTGTAGATTGCACGAGCACCTGCTCCCGAGTGTATCGCAATTGCACATCCAAGAAACTGAAATGGAAAATAACTGTTACCATAGATGTGTTGGAAAGTTTGTGTTCATTTCATACCACCCTTTTCAAATGCAAGATTCTTGATAACATGATCATGCAGTGAGGAGACAAGTGGCACAAAAGTGCAAATGATTACTTGAAAAGTAATAAATTCTGTGCTGAAGTAAATTTTCTGGACCACACATGCTTAGAATATTTAATAAAATGGTTCAGAATCCTAGAAAACCTCTTTTGTTTGACATGGATTACCTTGAGTGAGATTCTAAATTGGAATAATGTATTGTCTTCCGCCATATAACATGCTTTGAAATATTCAGCAACCTGAAGAAATTATGGAAATTAAAACAGCGATGAAGAATACAATTATTCATCCAATATTTAGAGAATTCCCAAAATGTTGAATATTACTCTAAACCAGAATTCTGGGAGTTGATGTCCACAAGTCTTAAAGCTGCCAAGTTTAAAGACCTCTGCTCTAAACTTTTAAATAATAAAAAGTTTTAAATTATAAAATAATAATTTTAAATAATAAAATAGTTTTAGGAGCCACACTCTTTATTTTTTACATAAATAACCTTTGTGGTCATATTATAAGCAACTGTGTTCTCTTCGCTGATGATGTAAAACTATTCAACACTACCGACAATGCTGCTACGCTACAAAAAGACCTTAACTACGTGTCAGAATGGTCAAACAATTGGCAACTCCAAACCTCAACCAACAAATGCTCTGTCTTACACATTGGCAAAAAAAAATCAGAACACAAAATACAAGTTGGGCTGATATGACCTCGTAGACAACCTTCACTCTGTCAAGGACCTTAGAGTACTCATATCTAATGATCTAAGTGCCAGAGCTCACTGTAACAGCATTGTCAAAAAGGCATTAAGAGTTGTAAATCTAATCTTGCGAAGCTTCTTCTCCGGTAATATTGTACTGCAAATTAGGGCATACAAAACCTTTGCTAGACCAATTCTTGAATACACTTCATCTGTCTGGAACCCACACTGCATATTGGATATTAATACAATTGAGTGAGTCCAGAGATATTTCACGAGAAGAGTCCTCCACTCCTCTGCTCACAACAGAATACCTTATGCCACCAGGTTGAAATTTTAGGCTTAGACAATTTAGAACTACACCACCTTTGCTCTAATCTAAATGTAGTACACAATATTATCTGCTACAACATTCTACCTGTCAATGACTACTTCAGCTTCAACCGCAACAATACACAAGCACACAATAGATACAAACTTAAGGTAAACCACTCCAACTCAATTGCAGAAAATACAACTTCAGTAACAGAGTGGTCAATGCCTGGAATGCACAACTTGACTGTGGTTTCATCCCCAAATCCCCATAACTTTAACCTTAGACTGTCTACTGTTGACCTCACCCCATTCCTAAGAGGTCTGTAGGGGAATGCATAAGCACACCAACGTGCCTACCTTCCTTGTCCTACTGTCCCCATTTATCCATATCTATTTCCTGTATTCATAATCGTGTTTATACTTATATCTGTTATATTATACATGCTTGACAAATAAATAAATAAAATAAAATAATTCTTTACTGCTTTTCTTGTTATTATTTTCAGTTCAATTGTCTACTACTGATTCCATAAATAGAATTTGAATGTTGCTAGAAAAATAAAAATTCTCTGGCTTAATCTAAGAACATTTGCTGAGAGCCAGTCCAGTTGTATTCACTTAGTTTACTTTAACAAAAATCACAATTAATGGATCAAACTCTACCAGTTTAAATAAACCCTACCAGATCAAGCCCTACCAACTCATACTTTGAGGTATGAGTAACTAGGATTATGCTTTGATTCCCTTCATAGCACTAAATAGAATTGAAAAGTCCAGAAAAAAATTATATTGATGTCTAGGACATAATCTAGGCTGTTTATGATTTATATTTTCACAAAATCATTTGTACACCATGAGCCATCCAATAACATTTGTATTCCTTAGCAGTTAGCAAGTTAAGAGTTTGATTTAAACCCTAGCATTTGGATTTTGTAAAGAAATGGAGAGTTTCGTACTTTTATGAACAAGGTGTTTCTTGAATAAACAGCAATCACATCATGACAATCACTTAAAACCACCCGAATAGAATATCATTATGAGATGCCAATCAACCAGATGGAATTTTTCAGATCATTGCTTCTGAGTTCCAGAGCCAAGTACCAAGAATGATTGGCGTGTCCATATCATAGCAATAGTTAATTAAAGCAATATTGCTGGGTCAAAATTGACTTGACTTTTCTTCTAGGAACACTAAGTTCATATTAAATGTCTCCTTGTAATTCTAAGAGGATTTTAGATTCCTTAGTAACAATAAAAAGGGTTTATAAATAAATTGTTATCAATAATGTGAGCTTAAACCAAAGCCATTGCAATTTTTAGCTGGAATTTTTTCCCACTTTTTTACCAATTCTCCTAGGACCTTGAGAAGTAGATTTGAGCCCTCATAAACTAGTTATTAAATGATAGTTATGACTTGTCATTTACTTCAAGAAGAATGGAATGGGGTGGAGTGGAGTGGAGTGGAGTGGAGTGGAGTGGAGTGGAATAGAATAGAATAGAATAGAATAGAATAGAATAGAATAGAATAGAATAGAATAGAATAGAATAGAATAGAATAGAATAGAATAGAATAGAATAGAACAGAACAACTTTATTGGCCAAGTATGATTGAACACTCAAGGAATTTGTCTCCAGTGCATAAGCTCTAGTGTACAAACAAATAACAAAGTAATATAATCATACCAATAAGTTAAGGTATTAATTAATCAATTAAATTATAATTATTAATTAAGTTATTAATAACTATTATTAAATGTATATATTGAACAAATTTGTAAACAAATTCTAAATGATGGATGGATGAATAAACATAAATAGACAGACATATAGATATTTAATCTACTGAAACCATCTCCAAACATGATTAAAAATAAATCACCAATACAAATTTTACACTCAGCTAGGTTTTCACTACTGGTAAATTAAGGCATTATCCTGAAAACTCTAAAAGTGAAGGAATTAAGTCTTAATTTCTACTAGAAGATTTATTTCTTTCATTTATCCCATTTTCCCTATAGGCCCTTACAGACAAATGCATGGCTGTCTCCTTCATTTGATCCTTTTAGCAATCCTGTCAAGTAGGTTAGCAGGGAAATGGTGACCTTTAAAGCCCAAGACAAAACTGAATACAGTTCTACACAGCATTTACTCATGACAAATTATTCATTCATTCATTCATTCATTCATTCATTCAATTTCTATAGCTGCCCATGTCAGTCAATGACTCTGGGTGTAATATATTCCAAAAAAATATTACAATCAAAATTCTAAAAATATTTTAAAACAATAAAAACAATAGAAACATTCCCAAAAAATATACACAGCAATTGAGATACTTGGCTGGTTAGCAATTAAGCCAGGAAATGGGGCCCTTAACACATTCAACACCCCAGACTCAGGAACATAGCCAGTTTTTAGCCTCATGAAAGGCTAAATTAAATTTCACTTACATGTTTGTTTGATTTCCTAAGAAACATTTGGGCTGGATGGGGGGGACAATGAGCCAAAGCTGAAGGAATGTTGATGGAATCTGAACAGTGGGTTTGGTGCAGTGGTGAAATCCAATTTTTTTTACTACCGGTTCTGTGGGCATGGCTTTGTGGGCATGGCAGGGGAAGGATACTGCAAAATCCCCATTCCCTCCCCACTCCAGGGGGAAGGATATTGCAAAATCTCCATTCCCACCCAACTCTGGGACCAGCCAGAGGTGGTATTTGCCAGTTCTCCGAACTATTCAAAATTTCCACTACCGGCTCTCCAGAGTCTGTCAGAACCTGCTGGATTTCACCCCTGGTATGGTGGCATAGTATGAGGAATGTTAGTTGCTGAGTCTTGACCTGCCACAAGTGTGGTTGCTATGGATGGCAACCGTACAACAGCAACAACACCATTTATTGGAAACCAGCCATCAGACACAGACCAGCCTTGGGCTACTGTGCCAAGAACAAACAGAGGCAGAAAGCCATTCAAACAGTCCTTCTTACAATCCTGCAAACACCACTTGCAACTGATACTACTATAGTAAAGAGTTCAAGTTGACTGACCAATATCAGCTGCACTGTCAGCCTTCTCAGCAACCACATTTTCAAAATTCCAATTTTCCTGTTATCCCCAAATGGTTGCCTCTTTCTAGGCTGGGTCATGCAACGTTCTCATCCTGACAAATTGGATGGCCTTGGATCCAGCATAGTTTTTCCACTTGTTGAAGAGGAAAAGATCTGAACTTGACTGAACTTGCTCCCTCTCGCTCCAGTTCTCCATGGTCCCTCCCAAACCTATCCCCAGAACATAATGGCATCCTCAAAAAGAAAGGAAGAGGTGGTTTTAGACACTGCAAATGGAAAAAAACACAATGAGAATTGCTCACTTGTTTCTTCCAGCAAAGCTTCCAGCATTGCACTTAGTTCCAACTGGGGATCATCATAACAAAAAGAACAGGAAAAAAAACCTGGATGCAACCTTTTGAAAGGTTTACACATTTTTAAATTGAAGTTTATAGGTACTAAAGAGACATGATAACTAAATGTTTGACAGAAACCAAATGTCTCCTTTGCTCTAGATGTAATGCTTAATTAGATACCTGATATAATTAGAAGGGTCATATTATTTTAGAAATCAAGCTGTTAAGTCTATGGTGTTATGTAGCTTGTCTATTTGAATTCTAAAGATCTAGAGAACTTTAGCTTCTTCACTTTCTATTACCGTATTTTTCAGAGTATAAAACACACTTTTTTTCCCTCCTAAAAGAGGCTGAAAATTTGGGTGCGTCTTATTCTCCAAATATAACCCTGCCCACCCACCGCCGGCCTACACCCTTCAGTCTCTGCACGTCCTGTTCCTGGCTGCAGAGATTGCCACTGACAATGGCTTGTGTTTTTGACCTCCTCTAAATGCTCCGTTTGAGAGCCCTTCAAGGCTACAGGGATCACCAAAACAGATCGCCCCCGATCGCTGATCGCTGCCCGGAAACGCAAAGCACGGTGCCTAAAATGGCTACCTGGAACAGCTGCTGCCTTCTCTTACCCCTTCCGTGCTTCACCTGCTTTTGTCACTGGAGCTCCCTCGACAATTAGCTGTGCTTTTGAAGCTGTTTTTCAGCCCCAATGCGAGTGAAGCAATTGTCTGTGCTTTGCCTGCTTTTCTAATTGCTTCTCCCTCCGACAATCAGCTGTGCTTTAGAAGCTGTTTTTCAGCCCCAACCAGCCCCAACCTCAAAACCAGCAAGTGAACTACTGTGCTGAAGCTGACCAGGCTAAGGACTAGCCAGATGAATACCTGGTAGACAGATTTTCTTTCTCCTATTTTCCTCCCCCAAAACTAAGGTACGTCTTATACTCCCAAAAATACGGTACTTTGTATATTTTGTGATCCCAATAATTCTTGCTTGCAAACAAACCATTATGATCTGTTCATAACAATGTGAAGTCACAGATGCCAGTTCTTTAACTCATGTTGGCCTTCATATGCATCACATTCTTCCCAAGAACCTAGGAGTTCATAAAATATTGGCATAATAAATATATGCAGTTTGTTTGAGAAAATTCATAAATACTGGAAATAAATAAATGTGAGATGAATTTCAGTTCCCTTAATATCATTAATATCATTCACACTTAGACTTTACTGATAAAGATATACTCTACTTTATATAAACCACATTGTGAGATATTACTAATGGCTGGCTCACCTTTCATTTTGTGCCCCAATAATTTATAGCAATTATGAGTTAATTTGTAGTATTATTTTTAATCCTATACAATGTCTGGAGTTATTCTATATACCAGACAATCTATAGACTTTTTGAAATAAATAAAAATAAGATAGTTAGATCAAAATTAGAGGAGAAATTTGCAAGTGCTAATGTGTTACTAATACATTTTAACACTGAAAATATTGAACAAAATATTAATTTTGAATAGGCCTCAGGTTTTATACTTTAATTGATTAGTGTTTTTAGTTGCTTTTACATAAATATCCGATCTTTTTTTTCTCTCTCTCTTTAAAACAAGAAAGATTTGCTGTAATTCATTGTTTATTTAGATCACTTTGATTCGCTTTACTAATCACTTCAGAAATCCAATCACATACCCAAATCAGTTATTCACATAGTCCAATTCATCATGTTTTTCTATTAACCTCCATTTAATGTCTTTTTGTGCTAATTCTTAATGCAAAGCGAAGGCAAAGATTTAAGAGAAGAAATACAAAAGAACTCATGGTTCTGGCTGAAACCAAAATTGTAAAATTCTCCCATCACTGTTGCTGTATTCTGGTCTAATTATCAGTCTTTCACATGACCGATAAAACATTATATACATATTTTTGTTAAATTGCATTATTACCTGAAAAAAAAGGTGATTTCTAGACAGCAAGTTCTTCAGTCATGTAATTCTTAAGAAGATAATCCTTCTTTTGGCTTGACCCTTGTTTCACTGGTTCAAGTTGTCTATGTCCACATGTTCACCTTTACAAAGTTTCTCTTTATGAAGTAAATTCTGTTCCACCAAAATTTATTCAGCAATTGGCTTATAATTCCTATTTTAGATTTAACAGTCTCTGACAAGACCAAAAGCTTCTCCCATCCAGTCTTCAAGAACATTGATGTCTATAGACACAGCAGCAGAAGAGGAAGAGTGTTAAGAATATTTGGTTACACTGAGAGAAAGCTGAATTTTCCTGGGTGACTTTGACCTGTTCTCCTGAATCCATCTCAGGAAAGAAAGAACAAGAGGCAGCATTAACAGAGGCAAACCCAGTGCTACCAAGTTCAGAAAAGGAGGGATAAAGGGATAAAACCATGAAGATCTCCATGGATCCCTCCCATAGAACTCGTAGTTGTCAAGATCCTTTCTCTAGAAATCAGTATGGCATGTCTTTAGCCTCTTCCTCTTATTGATAACTGTTTGCCTCAGTGCATTTGCTTATGAATGTGTGAAACTTGAATCGGATGTATTGCTTTGAGATAAATTGGATGGATTTATTTCACCATTAAGTCAGAAGAATTGCCCTGGCTGGACAGGACAAAACTCATCACCAAAGTAACTATTTTGCTGTAGGACTACAAATCATAAGCATTCTGAGATATTACCTTTCCTTTCATACAGTTAGGGGCAAGGTTTGAAATGGGCCAGCCAACCACATTGATTTTGGTAATGGGGATTCTGATGGTAAAAAGACTGTGGGTTCCACAGTCTCTTTTGAGAAACTTTGGGTTGTTTAGAAACTTGTTGTATATGCATTCTTCATTTCCCTGCCTCATACTTTTGGGAAATTTTTTAAGGCTATGAAATATGAGATAGGTAGTGCTGTTGTAGCTACTCAAACATTAGGATTCCAAAATATTAGGGCTCAGTGCCTGATCCCCAAATATAGACAGTGTGATGCCATATAATGAGTCGGAATATCAATTAGTCAGGTAAAATTTATACTTTAACTGTTTTATATTTTAAATTATACTTTACCAGCTGTCCAATTTTTACTATTATTTTTCCTGAGAATATTTAGTTTAGAAGGCTGGAGATTTAATATGGGACACTGTATATGTAAAACATATGCTCCAGAAGGGATATCACCCCGTTATGTATTTTGTTTATCTTGATCTAAATCTACAAAAGTATTTGTAAGATGTGTGTAACTTCTCATGTAATTTTAAAATGGTAAGGAATATCTTTAATAATGCTTACAAACTGAAGTTGGGAAGGAAGTATATGAATTAGGCAATTATTAACACTGAGGCAAAAACGTTCTAAATAATTCTCACCTTCACTTTTAATGACTTGAATACTTTATGTATGTGTATGAGAGAGGTGGGGTTTATAAATTAGAACCATGGAAACCAAGATTTCTCATTCTTTTTCCTATCAGTTCTGAAGTTGACTTCATTTCAGCAAAACCCTGACAGCACCATATTCTGCATCAAATGGGTGGTTACAAAGCAGACCACCAAACTATGTGAGTTCTTAAAAACTGGACTTCGGTTATAAGAATTTGCAGCAATACTCATCTTAATTCAAAATTCCAGAAAATGTATAGAAAAATCTGCTATTAAAATCTTACCATAAAATTAAGAAAACAAATCAGCACCATGAACAGATCTATATCTAACATGCTGATCTGTTGAAAACAGTTATCTAGACTAATTCTCTCTTATTTACCAAATATTTCCTTTCTTCCAGAATTATAGTATGTTTCCCTACCAATTATGGGGATCAGACTTGGAGAAATATATGTTATGTTTCTAAATTAATTCAAAGTTATCTGCTAATTTGAGGTTACGTAAGATAAAGCCCACAGTTAGGTGGCAGCAACAAGATTACCTTAGTCAATTGTGAAAAGCTAAACAAGGTTTAAATTGGTTAGTTTGTTGATGAAAGACCATCAGGAAATACTAGAAGTATGGATTAAACTGCGATCTAAAAAAACAACCCTAGAAAGAGTGCAGAGAAGAGCAACAAAGATGATTAGTGAACTGGAGGCTAAAACATATGAAGAATGGTTGCAGGAACTGGGTATGTCTAGTTTAATGAAAAGAAGGACTATGGGAGACATGATAGCAGTGTTCCAATATCTCAGGGGCTGCCACAAAGAAGAGGGAGTCAAACTATTCTCCAAAGCACCTGAGATTAGGGCAGGAAGCAATGGGTGGAAACTAATCAAGGTGAGAAGCAATTTAGAACTAAGGAGAAATTTCCTGACAGTTAGAACAATTAATCAGTGGAACAACTTGCCTCCAAAAGTTGTGAATGCTCCAGCACTGGAAGTTTTTAAGAAGATGTTGGATAACCATTTGTCTGAAGTGGTGTAGGGTTTCCTGCCTAAGCAGGGGGTTGTACTAGAAGATCTCCAAGGTCCCTTCCAACTCTGTTATTCTATTCTATTCTATTCTATTCTATTCTATTCTATTCTATTCTATTCTATTCTATTCTATTCTATTCTATTCTATTCTATTCTATTCTATTCTATTCTACTCTACTCTACTCTACTCTATTCTAACCCTGAAAAAATAAATGGTGAATCACTTCCATATTACATGAATACCCCTATATAGTCACAAAAAAAATTGACTCAAGTTAGAAATTTTACCTACAGATTAATTACTTAATTAAACTTTGTATCATCAGGAATTTTACTGTCCTAAAGCTATAGGAGTTTCTTGTAAAACTCATTTAATTCAGCAGGCTTAATCTATCGGGAAATATTTGCAGAGGTGAACGCAACCTTAAAATAACTTGAATTCTTGGCAGATATTTATTTATTTATTAGTTTGTTTGTTTGATCAAATTTGTATGCCACCCATCTAGCTGGAGGCAACTCTACACAGCATGCAAACATTGGATAAAATGCAAAATAAAACATTAAAACAATAAATAAAAATCTTAAATTTTAAAAAATGAATTGAAATAAAACTAAGTAAGATGGAGAGGGAGGGGGGCAAAGTGCGCACAGAAGGGAGGTGGGGTGTTCTCTAGATAGCTGAAATCCACTTACTTGCCTAGGTAACCAGAAAAGCATTAAACAGCCTGGCTAACAGTGGAAATGGATGCCTATTAAAACATAAATGAGAAAACTGCCACCCCCTGGAAAATTAATGAGACTGTAGCAACTGTCTTCAGTTTGCGGTCCTCAGTGATCTCTCTCAGCTCTCCTATGCTGGACTGAAGCCCAGATGAAATGGGCAGAAGAGAAGACTTAATGAGAATGAATGGGAATTGGTTTAGCTCTCTTGTAATCAAAAGATTTGTTACCTGCTTTTAAGGAAGCATCATGAAAGCCTTTTTAAAGAGACATTTTCATGAAAAGGATACAATTTGCAATAAAATTCCTTTAAATGAAAATATTGTTTTGGACTTGGGGACATCTCAACAGAGATCAGTTCTTGACCTCTCACACAGATAAAAAGTTGCTTTAGCTTTGGTTCCCATAAAAGAAGGAAATAAATTATCCATTTTCCACATAGCATGACCTTTCCTTCTTGCTGAATATGAACCTTCTTTTATTATAATTACATTTTACATATCTTTCCTCTTCCTGAAGAGTTCCTGAAGCTGATAAAGCCTCAGTGAGAATTTAATGACTCTGCCACTACTGCTTTTTCTACCTTGGACAACATTTTATAGACCTTTGCTAATCATTCAGCGAAGTGTTTTGCTTGTGATTGAACATATCTAATCCTTGAAACTGAATAGCTGTAGTACTCAAAATCTCGGGGTGGCTGCTTTGAGGTTCTCCCAAGAATTTCTAGAGCATATCTTGAGGGTAATTTTGACAGGAGGAACAAAAATGCGTACTCTACAAGGATGTGTCTTTTGAATGTGACACATGCAAAAAAGAGTTTGTGAAGTCATTGGTTATAAGGTTTGTTGCTTCAAGAAATGGATCCAAGGAGGCACTGTTTTCATTTAAAAAAATATTTGTACAAATTATTCAATCACTCCTGATTTATCATTTGATTTAATGCTTTGACATGATCAGAACAGAAAAACAATTAATCAGTGGAGCGACTTGTCTCCAGAAGTTGTGGATGTTCCAACACTGGGGGTTTTTAAGAAGAGATTGGACAACCATTTGTCTGAAATGGCATAGGGTTGCCTGCCTGAGTAGGGTATTGGGCTAGAAGACCCTCAATGTCCCTTCCAACTCTGTTATTCTGTTATATGAAACAAAAATGTTCAAAATATTCATAAACATACATATCTTGTTTATTTATTAAATTTCTGAAAGGTTTAATAATTAGCCCAGATCACCTTATTATACCAGCTCACAACATCCTATTTTATGTTTCAAACCAATTAGTTTTACCCTTAGCTAAGTTTAAAAGTAAGCTTGATGTCAGGTGGGGGTGGGAGAGAAATCAAGAGCAATAAATGGAGCATATCATTTATGATCAAACCTTGCTAAAGAGACAAAGTCTAGATTGATACAGTATTTTTTTTTTCAAATGACCTTCTAAGCATGCTGTGGGCATCACTTGCTTTCTTAGACAACATGAAGAAATATTATTTGGTTGTAGTATCAATTAAAATTAATTAAATTCCACACTATCTGTCAGTGAGATTGGCCATCTATAAATTTGATTTATAAAAATAAATAATAAATAACATATTTGCTCTATATTTTAAGTTTATGATATGACATTATGTAAAATCCTACTTATTATCTTCCAGAACACTAAAATATAATTCCTATTCATAGCAGATTATAGGTGCCTATAATCTGGAAAAGGGTGCATTTTCCCCCTTAAAGAGCACCTTACATCTATTTTCCCCTTTTTATAAATGTTTTGTCTTCTCTGGAAATTTAATTTTCATCAGAATGATTTTTTAAAGATACAAAAAGCATCTTCAACACAAATCCTTATCACTAAAATTAGAAGGAAGTGAGCCCTCCTGAATTTGCCTAAGAATTTAGATTTAAGCAAATTGTTGATCTGTTTAAATGTAATCTTCTAAAGGTGCTGGAGAATAATAGTTCATTGTGTTCAGGACTTTTGCATTTCACAGTAATTGGATGGATACTGGACGTGGTGGGATTCAAGTAATTTAACAACCGGTTCTCTGCCCTAATGATTTCTTCCAACAACTGGTTTGCCAAACTGCTCAGAAAGTTAACAATTGGTTCTCCTGAAGTGGTGCGAACTGGCTGAATCCCACCACTGGATACTGGTAGTCATGTTCTCCTTGAGATGTTCTCCAAGATGCACTTCAAGCAGTCTGGAGAGTCACCATCCTTGTTTTCATCTGGAATGCATCTGGGCACCAATGTTCTCACTACTTTCCTAATTTTCTGCTTGTCTGGTCTGATAAATTGAACAGGATTAGGAGGCAATGAATGAGAGCCATTCATTAGGGAAGCAGGAACAGGCAAAGTATTTGTACAATCACCATCGGCTTTCTTTCCTCAAGAATCAAAGAGTTTGCAAGAACAGGAAGACCTAGCACATTTTCAAAACAAGTCCCTGAACTGTTCACTGAAGAGAAACTTACAGACTCTGATTAAACATTCCTATGTTACTCACTCACAGCATTGTAACCTGATCTAAAATAATTTAATACAGTCCTAATCTAGAACCTACATCCTTTTCTGGAAGTGAAAAGACCATCTTCTACAAACCTTGCAATTGTTGTTGTTGTTGTTAGTTGCAAAGTCATGTCTGACCCATCACGACCCCATAGACAACGTTTGTCAAGGCCTTCTTGTCCTCTACCATCCTCTGGAGTCCATTTAAGCTTACACCTACTGCTTCAGTGACTCCATCCAGTCACCTCATTCTCTGTCGTCCCCTTCTTCTTTTACCCTCAGTCTTTCCCATCATTAGGCTCTTCTCCAGTGAGTCCTTCCTTCTCATTAGGTGGCCAAAGTACACACGTTCATTGTCTTGCAATTCACATCTTGCAATTATGAGTAACCAAAAAAAAGGTAGAAGGGAATTAAATTACAATTCATCTTTACTCATGCTTGATTATGAGAACAGACCTTTCAACTAATACTAAGACTGACAATTTCAATCATCTAAAAAGAACTAAAAAGAGGGGAAAGAATAGAATAAAATGGGGGAAAAATCAAACATTTAACGTGCCTAATTGCATAGATAAGCTTTTGAAAAAGAGAAGAACTAGCAACGATGTGGGCACTTCCCCTCTAATTACCATCTAAATTATGATTATTAGCAGAAGAACCATTGATCAGTCTTCCCCAGCTTCAAAAGGTTTTCAGAGTGATGCTTTAACATATTCATCCTGAACTCTATTTTTTAAATTGATCATTATTGCAAGCAATGCATTAATTTGCATTTTAAAGCTACTATGTGCATTTTGGCCAATTTCCCTTAAGCTCACAGGAAATACTTTTATTTTACACAAATTACATGGCAATCAAATCACAAAATAGGATGAGAAGACACACGTTTATTCTTGAATGAGGTGATAAAGCATGATATATTGAGACCATTTGCTTCCAAGAAGAAGAAACAGATTTGCAAAGAGAAAAGGCAGACAGAGCAGGGCACACAAATTGAAACAATCCGGCCATTTCTGGTTTAGATCTGGGGAATCTAGCTTTGTACATGCAAAATACCCTCAAAGTAAGTGTCCATACAAATCTTGCATAGGACTCATCTCTAACAAGCCTGGAACAGCTAGACTCAATTGGATAACATCCATTTGTGCTTTTCAAATATACTGTATATTCACTAATAAAATTCTAAATAGTAATTGTATTAAGCCTTACAAATAATAAATCTGTTTTTAAATGCCAAAATTGAATCAAAAATTTCCCGCTGCATTATTTAATGGGCATGAGATTGTTGAATTAAGCATTTGAATAATTACAGTGTTTAAAACAAGAATATGCCGTGTTGAATAATGGTATTTCTTATGCCAAGTTTGCAATCAGTAATTGAGTAGCCTGGAGGTTACTTTAGAAAGCAGCAAGAGACTTCTCACAACTCAGAGTGTGTATGGAGCACTCCGACAAGAACAAAGAGAGGCTACCACAGCTAATAAAGTGCCTTCTGAATATTATCTTCCTTTTTTTAGGCTCTCATAATTGATAAGTACAAGTGAATGTATTGAAACAAGGAGGAGAAATAAAGAGCTGGGACATGTGAGAACAAGTATAGCTCCAGCTTCATCTGCTTGTGTTATGATGATTACCAGGCTTTGAGATTTGATGTAAATCTTTTACTAATTATTAAGCCATTAAATATAACTGCCTGATGACCACAGGCTACATGTATATAATTCTGCCCAGCCTTAATGATGGGATGTCTGCCATGAGTTTCTACTGGAGTGATTTCCAAACTAATTTTATTGTGCTGAATTGAACTCTCTTATAGGGAAAACGGTCTGTGATCCAATGGAGAATGCTGGGTTTCTGAGCAGATAGGATTCCAACATTGTCAATTGCCTTGTCTACATTTTTTGACATTTTGCCCTAAAGCTCCTACATTTAGTAGAGCTCTGATATGGCACAGTCCTTGAACCTGCAGCAGAATGGAATAGTTCGGTGTGATTTTATTGTTGGTTTCTTCAGTTCACATCCCACGGGGTGAAATCCAGCAGGTTCTGACAGGTTCTGGAGAACTGGTAGTGGAAATTTTGAGTAGTTCAGAGAACCAGCAAATACCACCTCTGGCTGGCGCTAGAGTGGGGAGGAAATGGGGATTTTGCAGTATCCTTCCCCTGCCATGTCCACCAAGCCATACCATGCCCACTAAGCCACGCCCACAGAACTGGTAGTAGAAAAATTTGGATTTCACCACTGCATCCCACCTTTGCTCCAGAAATTCTCAGGACCTTAAATAAAGTACCTTGGATGAGACTATAACTAGCCCAATATTACCCAAGCATTTTCCATAGTTGGGGACTGACTTGAACTTAATTCTTTCCAACCGAATCCAGGACTATGACCACTATAATATGCTAGTCCTCTTTTCTCTAATTCAGCATGGTTTCTTCTTCAAAACCCCTTTACAGAGTCCTGCTTCAGAATTCAGTACATTAGAAAGGACAGTTCATTATGCTGGGTCTATGACAATTCACCACAACCAACTTGCTGCAGAACAACTCGCCACAGGACAACTTGCTGTATTATCCATTCAGTTGGGTCCAGTTCTTGGCAATTCTATGGACCAGGTCTCTGCACATCTTCTGATCTTATACTATTTCTTTGAGTTTTTCTGGCTGGTATCAGCTTTGATGCTGTCCAGTGTTCTTTGATAGCCTGGTTTCCTTTTACTTCAGTTATTTATAAACAGTAAAGACAGGATAAAAAAAATCAATAGGTAACATAAAAATAAACGAGAGGCTTCAAAATGCACAGGAGTGCAAACAAAGCATGTCTCTCTGAACTATTTAAACAGATATGTCTGCTTTAATGACATATTGGTAGGGAGGGACATATTGGCTTCAGTCTATGTTACCTTTATGATCAGTCAGTATCAGTCTCCTTTGGGACAATTGAAAAAAATAAGCAAAAGGGATGGGAAGCCTGCTTATCATCCTTATTGCTGCCATCAGACTTCATCATCAACTAGAATCCCTTTTTATCTGGCTAGAAATGCTCCTGAGACTACCAGGTAAGAGGGCCTGAGTGTAAATTTGCTGAGTGGGAAACAGTTTGAAGGCAAGAGTGCTTTGGATTCAGTGCAGGCATCCTCACTAGCTGTAAACTGCTCCTTAAAGAACCCATGTCTTTTCCTGGATTCACATGGCTGCATTTAAAAAGCAATACTAGCATGTTTTTTTTTTCTTAAAGTAACATGTCACTCTTCATTCTGGAAAAACATAATGAACAGTTCACACAAACCAGACCAAACTGACTAGGTAACACTCTTGGAATTAAGTATTTGCCCTTATGTTTGCCATAGGTGAAGCTACAAATTACTCATCACTCATAAGAAAGGCACTTAATTCTCTTGAAGTGTGTGTGTGTGTTTGTGTGTGTGTGTGTGTGTGTGAGAGAGAGAGAGAGAGAGAGAGAGAGAGATGCAGTTCTGTGACTAATGAACTTCCACCTTTTGTCCAACAAGATGTAGCAAATTATATAACTTAACATTATAAGTACAAAATCTATTTTTCCTGGATGAAAAGTGAAGTAGTCACACTGTTAGTTTTAGTTCGCTTACTTGAACACAATGTTATTCAAATGCCCTCACGTCTTCCAAGAGAAAACAAGTTATGGTAGTTCCCTTTAATCAATCACATCACTGTTTCCCTGAGCAGGCCATCTTGGTGTATTTGCCTTTTGTGGGGTGAGTGATAGGAGACAGGAAGAGCAATTTCATACAGTGCTGATAGTAACAAATGATCCACTCAGAATTCACATTAAACATTGTGCTTGTTGCTCCTTGTCCCACTTCATCAGAGGCCTTTGCATTCTCATCAGACCTGTGCCTGAGTGTAAAACTAGAGCTTCACATTTTATGAGCAGTTGCAAACAGACACAGATGTTGGCTTGTCAGAAGCCATGAATTTAATTCTCTTTTACACCATTTATGTTGATAATCCACCAAGCATGTTCACTCTTCCTGCTTTCCCCTGAAATGCTCCCATTTACTTTCCGTCTGTTATTTTCATTTCCTTTGCCATTGAAATATAATCAAATCCAGCTTTACAACAGTAATATTTGAAGAATGCCTTACTTTCGTTTTAGCCAATAGTAAACTGTTAATGAGGATGTTTGCAGCATCAGCAATCTCCACTCCCTCCACCCCCTTATTCTTTTCATATATCAGACTATACCTTGGATTACATAGCATTATTTATGGAGATAGAGATGGATTTCCTCCAAGATGATCTTGGTGGCATATTTATTTATTTTTTTTGGTCTCATGGCTTGTTTGATTGATTTGTATGGCTATCCATCTCACCACAATGCCTCTAGGTGAACATATAAAAACATTTTTTCCAAAAAAAATAAACACAAGCAACAGTACCTAAATCCGTAATATATACACCTAAACATCTGCTGCCAGCAATACTTACAACAACAGTTAAAACCACTTTATTTCCACATCTAAAACCCAGACTGGCACATTCCTGAGAGGATGTCCCCCACTTATTTTCCAAGTCTCAATAAATTTCTGTTTTGGACTCAGATTTCCTTTATCAGACTATTGTCTAGACTATTGCTCTTGCTCCTGTTTCTCCAGGTTATTTTTACAGAAAAATCAAGCTAAGGATCAACTGTGACTAGGTAGTACTTGGCTCAAGAGCAATAACTGCAAGAGGGATCTTTTAAGTCCTAGTAGACAATCACTTAAATGTGATCCAGCAATGTGCTGCAGCTGTCAAAAAAAAGCCAATGCAGTGCAAGGCTGCATTAATAGAGGGATAGAATCAAGATCATGTAAAGTATTAATACCACTTTATAATGCCTTGGTAAGACCACACTTGGAATATACTGCATCCAATTTTGGTTGCCATGATATAAAAAAGATGCTGAGACTCTAGAAAGAGTGCAGAGAAGAGCAACAAGGATGATTAGGGGACTGGAGGCTAAAACATATGAAGAATGTTTGCAGGAATTGGGTATATCTAGTTTAATGAAAAGAAGGACAAGAAGTGACATGATAGACAGACAGACAGACATAAATTCAGCACTATCAGCAGTTTCAGGCAATGGAAATAAACCTTACCATTTTGAATTAGTATTAAAAATAAAAAGGCAGCTAAATTTAACAATTTTATATAGAGTTGTAAGAAATGACCATCTTTGTAATTCGCCAGCCTTTCTCTCAGCATTTATATGGGCTCCTATATATTAATGTGGAGGCCAAATTATGGAATAAGCACCATCCCAAAGAAAGCTGCACAATATAAATCTAGACTGTAATACATAAAAGGCAGGATAGATTTATGGTTCAAAAAGGGAATCTTGATGATGGATGATATAATTAATGGCAATAGAAAAGTACCACATAAAGTACCGTTATCTGGAACTGTACCCAGCATGTCAGGCTAGGCTATTCTTAAGGTTATAAACATAAGCAAGCAACATTTATCATTCAAACTCATTTAGTAGTTACAAGTGTTCCAGTTCCCCTCATTTTTTGCCTCAAGATAATCCTCACTTTTATCTCTTTTGAAGAAGTCTGCCGTTGTTCAGATTTCTTTCTCCTATTAGTCTATATTCAGCTGATGCACAAGACTTTTCTAAGCATGTAATTGTTCTCAGGAACAATATGTACTATTTACATGCAATCCTTGTGGGCGATATGGGCAAATACAAACACCTCTGCTGAGAAAACTCAATTTTCCTTCTTTACTCCCTTTCTGAAAAGTTGGGCAGGACTTAGACCCACTGAAACAAATCAGGCAAGTTGCATTTTAATTGAATTGACTGAAGCCTTTGTAGTTCCCATAGTGATGACTTATAGGTAAAAAGGTATCATAATTTTAAAACAGAATAAAACAGCCCACCAGCAGATGTTATCTCAGATCCCAATGTTCAAAAGACATGCCACATTTACATATTTTCATCCCACCCTGACCTGGAGCATCCTTTCCAGATTGATCAAACTGGATGTTGTGACCTAGCCTTAGTGAATCACTACAATACACAATTAGTCCCAAAAACCTATTTTATTGTAACATCTGAGAATTACGTTCATTCCCAGCTGAGTCTCAATTAGTTGCAAAACAAGTCCTTTGGAAGAAGTCCTTCAGGGTAATCACCAACCTTTATCTTCTTTGACACCCTGCCAAAGGCTTTACTTGGCAAAGTCCCACAGAGTTCAGAAACAAACAAGAGATGCCGACTGGAAACAGAATTAGCAACGTTGCTTTCCTGCAAAAGGCCCAAGTGCCTTTGGTTCTCTTTTAAGCCTTATGTGGGGGGCCAATCATCTCCTGGCCTTACTTCCAAGTCGTCCCTTTTGCCTTAGCTGCTCTTGGCTTCTGGCAGCTCTGCTGATCTGTCCCCGTCCCCACACACACACAAACATAGCCAGCCGAGGGTTAAGGAAACACTTTGGAACGCACCCAGTTCTTATCTCCCACTTGGCAGCGATAGACACACCGTCTGCCAAGGGACTTTATTTCCACAAACAGAAAGCTTAAGATACGAACGTTCACAAAAGTCCAAGCAGAAATAATATTCCTCCCAGCAGTTCCGGACGAGGCTTTAGTGACTATCCAAGGTTTACTTTGTTCGTCACAAAGATCCTTGACCACCACCCTCTATTATATAGTCTCTGGGGTGTGGTCCAGTGACTCAGTTCTAATCCCTAGCACGCCTCCTAAGCTGCTGCAAACGTTTATCATGCCTTCGGAGGCGTGCATCCAGGAATGATGTTTCATTATCACTTTGATCCGAATCAGCTGTCTTCTCTCCCTCGGCCGGCACTTGAGACAATGCCAGAGGGGAGGGGCCTGGAGAGGGAGGCCTGGCTGACTCCTCTTCCTCATGCTCGGAGCTTTCTTCCTCCGATGGGACAGGCTCAGAGGGCGGGGCCACAACATCTGCACATGCGTGCACTAGGAACAGGCTCCTCCACAACAGGACTGTGATTGTGTTTGGAGGAGACAATCCACAATTAATCTGGATCCAAGTGTTGTGGTCCACTGCGGAGCTGGCAGCGGAGTCAGACAGCGATGAGGCTGAGGAAGAATATGGGCCAGTCCTGGAGGCTGAGGAAGGCCCAGATGAGGGCTCTGCATCAAAGGAAGAGATGGGGCCAGGGCCATCGGGGAGTGATGCGCGGACTTCAAAGCCTCCAGAGGCTGACAGTAGAGAGGCAGAGGAACAGGAGGAGCCTGTATGAGAAGAGATACCAGAAGGCAGGAGCAGCTAAAACAGAGAGGACAACTCGGGAGTAGGGCCAAGAGATGATTGGCCCCTCCCATAAGGCTTAAAAGACCAGCAACGGCTCTTGGCCTCTTTGCCAGAAAACAACCGTTGAGAAATTTACTTCCTGTTTGACTGTATTTCTTTCTTGTCAGCGTCTTCTGTTCCTGAACTGTTGCCAAGAAAAGCCTTTGGCAGTTTGCTTAATTATCCCAAGGTCAGAGATAGACTGAAGAATAGTGTTTTGAGGACTTTGCTTTCATTTAATTTGGAATACGCTGAGAATGAGTTAATTCTCAGCTGTTTTAATAAAATCTGTTTGTTTTTTGGAACTGTTTTGCATTTAATATTAACTACGTGGGCCTGGGTCACAACACCAAGCCAAGTAGGGCCTCCCCAGTTAAACTCAGCACCTTGAATTTTAGTCTGAAGCATCGAAACAACACTTGCACAAAAGGCAGTGTGCTATTGCAGCAACTATCTCCACCAGCAGATACATTTGAAAATGAGGTGTCCTTGATGCTCTCTAACCTTGGTTGCTTTCTTGCAGATCTTTTATTACTCAAAACTAGGTAATATCATCAGCACTGAGGAAGTTACCTAGTTTTGGTAATATCTTCAAGAAAACAATCAAGGTCAGAGAGCACCAAGGACACCTTATTTCAACCCTGAGCTACAAATAGTCTCCTTTATTGGTACATTTGAAAATGTTTTAAAATGAATCGGCCATGAACTCACCCAACTTAGTGTTGTATTCCCTGACTGGTAGCTCTCATCAGGATCTAGTTTGACCTATGTGTCAATGACTACTTCAGCTTCAACCGCAACAATACACAAGCACACAATAGATACAAGCTTAAGGTAAACCACTCCAAACTCGATTGCAGAAAATACGACTTCAGCAACAGAGTGGTCAATCCCTGTAATCCACTACCTGACTCTGTGGTTTCATCCCCAAACCCCCATAATTTTAACCTTACCCCATTCTTAAAAGATCTGTAAGGGGCGTGCATAAGCGCACCAACGTGCCTACCGTCCCTGTCCTACTGTCCCTATTTATTCATATCCATTTCCTTTATTCATAGTCATGTTTATACTTATATCTGTTATTTTATATATGCTTGACAAATAAAATCAATCAATCAATCTCAGGAATGAGAGATGTTTGCGATGGAGCCAGAGCAGCCACCAACAAATCCATGGTTCTTATTAACCAGTCTATTCTTAGGCATCATAAGTGCAGCCTTAATAACTAATTCCCTCTCCCTTGTTTAATTTCTCCTCAGTGAAAGAGGAAGGATAAACCACCTTTGAGATAGCAATGAAAGAGAAAGCATTTAATAATCTAAGTCTATCCTTACAAATTAGAAGGTTTCGCTACCCTTCTAGTCTACTGGATTGTTTTCATCCTCTCCGGACCGTTCTACTCACATCTGCATTCAGTTCATTTGGGAAGGAACCAACTTCCTGTTAAGCTTACATATGCCAATATTCCTCTGTGGCCTTCTGGATGATTGTAGTATGATAACAGCTGGTTGAGGCTGCAGGTTAGCAGTCCACAACTGCTGTTTACTCTGAAAGAAATCCCTTGCTTGGGTAATAAGGATAGCTTTATAGATGCTTTATAGATAGACTTTTCTCTTATGCTTTGTCACATCTGCTAGTCTGTCACCCATGTCATGCATCCCACCTGTCCACTACCAGATACTCCTTTGAACATCTCTGAAGGAATATAAACAATGTCATTTGCAATGCAAATAGATCTTGCTATCACACATTGCTCTCATCTGTGGGAAATGAGCCTTTTAGGCATTCAGTTGTTCGCACATTATTCACACTTACAGGACTCTGCAAACATACATACTTTGGTGCTGGATGTAATTAAGTGCATAATATTGGGGTGGCTGATACCCGTGACTTAATTCCTTCTTGACAACTCCTGAAAGAAATCATTCTCAAAGAGCATTACTGTAACCAGGATTTCCAAACCCGAGTGGCCAGTTGGTTGCTCTTTGGTAGATTTGGAAAGAGAACTGATTAACACAAGAACATAAAAGAGGAAGTTATTTAAAGTAACGATAAAACAATGGACAATCCTTGGCTCATAAGTGATATGCAGGCCCAAAATGCTTTTGTGGCTCTCAACACCCCAAAGTCATAACACCAAACCTCAGTGACAAGATGAGCAATTCTGAGGGGAAAAATCTTCTTTCAGTTGTTATTTTCTGGAAAATTTTAGATTGGGAATAGAAGCAGAAGAAAGGCATATTACTGCCATTTCCAGGTTTAAGAATGAAAAATGCCCCTATGATGCTGCTGATATTTCACTATGTGGGTGACAGTGAGGAATGCTCATTTTTCAGGAACCTTAAGGTGAGAATGGAAACATCTCTTCCTATGATGTCATTACCACCTTCTTATGATGTCATTACCACCTCCTGAGCAGAGGTGGAATTCAGCCAGTTTGGACCGGTTCAGGCGAACCAGTAGTTCAGACGATCAGCTGGCCCCGTCAAGCCACCCCCACCTTATCCTGTCCTTTATTTCCTGCTTTCTAGCTCATCTCAATCGCACGGCACAGCTGATTTCCCCCCCTTCGCTATTCTACTTACTGTTGCTGACTTGGAAGGTAAGCAGCTGAGCTTCTAAATGCTCCATTTTCAGCATGAGGCGTGCGCTCACCGAATCGGTTGTTAAACTGGCAGCATCCCACCACTGCTCCTGAGACTTCCTGGAAAGTCAAGAAGCTGTACTGAAGCCACAATTCCTCGGCTTCCAGCATAGCCCTCCTTATACATTTCAAACATAGCAATTGCACTTAGACTTATATACCACTTCAGAATGCTTTACAGCACTATCTATGTGGTTTATAGAGTCAACATATTGCCCCAACAATCTGGCCTCTCATTTTTATCAACTTTGGAAGGATGGAGCTGGTCAGGATCGAACTCTTGACAGTGGGCAGAGTTAGCCTGCAATATTGCATTCTAACCACTGCGCCACCAGAGTCTCAGTGGATAAAATGGCCTAGCTGGTGCAGCTCTTTTTGGTTCTTGTCTTTGGGGTGGACAGATGGCAGACTACCAAAAAGAAAATATGCTCAAAAGCATGAATAGTACCTACAAAGGGGATTTCAAGAGTCTTAATTTAATAGAATAGTTGAAATTAGACGAGTACTAAGGGACCATAAAAGCTTGCATAATTAAAAATCTAGCAGTTAGGAGATGAGAGTAACAAAAAGCAATATGAGAGAAAAGAAGAATTGAGGGGCTTCTTTATCTATACAAATCACATTACAGGAGACACAGAATTGCTTTTATTTCATATACTGTAAAACCTCAATGCAATAGTCCATTTGTGGGAAGGGAATGTCCATTAACATGAACATCAGTTTTGACTATTTATATCATCTGTGTCCATTGACATCTCTTGTATAATTACATAATGGACATAAATGGGATCATCTGGAATAAAACCTCAGTTTGACAATCACTAGAGGATGAAATTCTGAAACAAATATTTGTCTATTGTAGCCAAATTCCATACAACTAAGGCCCATTAATCTGAGGCTTTATTATATTTATACAAGTCAGTACTCATCGTAATTATAATCCTCTAAATATGTTATTGTGCAGGAATGGAAAACTCTGACCTTGAAATGGGACAACTCACTGCAGCCAACTCACCACAGCCAACTCACCATGGCCAACTCACCGCAGGACAACTTGTCACTGCCAATTCGTTGCAGAACAACTTGCTGTGGAACAATTCAAGTATTCAATTTAATTATTTAAAATTATTTTAAAAATTATTTTAACTTTTGTCATTCACATTTCATTTTGTCCCTCCCTTGGCATCCTTTCTTTAATGGTTCTAGTCCACCATTTCTTTGATATTTGTCCTGTGGTGGGTTGCCCCATGGAGATTTGGCCTTGGAAAGTTCTGTCATGGCGAGTTGGCTCTGGCAAGTTGTCCTAGACCCATCTAACTTTCCCCTCCCCCCAAATGTTGCTGACCTGCAGCTCCTCTAGGCCATGCTAACTGGAACTGCTAGAAGAGTCTATGGAATGCTACCATTTTCCAAATATTTCCATAGTCTTTGTGCTTATGTCCATGTCATGTATTATGGATTCTGTTCTGCAGGATCTACCTTTAGATAACTCTCTGAAATGATATAGAAATCTGCCATTGGATATTAAGGATACAATTGATACTTTCTGTGAAACAAGACTTCAGAATGGCAGGAAAGGCAATTCTGAACAGTATCCGCTGATACTCGTCATTCTTTAATGACACAAGCATACACCAAAAAGTGTGTTATGCAAATGTGCATCATGAATCTGAAAAAGAATGTGACACATTATTTGGGAATTTTGTGAAAAGATAAATATTTCCTAAAGTTGAGCTGAATACCTGGGGATTTCTTGGGCACATCCATGGAGTTTTCTTGGCAACAGTACAGAATTAATTTGCAATTGCCTTGGTTTTAACTTTGCTATTCTAGGATTTCTGAAGGTTCCATTTAAATACTAATTAGGTGCAAGAGTGTTTACATTTGGAGATCAGCTTCATCAGCTATTGTTTTGGTCTAAAAACAGCAGCACCTCTCTGGTTTAAGATCACAGTGTATCTATCCAACATAGCCTGAAGTTGTAAATTCAGTCCAGATACTTTTCACATACATACACACACACACAGAGAGAGAGAGAGAGAGAGAGAGAGAGAGACAGCGAGAGAGAGAGAGACAGCGAGGGAAAGGGGGGGGGACACAGTGGAGCAGACAAGTGAGTAAATGTTCAAAGAACAATTGAGTCAAATTCCAAGGAACTTTTTTCCAGTCAGGAATTTTAAGGGTGGGGTGGGGCAAGATAGCCCTTGATGGACCACCATTGTTCCCAGCAATGTTATCAAACCTAAAACTCTATCTGATCACCGACCTTAATGAGATCTGGCTCCTTTCAATTGATTGTTTTTCATTGGTTCAGAATTTACCTGCCAGTGTGAATCGGTGGAACAGCTTGCCTTCAGAAGTTGTGGGTGCTCCATCACTGGAGTTTTAAAGAAGAGATTGGGCACTCATTTCTCTGAAATGGTACAGGGCTTCCTGCTTGTGCAGGGGTTGCACTAGAAGACCTCCAAGGCAGGGGTGAAATCCAGCAGGTTCTGACAGGTTCTGGTGAACCGGTAGCAGAAATTTTGAGTAGTTCAGAGAACTGGTAAATACCACCTCTTGCTGGCCCAGAGTGGGGTGGGAATGGAGATTTTGCAGTATCCTTCCCCTGGAGTGGGGTGGGAATGCCCACCAAGCCACACCCACCAAACCACACCATGCCCACCAAGCCACGCCCACAGAACCGATAGTAAAAAAATTTGGATTGGTATTCCATTGTTGTTGTTGTTGTTGTTATTCTGAAAACAGAGCAGTTACTGTATATCTGTCCCCATAGAAATAAAACCAACTATGTTCAGTGAGAGTTTCCTTCAGATAAATCCTTACTGAGTTTGCACTTTGGATGCCACAAAAATGGATATTAGAATTCATTAGAATTCTTTATTGGCCAAGTGTGATTAGACACACAAGGAATTTGTTTCCGGTGCATAAGGTCTCAATGTACATATAGCAATAGTGATAAGCAACAAAGTTATAGTCATAAGAAGATAAGGAGATAGGTAATAGGGAAGATGCAAAAAATGATGGTAATACTGCCTTTTTAGATAGTTAGAAAATGTTTATACATTTATACATGTGCAGAAATGGATAAATTAACTCTAGAATTAAAGGACAAGGAAGACTCAAAATATTTTACAGTATGGAATAGATTGTATAAGTGGATAAACCAAAGGAAAAAAGGGTAAAGATAAGAATTAGGGGAAATTCAAGCAATAAAGAATGCACTTTCAGATAGATAGAATAGGTAAATAAGTCACTGTTTGTATATATGTGTTTATATAATCACATGTATTTAGTTTGTTAGTGTAATTGTGTATTGAGAATGTAATTTTATGATTGAGAAAATTTGTATATTTTCTCTTTTTTTAATATTTTTAAATTTAATAAATTTGTTTTTTAAAATTAAAAAAAAGAAAGAAAATGTTGTGGGAATTAGTTGTTTAGCTGAACGATGGCATGCGGGGGGGGACGGGAAACTGTCCTTGCGTCTATGCCAGTGGTGAAATGTAAAATTTGTTACTACTGGTTCTGTGGGCGTGGCTTGGTGGTGGTGGGGGTAATGTGACTAGGTGGGTGTGGCCAATTTTTTTTTTTACTTTTAAAACCCTTTTTTCTACAACCTCTTGGCCGAAGAGGTTGTAAAGAAAATGCTTTTAAAAGCCTCTGACGATCCCAGCTGAGTTGCCTGATTGGCAGAGGCTTTTTTCTCTTTTAAAAACATTTTTTAAAATGCTTTTAAAAACCTCTGACGATCCCAGCTGAGCCACGGGATCATCAGAGGCTTTTTTTTTACTTTAAAAAGCATTTTTTCGATTGTAAAAAAAATGCTTTTACAAATTAAAAAAAAAAGCCTCTGATGATTGCATGGCTCAGCTGGGCATGTGGGGGTGGGCAGGGATTTTTGCTACTGGTTCTCCAAACCAGCAGTCTCCTTCACTACTGGATCGGGTGATCCGGTCCGAATCGGGAGCATTTCACCCCTGATCTATGCCGATTGAAAATATAATGGCCAAGACAGATAGACCAATGACAAAGAAATGTCTGTGACTTTGGGATAGATCTCTACAAAGAGGAAATGTGCTCTTTACAGCACAGACCTAACAGTGTTGTTTTTCTCTGTCTTCTAAACACTGCTTTTGTGCCTATTTGATTTGGTGAGGTGGAATCCAGTTAAGCTGAAAGCAAACTGCCTCTGTCAACTGTGATATACTGACAAAATAGACACCTACTCCTATCATGTGGCCTAACAAGGGGCAATTCTTCAAAAGGAATGTCCACATTCCTCTCAGTTCTTATGAAAATAGATTCGCTGAAACCTCCCACCTGCTTCGCAAAGCTCCAGTTTTCAAAAGAGCGCAACTTTTTCCAAATGACCACCGGATTGTCTAGTGCAGAAGAAAACTATCTCCAGTTTTGTGAATATGGAATTTTATCTGACAGATTTCACTGATGCGTGAAGAACCTGTCTGAAAAAATAATACACTCTTATTAACTTGATCTTTTAAAACTTGGCAGCTGAAAGCGTATCTTTAAGCACGGACAGTCTGACTTGCTGAGCCAGTTTTTTTTTTTTTTTTCCCCAGTAATAGAGCTTAAAAGCTTCGGCAGTGATCTGTTATTCTTACAAGAGACAATACAGCTCCCAACAGGCAGAGAACAGAAGGAATTAATGGATTGGAAAGTCAGATTCTAACACATGAGCTCTCAAAAGTCTCTCTAGACCAGCAAACCGATTGTGCATATCCAGTAAGTTGCCACTTTCAGAGTTTGTATGTGTGTGATACCATCAAGGGAACTGAGAACAAAGGTCAATCAATCTGCAAACTAGCTCCAAGAAATGCAGTACCATTTATTTAGGATATACAGAGACATCCATGAAATACATACACACACCACACAAAAACAGCCTCTTGGTTTAAAGAAAAGGAGAATAAGAAATAAGCAAGCAAGCGGAAGTCAGCAGAGTTCAAGTGCTCTGCTGTTCAAACACTTTTGATGGAACCCAGATTCCATGGAGCTGTAGAGCCCTAGAAACAAGATTCCTAAAATTGCTTTAAGTTAATGACTTGTCAGTAAATTGATTACTTCCCACCTGCTCTTTTCTAGGCCTTTAAAGAATACTGATTTACTTTATTTCACTTCCTGGCTTTTATATTTAATTGATTGTAGCTAATTCCACTTTGAAAAGCTCCTCTGAATCCATTTCTACTACAATATAAATGTCACACTCATAGATAGGATGTTTCCACCTGAATGTGTTTGCTTTTGGCCAAATAATATGCTTTCAAGAATCAGGTGGAATTGAATAAAAACACACTGCCTTATTTGTTTGGGGAGAGAGAGGTGCTGATTTACACTTACTCACAAGGCATAACTGGAAGCAAATTATTGCTGAAATTACTCCTTTGTTCTGCACGTTATTGATTTGTGGTCTATACATATAGGAAAGAAACCGGCAAGCGATTTTATATCCTGCTAATAATTTATATTTGAGGTAAAGCTGAAACTTTCCAAGAAAGGAGAAGTTATAACTGATCTGAGCTAAGACATAGTTTCCGGTTAGGGTTATTATGTGCATATTTCTTCCATTTGAGTTGTCTAGGATAAATCAAGTTGGTTTAATGCAACATTGTGGTTTGAAATAAAATCAGATCCATTTGACTTTTCAACCATTCAGGGTTATGTTATCCCTTTCCATTTGACAATTCAGCTCTGTGGTGATACGACCATCTCTGCCATTTGGAAAGTCAACTTGATTCAGAAATTTGATCATAATGATTTGGGATTAAATCTCTGAATAATCACAGAACCGATTTTATTTTATATATGGTCACTCATCTTGCCCTAAATTCTAGGCAGCTCACAACCAAAAGATAAAACCACATCTATGTACAATAAAAAATATTGAAACCTGTCAACAGTGACCTGTTACCATAGTTAAAACTCTCCCATGTGGCCCACAACAACTGCATCTCATAAAGCTCACCCTATCCTAGTGCTTGGGGGGGGGGGGGAAGCAACCTTTTGTGTGCCAGTTCTTTATGCATGACTAGACAAAATGTCTATACACACTTTTACATATATACCCCTCCCCTTATAATCCCATTCTCAGACACTTCAATTTACTCTCTCTTTTGCCTCCCTCTTCTCATACATCCACAAGAGACCATAGGATGCGGCTGCTAAGGTGCAGCCAGCAATCTGACCCCTGCAAATCAGGTAATCAGATGGCTGATAGGATCACTTGATGATCTGCCATTAATAGCAACAGAATGTTACCAAACTCACTTCCTTCAGACCAAGGAAAGATACTAATCTAGAGGAAAGTGGGTTGGGCTTCTTGCAGCTAGCTCCAAAGACTATATTTTTTATGATTTGGGATCACAGATGGCCCTAGCACCTTCCCACTTGTGCTACATCCAAGAGGGATAAAAAAAAATTCTTCCATGAGCTCATTTTTTGTTTGTTTTTTTGCCTCTGAGAGCTACAGGGGCCACTGCCTGTACGGTGAAGCAAGGATATTATTAGAGACATCTAGGGGAGCAGGGAAAATGGAGCAAGGGTGCCCTAACTTTAAGCCCCAGGAGCTTAAGGTTGCTTTAGACATTTGTTTGTTTGTTTGTTTGTTTATATTAATATTTACGCACCCATCTCATTGTTACGACTCTGGTTGGGTATTAGCAAGGATTGGCTTCAGGGAAATAAATTGAGCCTTTTTATTTTTGCTAATTTCCAGAACCCTGAAGCCAACCCTCGCCAATACCCAACCATACACCTAACAATGAGTTGGGTATATATGGATTTAGAATGATGTAAAGAAAGTCTTAACTGCTACTTGCAAAAAGCTAAGAAGTTACAATTTCCATTGCTGCCTTCTGGGTTACTTAAGGGTTGAGGATGAGAAATGCCATGCTCTGGGGAAGTACTGTGTCAACCGTTCCATTAGCATGTACAGCAAAAGAAACTCCTGGCACGTTTTTTATTACCAACAGTAAAACTTTACTGACAGATCCGTATAGACACAGAAGAAGCAAAGCCAGTTCTAAAGTTTTTGCATGAAGCACAGCATAGTAAAAAAAAAAAACCTTTTTCCTTCCCTGGGCCACCCCGTGTCCGCTGTCTACCAATCCAGGTTAAAAGTTTTATTTTGAGAAAACAGTCTGCGCCTTTCAAAAGTCTTCAGCATCTGATCTTGGGGTTACAAGATTTTCTCAGGCTGAATTCCTTTTCTCCCTCCCAGCTTCCCACCCATTCCAATCATACCCATCCTCCCTCCCTTAGTTTGTCAAGTTGCAAGTGGAAAGAAGCGCCTTATGAGTCAACCATGATATTCTGTCTCTCGCCAATCCTATACCAACATTCTTGCTATACTTCTTATTCTTGCTAGTGAAACTAGGGGAACAATTATCACTAATATTTGGAGAAATTCTTACATCATTTCTGAAAAGTGAGTTTCCCCCATCTCTTTTTAGCAGCAACAAAAGCATTGTGATTGGAAAGACCCCACTGGAAGTGCTTCCTCGTGTTGTATTCTCTTGGGATTTAGTGTGGGAAGCCAGAGATGATGGAGAAATTTGTAGACAATGAAGTACCTGTCTAACTGATGAACCCAATCAAGCAAACATGAGCGAAATGATCCAATCTCTTAATACAAACATTTATTGAGTACATCATTTCAGCACAAATTAAGGCAAAACTAGCTCTGGCTAATTCCCACATAATCCCATATAGCTAAAGTATGAAATTCCCCCTCTCCCTGTTTGTGTAGGTCACATTGTCCAATTGAATGTCATTGTATTATTATGAGAAAGTCTCTGTGGGTTTCTTAGCCCCCTGGTTGAAATGTCCTTGATTCTCACAGTTGGTATTTCTGATGTCTAGAGACTACATTCCATCTCACCCTTCCCTCCCCCAACCTCCTGTAGTTCGTTGGCAAGATGAGAAGTGATAGTAGTTGCAACAGCAGCACCAAACTTTGAACTTGACAGGACCATTGTTCCAGGGCACAAATCTAGACTGGTTAAGACCAAACATGAGCTAAGGTGTTAAAAATGGCAAGTTTTAAGGATTGTGTATAAGTGGATTAAGTTGCTTATAGTCTGGCCCTCTAGAGAAAATTCAATCTCATGAATATGTCCCTGCTCTCATATAGTCCTTTAATCCTCAATTTACAACCGTTCATTGTAAGTTACTGTTGTTTCCAAAATAGGCCCTAGCCTGGCGCCAAAGCCAATAAAGAACACCAGACACAAGGAATGGCATTTTCAGCTTATTTTATTAGAGTACTCCAGCAAAAGAGTCTCAGCAGCCAAGGGAGCCAAGACCCTGAACAATACACAAACACAAACTTTATACACTTATGATTAAAGAGGTTAATACCCTAAGAATCAATTATTGGTTCCTTGACATGTTTCTTTGCATTGGGTTCTTCTACTTTACCCTCCTTCATACTTCCATGTTTATATTGATAAGCTTTCTTATCAAAAGAGATGTGTCTTTTGCTATCATAATGAGCTAGAAGTTACCAAAGTTTATGTATCTACATGTCTAAGCTAGCGCCCTTCTAACATGCTCTTCTAACTTGTAACTTTCTTGTAACTTTCTTCTTGCTAGGCTGTACTTACGCTCATCACAGCTGCAACTTTCTGCCTCAGCAATTCCTTTAACAAACTTTCCTAATTCCAACCTGAGACCATCATTACAATGGCAGTGAAAAAAGTGACTTTTCACACCATTTTTCACATTTACAACCACTACATCATCTCCATGGTGATGTGATCAAAATTCAGATGCTTGGCAACTGGCATGTATCTATAACGGTTGCAGTGTCCCAGGGTCATTGATCACCTTTTGCAATCTTCTGATGAGCAAACTCAATGGGGAAGCCAGAGTCACTTAACAACCAGGTTACTAACTTAACTGCAGTGTCATTTAACAAACATGGCAAGAAAGGTGGTAAAATTGGGCAAAATTCACTTAACAGCTGTTTTGCTTAGCAATGAAAATTTTGGGCTCAATTGTGGTTGTATGTTGACAATGACCTATACTTGTAAAAAAGCTTGTTTCCCAACTGAGTGACCCTCCATTGGGCCTAAATCATCACCTGCCTGCTAGGCCTGGGACCAAATAGTCCTTTAATTTTATCTTCTGAATCAAGCCTTAGGCCTTGGATCTTATACATGCTTCCTGTCAGCTTTGGAAGCCATATTAACCCCAGAAGCTTCCACACTGCCACCTTCTTGCACTTGGGAAAGTAGGAGGGGGGATTTAGTAGAGAGATTTTAGTTAGACATAATAACATTCTTCTTTTTGGTCAAGGTCATGATGTTCCTGTATCTGGAGGAGGAGCGATTGCAGTAGTGGCTCAAGTTGGGACGGATGGTGATAGGGCCATGTGATGGACTAATGGGTGCAGGGCAGAGGTGGGTTTCAGCAGGTTCTGACCAGTTCTGGAGAACCAGTAGTGGAAATTTTGAGTAGTTCGGAGAACTAGTTCTAGGTAGTAAAAATTCTGACTGGCCCCACCCCCATCTATTCTCTGCCTCCCAAGTCCCAGCTGATCAGGAAGAAATGGGGATTTTGCAGTATCCTTCCCCTGGAGTGGGGAGGGAATGAAGATTTTGCAGTATCCTTCCCCTGCCATGCCCACCAAGCCATGCCCACCAAGCCATGCCCACCAAGCCACACCCACAGAACCGGTAGTAAAAAAATTTGAAACCCACCACTGGTGCAGGGGCTGGATTTGGGGTTTTGATTTACTGAGCGAAAACCTGAAATTCTCAGATTCAGGTTTTCCCAGATGTGCCAGTATACCTATTCCAGTAAATGAAAGGTTTGAGATGATGCTCATCTTGGAGTTTTTAATTGGAGTTGGGTTGTTCTGGAACGCTGACACTTACTATGTGACTCGGGCTATCCATTTTCATAAGTTAGGTAAAAACTAACATTATGTTGTTAAGTTGTTAATACGTTTTCCTCCCAGCATTTCAATGGTGTAGGAATTCCATAATGTTTACTTTGTCCAGCAGATTAAAAGAAGAGCTATGTGAAAAGTAAGGCACTCTCTTTTTTAAATACATTCCATTTGGATCCATTGCTCTTCTCTGTGTCATTCTATTCAAAGGCTTTTAGGGACCATTTTAGTAGGAGGTAGGAGCCCATGGCACTGATAATTGTCACGACTGAGAGTCATATGTATCCTGGATTCCTCCACAAGGCTTTTATTCTGTTTTATTCATACTTCCCTTGAACAAAATGTCTTACCAAGTTGGAAGGAGAATAAGACTCAGGCTCTGTCAACCTCTGAATCTCAGACTTAAAAGGAAGCAATTTAAGTAGTTTGCTAGTTTTCAGCCGAAATGGCATAATTTTACATTTGGACAAAATAAAAATAAAGGGGGGAGGGAAACGTTTTTAAGGAGGTAGGGAAAAAAATAACGTTCTCTCAGTCAGGAATTGTTATTCTTCAGCACTTTAGCTTGTGAAAAGCTTGCTGAGCTGATGCACGATCGTTCAACCAAAGAAATCTGATTGGTGTGTGTCTCTGAGCTTCCACCAGATCAAGAGGTGTTTGAATTGCAACTCAGCGGGCTAATAACCACTTTGCCCACTTACCTCATTTTAGGCATCAAATCCTACAGTTATTCTGTCTCCATTAAAATGAAAGCATTTGTCGACCTGCTGTCAATTCCCCAAAAGAACAAACTAGACCAAAGTCAGTTTGACACGAAGGAGGACTTTAGCAGGGGGACTGAACAAGTTCAATGAGCAAGAGGCCTGAAAGAAAAAAGTTGAGCTCTGAACATTAAGTTTAAGTCCCAGCAATGAAATTTCTCATGTAGCATCAATAAAGAAAAAAATAAACCTGCTTTATGCTTCAGATCAGTCGCTTGGTCTCAAAGATGATTTGGGGACTGGAGGCTAAAATATATGAAGAACGGTTGCGGGAATTGGGTTTGTCTTGTTTGGTGAAAAGAAGGGGTGACATGATGGCAGTGTTCCAATATTTGAGAGGCTGTCACAAAGGGGGAGTGGGCTCCATCTATTCTCCAAAGCATCAGAAGGTTGAACAAGAATCAATGGATGGAAGCTAATCAAGAAGAGAAGCAACCTAGAACTAAGGAGAATTTTCCTGACAGTTAGATCAATTACTCAGTGGAATGGCTTGCCTTCGCTGGAGGTTTTTAAGAAGAGACTGGACAACCACCTGTCTGAATTAGTATAGGGCAGTTGTCGCATGCCCCACACTCATAATGCAATGTGCTCTTGACCCTCCTCCCCATGCCCCACCCCCTGCACATGTGTGCACAACCCACACACACACTCTCCCTGCCCCCACGCATGCGCACGTGACCCACCGTGCTCTTCACACACTCCATTTTGGGCCTAGTAGGCCTCCCTGCACTTATAACCCATAATGCAATGCGCGCGTAACCCGCGCATGCACATGCGACCCCCCCATGCTTTCCATCTGCCCTCCATCTGCCATTCATGTGCGCACATCTACCACATGTGCCCCGCTCCCCTTGCATGCTTGGCAAAGACCTGAAAATCAACTGGCTGGTAGGAAGTGTGCGTACATGCGTGGTGCTAAGCTAGGGAGACAGCTCGCATGCCCACAGAGAGGGCTCTGCCTGCCAAATGTGGCATGCATGCCATAGGTTTGCCATCACAAGTATAGGGTCTCCTGCTTGGGCAAGGGATTGGACTCAAAGACCCCCAAGGTCCCCTCCAACTCTGTTATTTTGTTATTCTGCCTTCTTCCCCTTCTCCATCTGATTACACACAGCACTGTGGTTAATGAATAGGGCAAAAGGGCTGATACATATCAAATTATTACAAAAATAGAAAAGATTTCAGCAGCAGCAGCTTAAATGTATACTTAATCACAGACCTCTCTATTTTTTTCATCATTGATATTGTAGATGTTATTAACCAAGATTAGACTAGGTTTAAGTGGCTCATTCAGATTAATAGACTGGCATTTAGTATGACTCAATTGCCATCGTTTCACAGTAGGTAAAACCAGTCAGTGACTGTTTTAATATTTAATCTCTTATAAATAAGTTTCACCTTTGGTTCACACGCTGCACAAAGCTGTAATGTGTATCTGTGTTTTTGACTTAGCATTTTTGAAGGAACTCAGTCATTGAGATTTGGATAAGTAGTCCTCAGTTAAAGACAACAACTCGGATCAGAATTTCCATTGCTACAGTATATAATTTGGTCATAATATGTGACATCACATGACCATGCTATTTAGCAGTAGCATTTCTGGTTGCCATCGTTAAGTGTATCATATGCCAATGTTAACTCACCATCCTCTCCCCAGGATACCTGCAAAATATTTAGAAAATGGACCATCTTAAGACCATAGTAAAGATTTAGCAATAGCACTTGGACTTATATACCGACCCATAGTGCTTTACAGCACTCACTGGGAAGTTTACAAATATCAGCATATTGCACCCAACAATATGGGTCCTCATTTTACTGATCTTGGAAGGATGGAAGGCTGAGACAAAGTTAAGCCAGTCAGGATCGAACTCCGGTGTCTGGGCAGAGTTTGCCTGCAATACTGCACTTTAATCTCTGCACCACCAAGACTCTGGACCAGCTACCACTGTATCCCTCTTTGTCACTTATCACACTATCTTGTTGAGATGGCGCACTGAGTTAAGCCTCAATCAATTGGAGGAAGTAGAGGAAGTGTTGTGGGAGGGCATAACCTAGCTTAGATGCTGAGCACTGGCCAAGGCACACCTGGTGCTGGCAGGGAATTGGAGAGATGTAGGCAGAGGGGAAAGAACAGGGAGTAGAAGCTAATCTTGGCTGTCCTGGGCCAATGATCCAGGAGGCATTCTCTGCAAATCTCCCAGTTAATAATATTGATTAGAGCTGGGGATACAGCAGCAGTAGAAGAAGAAGTGATGCAGTAGAAGATAAAGAAGGAGAGCAACCCTATTGTTCTGCCACTTTGGCAATCTAGAAAGCTCTGGCCTGGCTTTCAGGAACCTGGTGCATAAGGAGTTGAGTGGGATCAGTAGCAATAGCAATAGCACTTAGACTTACATACTGCTCCATAGTACTTCACAGCACTCTATGAGTGGTTTACAATGTGAACATATTGTCCCTGGGTCCTCATTTTATCAACCTTGGAAGGATGGATGGCAAAGTCAACCCTGAACCCATCAGAATCAAACTTCAGGCTACACTGCACTACCAGGGCTCCTAGAAACCCAGGCTGTTGCATCTTATTACAATCATACTTTGCCTCTGAGTTGTTCTTACTTGGGAAAGCAAGAAGGGTGAGGAAAGCTGCAGCTCTGCCGCTACAAGGAAAAGGACACCATCAGTGGTAAAATTCAAATTTTTTTACTACTGGTTCTGTGGGCGTGGCTTGGTGGCTGTGGTGTGGCTTGGTGGGAGTGGCTTGGTAGGTGTGGCAAGGGAAGGATACTGCAAAATCCCCATTCCCTTCCCACTCCTGGGGGAAGGATATTGTAAAATCTCCATTCCCACCCCACTCTGGGACCAGCCAGAGGTGGCATTTGTCGGTTCTCTGAACTACTCAAAATTTCCGCTACAAATTCTCCAGAACCTGTCAGAACCTGCTGGATTTCACCCCTGGACACAATGCAATACACACAATACTGAGTGGGATGGGAAATAGATATAGTAAAAGAAGGAAGTTGTCTTGGCTGGACAGCATAGTCACGTGATCGCCATTTGTGACCTTCCCTGGTAGTTTCCCCACTGACTGGTAGTTTCCCCACTGAAGCCAGCAGTGAAGGTCCCAAGTGGCTATCACATGACTGCAAGAATGCTGTGATGGCCAAAACATCAAGGATTGGTTGTAAGTCCCACTTGATCAGGGCCCTTATAAGAGTGAAGCTGAACAAGTGGTTGTGAAATGAGTACCACTTGTAAATCTTGTTTTATACCAAAAGTAGAAAATCTAGGACCCACAGATGGCCCATATAGTGCCATTAAATTTCCCAAATGGGGCCTCAAATTTGCCTCCCTCCCCATAAAAATAAATGGCCTAGCATTTGAAGGGATCTAAAATTATTGTTTAATCAAACAGCTTTGGTTAAATAAACCACAGCTTAGTATGTTATCTGGACCAGGTTAATAACTGTTTTAAGGTTGTTTGATTTTCCACTGATTCCTTTTCCCTGTGTTGGCCTCCTATTCTATAATACACCAAGGCAGGAAAATGTAAACCTGGATGTACCTCTGGAATGGTTTCAAACCTTGCTCAGAATGTCACAAAATTGCTTTTCCATTCAAAGAGACATTTCAAAGAGCCTGCAGGATGCACCCTGAATTCCCGATGGACTAATTTTCTAAAGTAGATGGAAGCAATACCTCTTCTTGTGCAAAACTGACTTTCTCCTTTGTGATTAATGGGTATATGAGAAAAATGTTTAGAATGTCTGTTGAACCAGGTATTTCTGTTTTTTTGTCACAGTGGTTTTTGTATCCATATGAATTATCTTGGCAGTATATTGCCATTTTCCTAGGCCAGCGATGGCTAACCTTTTCTGGACCGAGGGCCCAAAGTGCGCCCAAAGCATGCCCAAATCCCCAAAATGCAATGTGCATGCAGCCCCTGTACATGCACTCTGCTCCCGTGCATGTGTCCATGGGCCCACACACACGCCCCTATGCAAGCATGTGGCCCTGCATGTGGCCTGCCCCCATGCATTTATGTGCACCCCACGCATGCACACACATGTATGCACTCTCCACATATGCCCCACCCCTACAAATGCATATGTGGCCCCCTGCATGTGCCCTGCCCCCCACACATGCATGGCTGAGAGCCAAAGACCAGCTGGCCGGCGGGAGGTGCGCACGCATGTGCAGCAGAGCTGAACTGGGGTGACGGTTTGTGTGCCATTAGAGAGGGCACTGTGTGCCACCTCTGGCACGTGTGGCATAGGTTTGCCATCACAGTTCTAGGCTATGTAATCAAGTCACCACTGGCATGAGTGACAAGACAGGATTGTATCTCTCGGCCGTAGTCTCAACAGTGAAATAACTGTATTCTTTTGACTGATAGGATTTCTAGATCAGCATAGAGATGCACCTCTGCTTTTCTAAGTGGTTTTTAAAGTACACTATTTCCTTTTAATATACATATTATTTTCAGATCCCTCTATTGCTGTTGTCTTTCTACTGCTAAATGCCACATTAATGGCACCAACCAGAGACATAGAAAGGTTGGAAAGCAGAGGTAGGTTTCACATAATTTTACCACCAATTCACCGCGCACCGAAAATGTGACCTGCACGTGCGGTTTGCACACATGCACGCGGCTTAGAAAACTATGGCTAAATAGGGTTGCATATTACCGGGATGGGTGGGTGGGTGGGTGGACAGGCCCACCCACAGTCACCACAACTGGTTTGCCTGAACCAGTCCAAACCAGCTGAATACCACCACTGCGGGAAAGGTGCACTGGACTGCACCAGGGGTGAGTTCTACTTACCTTTACTATCAGTTCACATTGGGAGTGCGCGCTTCTGCGCATGCACAGATTGTCAATTATGATATCCAGGCAGGTGGGCGGAGCCTTCCGCCGCTTTTACTACCGGTTCTAAAGAACCGGACAGAACCGAGAGCAATCCACCACTGGACTGTACTTGTACTTCAAAGGAATGCTTCACTTCAACTGAAGGCTTTATCAAACTATCGCTTCAAGTGCTTCACCGGAGAGAAGTGGCATACATAGCCCAGTATTCCTGCATCACAGAGTGGTTGTGTCACTTTGCTTGAGAATGGGTGGCTTGTGCACCAAAGGCCTACATGCTAGAAGCGAGCTGGGAGGTTGAGGCAAACCAGTACTTCCTTAACCTTTGGGGAAGGTAATGAAGTGGAGCCTGCTTCCTCCACGACACAAAGCGATTATTTGATGTAAATTGCATCCACTTCACAGAGGCCTAATTTTTACCAAGGAATAAATTGCACAAAAAAATGTGTAGACTGTCTGGCACCAAACTGCTTTGAGGAGAAAAAAAAAATCAAAGAATCCATATAAAGAAATAAATCAAATTATGTCTTATTTCTCTTTTTGAGTATGTCTCAAATAAGGCACTCTTGTTACTGTTAAGGATATTGGTGTTGTGTTACCAACCAGCAGAGTAAATGCACAAGGAAATGTTGCTGAGAGCAATGAATAAGAGTTATGCAAACTGGTTTATCAAAAGCTTACTTTATAGTAGAAAAACAGTCTCATAGTCTTTAAACAAATTCCAAGTCTTTGCCAGTAAATCAGTCCAGTAGTTACAGAATCTTCTTACCAAACAAACAGTAGTTGGGTAGAATAACAAACTCACTCTGGTTCACAAACCATGATGGTTGCAGATCCATCCAACGATGATTAGCAGATAACAACTCCTCTCAATGGTAGCTTATCATAGCAGCTTCATCATCAATGGCAGCATATCATAGCAGCAACTGAACATGTTACAGTACCTTGCTTAAATACTCTCATAACCAGTCATTACCTAATTACAGCATGACTCAGCATTAAAGTCACATAATACATTTGCAGATTAAAGTTACAGTACACTTATATTGCCTGGACAACATAGTTAGGCTCAAGCCATATCCTAACAGTTACAACCATCTTTTCTGTGTGTGTTTTACTTGCAGGACCTTTCTGTCCTACAAACTTTATTTTAATGCTTCAGAGCTTGCCCTTGATCAATTTTCTCCAAGGATTCCATCCCCAAGGGGAGGAGAGGCGCCTATTCTTCCATTTGCAAATGACAAATTCAGAATTTTGCTTTGATTAATTTTAATTTGTGCCTACATTAAACCCATTATTTTATTTTGGCACTATCGGTGACTTCTGCCTTTCCGTTATGAGAGCCAATTAAGCAGTAAGGTTAGAATTCAAAATAAATTTCATTCGAAGTTTGCACTGCCTCTGACTGCAGCAAGCGATTTTATGAAATTTAAGAGTTCAAATGGTAAGAGTAATCTCTAAGCATGTTTCTTTTTTGGTAACAAGCACAAATTACACTTTGCATAAAGGTTGCGACTGCGGTAGATGATTCAACGTGTAATAGGTTTAAATTTTCAATCTTCTACAATTCTTTTTCTTTGGATTTCATTAAAACATGCTCCATTATACAATCTTTATCAGAATAAATAACTGCAAGTAAAACCAAATTCCTTGTTTATATCACATGCCCCCCTTTATTTTGCTAAATGCTTCAGCTGAACAAAGAGAAAGCAACTGCCTATTTACCTTTGAAGTCAGTCCTATTATTTATATTGCATTTATCATCCTTTCATCTTAATCTGAAATATGAGAAATTGTTCTCAGTTCCTCAAGGTACACAGAGGCATTAAGAACAAATGTATCTAGGCCATCTGCATAGCAAAATATGAATTGAGGAAATTAGATTCTAAACTCTAGAAAGGGCATATATTTTACCAGAATGAAAAATGTGACAGTAAGGTTGTAAATGCCTTTTTTGACTATTTTTCTCCCGTAGGAACCATTTGATTTATCAACTTAAATAAATCTGTTTGCAGATCTCACCACAGAATCAGAGAATTGTAAATGTACCAGAGAACAATCAATCCTGCTCCAATATATCAGTTCCTCTCCCTACAATTGAAGATTCACCTACACTATCTAGAAGCAAAGAAATATAGGAAAACAGAGAAATAGAGAAAACATTCTTGTACCTATCAGGAATTCATAATTATTTTTATGTGAAGCAGGAGGAGGAGGAGGACAACCAAGTCTTCTAACAGAATTAATTTTCAAATAATATGAATTAAAGACAAAAATGTGGAAACTTATTGGAAATGTAATAAAAACATATCACAATAAATAAGAGCAAGAAAAAATAGTTGGAATTACACAGGAGCAAATATTAAATTATTCCAAGGTAAACCTTGGAATAATTGGTGTGGCTTGGTGGGCATGGCTTGGGTGTGGCAGAGGAAGGATATTGCAAAATCTCCATTCCCACCTCACTCCAGGGGAAGGATACTGCAAAATCCGCATTCCCACCCCACTCTGGGGCCAGTCAGAGGTGGTATTTGCCGGTTCTCCAAACTACTCAAAATTTCCGCTACCAGCTCTCCAGTACCTGTCAGAACCTGCTAGATTTCCCCCCTGGTGTTTCCCCTATAGATATAAATTTATTTAATAAATTTTCATTGCCAAAGACGTTGGCACTAACTGAATTTATTGACATCTGGTGTCTGATGACTCTTCTTTTAAAATCATCCCTAAAATTATGGCTAAATGATATGTTTAGGCGGTTACAGGAGGAATGTAATCTGTCTTGTCCTCAAAAATTTTGCACAATTAATTTTTGATTAAGCATTACAGGTCTATTTCACTTTTAAAACCAAAGTAGTTTTAGATTTAAAATATTTTGCTTTATGTTACTGTTTCCTTTTATGCTTTTTATGTGTTTATTGTTTATGTTATTTTGCCACAATCTTTTCAGCACTTTTGGTGATAAGAGTTTGTTAAACATATGAATTATCAATAATACAAATCTTATAATTTAATACATTATCATATATATAGGCAGAATTAGATTCAGATTGTACTCCCTCCACCTCCTATCACCATCACCAATTTTACTGGTTTGCCATAGGATCCTGCAGTCTTACTGAGAGGAGGATACTCTTCCCCACCTATATAGAGTGTCTTGAAAGATGCCAAGTGAGATGCAAATCATATTCAGAATTGTCCATTGCAAACATGGAACTTCAAAGCCTGACACTTTTTTTGTAGGGTCATATATAGTGCTAAAGGGATGCAGTGGCTCAGTAGCTAAGACACTGAGCTTGTCGATCGAAAGGTTGGCAGCTCATCGGTTTGAATCCCTAGTGCTGCGTAATGAGGTGAGCTCCTGTTACTTGTCCCAGCTTCTGCCAACCTAGCAGTTCAAAACTTCTGTAAGCAAACAACCAAGCTCAGAGAGCACCAAGGACTCCACACATCCACAAAATCATTATGTGAGAGTTCCGTCTTCTACCGAAGAAATTCTGCCATGGGAACCAAATCCATTTCATCGTGGATACTAAGAATGATTGAGAGAGTTGAAGTTATTGTGCTGAGAGTATTCTTGGAACTAGACATCCTTAGAACTAGATCATTTATTGCAATGTTTCTCAACCTTGGCCATCTTAAAACATGTGGACTTCAACTTCCATTATTCCTCAACCAGCTTTGTGAGTAAGGACTTTTGGGACTGGCTTAATAGCAATATCAATAGCACTTAGACTTATATACTGTTTCACAGTGCTTTACAGCCATCTCTAAGTGGTTTATAGAGTCAGCCTATTGCCCCCAACAATCTAGGTCCTCATTTTACTGACCTCGGAAGGATGGAAGGCTGAGTCAACCTTGAGCCTGGTGAGATTCAATCTGCCAAATTGCAGGCAGCCGGCAGGCAGCAGAAGGAGCCTGCAGTACTGCATTCTAACCACTGTGCCAATGGTGGGTTGCTACCGTTTCTCCCCGGTTCAGGCAAACCGGTAGCAGCGGCGGTGTGAGGCTCCGCCCACCCACCCAAATGTCATCAAAAACACTCTGTGCATGCACAAAAGGGCCACTCACTCCCAGTAACGAAACAGTAGCGCTGGGAATTGAAACCCACTACTGCACTGCACCACCATGGTTCATAAATAGCATGCCAATAACATCTATTTGGTCTCTTCTGAAAAGATTTAAACTGTTTATCTGCTGTCATTGTTTCAGGATAATATTCTATTGACAGAAAAATCAGATGACTCCAATTATCAAGAAGAAGAGCCATTTTCATACCACACCTTAGATTACGATATTAATTTGATCTTATCTTTAAAAATACAAAGTGATCTTCCTCTACTGCTATGGCTAGATCTTTGTTTAATCAGAAGTGGAGAACATTCACATGAAACAGCGAAGTATTGTTTCTTGTAAATGTGAAGTAGGAGCTTCTATTTTATTTTTCTTCATATAGAAACTGAAACAAAGCCTGAGTCAATATGGTTTCTTCTTATAATAGCAAGCAGTAATTTCTCATTGTGTCTAAATGATGGTTTGAGCTTCTGTACTTAAAGGCAAACAGTAAAATTATGTTATCCGCCAACTAAAAACAAATTCCAACACTATCATATGATATTATCACTCCAGTTTATCTTTTGCACATGAGGTTTATAGATTGATAAAATGATAATCATTTTTATTCTGCTTGCATGAAAGGAAATAAATCTGAGAAATGCTTTAGTTTTCCAAGTGGCTAAATATATAATCCTGGAAGAAGTACAATCCCTTACATTATATCTATATAAAGGCTTGAATTGAAGAATGTCTTTAAAAATAGGGGACATCTGTCTAAACTTGACATCTCCAAGTGTTTGAAGCCATTTTATTTGGTTTAGCTTTCCACTCACGCTTGATCATAATAATTTAGATTTCATTCCTTTTGTCATTCCTTTTGTCTCAACATCCTGTTTTTCCAAACTACATTAATCTGTTACTTTTAATTTATCAGTAAATACTATCACACAGAATCCATTAATCAAAAAAGAAAAAAATCATGGCCTACTGTTCCAAAGCATTAGTAGGTCTTGCTATTACTAATATTTACTTTCCCCATTTTTTAATGGAAAAATTGGGCAATCCATTTTATTATACTTTATTATGCTTGTTATTAATTTTTAATCATCAGTTTCTTCTTTTTCATTAAATGGATCATTAAAGATGGCAATTATGCTCAGGTCATTGCTTACCTGACTCAAAGGTTGAAGAACTTAGCCAAATGCTTAATAAATCTAGTCATTAGCCTTTTGGTTATACACAGCATTACTCAACCTACGTTCAACAAGCGTAATATTTTTGCATCAAACCACATCATCTTTCAAGTTTGTCCTAAAGCTAGCAAGTTTGATATTGCATAGACAACATGGTCTTATTCTTGAAAGAAATATATATATACATATATATATTGAGTTTACACTCATATATATTTAGTTAAGTATAAACTTAACTAATCATAACCCTGACTCAAAAACATTGCATGTTTTATAACATCCATCTCTATGCCTCGATTATGTACTAGATTAAGTTATATGTAACAAATGGCAGTTTGTTTTTCCCTTTTTTTTTTTTTTTTGTCTTTCTCATTTCAAAGAGAGTAGAGTCTCACTAAGCTGTTCTTCGGCACACAACCAACTCTGCATAATGTTAAAGGCGTAAGTAGAAAAATGTATTGAAATATATGCATAAAATGGCATATATTCTTGCAAGATAGGAAGTATGCAGTTGGATAGTATCTACCTTTAAACCTGAGAATTTGTTATTAGGGTTTTTTGCCAGGTTTTGTTGTAGTTGTTGTTGTTTCCTCTCTTTCTCTTTCTCTACAATTGGACAGCATATTGGACAGTGAAATATCTAATATCAGGGCTGTTCTGATTGACATCATGTGACATCACTATTGCAACTAAAATTGTAGATGATATGAAACTAGGTAAAGAATGGACATGCTGGCCATATTCCTTTCCTCAATATCCAAACCCTCAGCCAACTGCCTGAATGAGAGCTATCCATTTCTCCATTGAGGGTGGAGACAGCAGCCAAACGTGGGTTGTGCTCATTGGTCAGAATGTAGGACTGAGCCTGTCAAATCAGCTAAATTCCGCCCCTGTTGCTAGGGGCTCCCAGCTTTTTGCTCAGTCCGTCAGACTGGACAGTTGTGTGGATTGGGTGCTCTATCTGTTTTTAGTGTTAGAGTTGCCCTTTTTTTCTGCTTAACTTTCTTCGGTTTTCGATCATTGGATTCCTTTTCGACTATTCTGCTGTTTTCTGGACTTGGATTTGAATTTCGAGCCTCAGAAGTTCCCTAGGGATCTCTGAGGTCTAATTCTACACTCAGCCCCTCACAAGATTCATCGCTGAAACTGGTCAATCAGTTTAGATTATGGTGGAGCCTTTCGCTCCCGTGGGGGAGGGGTGAGTTGCCGTTTGACCATAGTGGCTGGGCTCCTTATCAAAGGACCGTTTGTGGAGTCTTGCACTCCCTGTTGTTACTGTCAGGCGGCCATTTTTTGGGTATTCAAGCTGAATTGTCTTAACTGGAGCTTTGCGCTCCCTGGCGCTAGCCGCTTGTCGGCTGTGTACAGAAGGCCCTTAATTGGCTATTTTTCAGCAGCGTTTATAACACTGACGGCTCCTTTCTCAGCCGCTTCTGAGCGCTCCAACTCAGACTGATCTCTCAGCTGTTAAGCGCTATCGCCGAGCTTGAAGCGGAGCTTCGCGCTCCCACTGTCATTTGGTTCATTTCTCGGTGGCTTTTGAGCGCTCCGACATTATTGTTCTCAGTTGTTTAGTGCTGTCACCTAGTTTGAAGTGGAGCCTCGCACTCCCACTGTCAATTGGTCCGGCTGCCATTTTGAATACCAGAGCAACGACAATTTCTATTGCCTGAGGGCCTCCCGCCATATTAGGCTGTGCCTGCCCATAATTGCTACGGCCGCCATTTTGATTACCTGCGCAGTGACAATTTGCTTTTGTCTGAGGGCCTCCAACCTATTATGCTGTGCCTGTCTGCTCTGACATTCCCTTCAAAGGGTTTTTTGTCACATTTGCTCCTCTTCTGCCCCGCTCACTTCAGCTTGCTGGCTATATTGTCATTTTAAGAGTTTGCCTCAGTTGCCCTCCACAGATTGACCTAGGGCGTTCTGACCAGCTGGTCTAAGCCTAGAGAGCTTTGATCTCCACTGGTTTCACTTACTTAGTTCAGCCACTCTAAGGCATATCATGCCTAAAGCTCTATCAAAGTCCAAACATGGCCGGAAGGCCACAGTACGAGAGCAATCAGTGGCTTCAATCTAGGAGGACCGTAATCAGGCACAAAAGGAATGTGCCCAAACTAAGCCTATGTGCACAAGCGCAAAGCATCCTTCGATGGCCCCCAAAGCAGTGATCAGTCACAACAGACCTGTAAAGAAGTCACATAAGAAGGCCAGTGACAGTGGGCCTCCACATTCCAAAGTCATCAGGGTGTCTTCTGCTGAACCTATACACGAACCCTCTATGACTCCAGATCAAATGTCCCTACAGGATTACCAGATGTCAGCTGAATCATCTGATGTATGGGGTTCTGCCCCCGGTGTGGGGATAGTCACTGCTGTGGAGTCTAGCGCTCCCACACTCTCGGTGATTAATCCACTACCATCTTCTGTTCCGGTCCGAACCTCTACGAAGGTCGGGCCAGCTCGAGACCAAGTTCCGATCAGTTGGCGTCCAGAGGACATTCAACATATGATTGTGGTGGCAGTGCAACAATCTTTATCAGGACATGGCTTCCCTGCCAACAGACCGGCTTCGGTTCATTCAGTTCCTTCAGACCCTGCAGATTCTCCAGACAGATTCAATATGGAGGATGCTATCTCGCTGGCAGGTTCGGATTCTCCAGCAGTGTCCTGTGTCAGTGGTCACTCTGTTTCAGCAGAGTTGGAACCCCAGGAACCTGAATTGTTGGAGGATGAAGGTTTACCTCCTGACCAACCCGCCTTCACGGGTCTGTTTCCCCAGGCTCTCTTTAAGTCACTTCTGTTTAAGGCGGTGAATACAGCCCAACTGGGGCCTGCTCATCCACCAGAGCCTCCACTGATTGCAGGCTCTTTGAATCCACTGTTTGCCAAACCACCTAAGCCGGTAACTGCCATTCCTACACCTTTGCTCTTCTTGGAGGTCATCCAGAAGCAGTGGTCGTCACCCACTTCAGTTCCTGTGCCATTCCCCACAGACAGAAGGAATTTCACTGTGTCTTCTGACCTGACCTCCTTGCTTCACATACCCTCTGTCAACGCTCCTGTGGTGGCTGTGGCATCCATTCCGGGAGATCCAGAGGAAGGCCTTCGGCCTGAGGAGCACAGATCTGAGCAGGTCCTTCAGAGGGCCCATCTTGGGGTGGCCTGGGCCATCAAATCGGTGACCACCGCTTCTTTCTTTAATTGGGCAACGCTCTTGTGGCTTCACCAGCTCCAGGATAAACTTTCTCCTGAGGACTCGAGATTAAAGCAGGACCTGAATAAGACTGTAGTGGCCATACAGTTCTCTGCAGATGCTACATTGAATACAACTCGATTTGCAGTAAATCCCTAGCCTCTTCCATTATGGCCCGCCGCTTAGTGTGGCTTCGCCACTGGCAGGCTGACGCTAGACATAAATGGCGTCTGGCGTCAGTTCCCTTCTCGGGCACGAAGCTGTTTGGGGAGCATTTACACAAGTTCCTCGTGGAAACCAAAGATAAGAGGAAAATATTACCTGCAGTTTTCCATAGAGGAGAACCTCATTTTTCCCCTTATGTTCCTTGCCCTCAATTTCGATCATCGGAGGGTGGTTTGGGTTCCTCTCGCAGCATGGGTAATTTTAACCCTAGGCAGAGAAGTTTTCAGAAGAGACCACCCAGGGGGAGGAATTTCAGTTCCTGGCAACCCTTTCGAGGGGGAGAGGGTCATTCCATCCATCGCCGTCGTTAGTAGTACTGGGGAACCTCCCATTGGCAGAAGATTGGGCCTCTTCACCAAGGTTTGGGAGCGTACTACTTCGGATTGTTGGGTCCGGGCCTCCATTCAATCAGGGCTGGCCAGTGAATTCTTTTCCACCCCTACTCCCCCTTTGTCTTTTATTCACTGTCCGCTGTCTTAGGTTGCCGAACGTCGAGCCCTTATGGAGTCGGCTATCAATCACCTTCTCGCCATTAAGGCTATTCAACGAGTGCCTAGAGATCAAGCTGGACAGGGCTTCTATTCTTGGGTCTTCTTAGTCCCAAAGTCATCAGGTGGGTGGAGACCTATTCTGGACCTTAAACGTTTGAACCGATTTGTAATCTACCGAAGGTTCAAAATGCAATCCTTGCAATCAATTCTGGACGGCGTACGGAGGGGTGATCTCCTCTGTTCCATAGACCTCACCAAGGCATATCTCCATATCCCCATTCGAATTTCTCATAGGAAGTTCCTTCGTTTTTGTTATGCTGGGGTACACTACCAGTACAGGGCCTTTCCTCTGCTCCCCGTAGTTTCACCAAAATTTTGGCAGCTTTAGCAGCTTACCTCAGGCTTGGAGCCATTCGTCTCCATTGTTACTTGGATGACATCCTCATTATGTCTAGTTCCCCACAGCAGGCCATGTCAGATCTGCAGCTTACCATTCAAACACTGGCTTTTCACGGCTTCTCTGTTAATATAGAGAAAAGCCATCTGACTCCATCGACTAGGATTCTTCATTTGGGGACTATAATTGATTATCTTGAGGGCAGGGTCTTCCTCTCCCCTGAGCTGCAGGCTGGGTTGAAATCCCTGGTTGCTAAAGTTCTGAAGGATAGGAGGGCATCTCCCTTGTTACTCTCAAAACTGTTGGGCAAGATGGTCTCGGCTATCTTAGTCCCTTGGGCCAGGTTACACCTTAGAGACCTTCAGTGGTTTCTCTTGCCTTTGCAGAAGGCTGGCAGGGGCTCCTGTTCAACCAGAGTTGCAGTACCGAAGGAAGTGTTAGCGTCCCTTCGATGGTGGTGATCCCCGGTGATTTCCAACGGCTGCCTGTTCCTAGAGCCTCAATGAGTGATAGTGACCACCAATGCCAGCAAGTTCGGTTGGGGAGCTCACTGCAGGGCGCAAGTTGCTCAGGGCACATGGTCCACCGCGGACGCTGTTCGCAGTATCAATTGGCTGAAGCTCCGGGTGATTTCCCTTGCGCTTCAGGCCTTTCGTCAGCTGGTGGCCGGCACTCATGTGATGGAGCTCACCAACAACACTTCAGCCAAGGCCCATGTAAATCGCCAGGGCGGCACAAGGTCCAGGTCTCTGATGCAGGAAGCCAAACGACTGGGTCTTTGGGCAGAATACCATCTGGCTTCGTTGAAGGCCGACCATATCTCAGGAGATGCAAATGTGATGGTGGATTGGCTGAGCCGCCAGAGAATAGATCACTCGGAGTGGAGTCTCCACCTGCTCCTCTTTCAGATGTTGGTGGACCACTTCAGCATGCCGCAAGTAGATCTGTTCGCTTCCCAGCAGAATGCCAAGCTTCCCCAATTTTTCTCTCATTTCCATTCTCACCAGGCGGAAGCTGTGGATGCCCTGTGCTCCCCTTGGCTGCTTGGCCTGCTGTATGCCTTTCCGCCAATTCCCCTCATCCCGAGGGTCCTTCGAAAACTTCTGGTGGAACAGGCGGAGATCATTCTCGTAGCTCGTAGCTTCGTTAGGCACTATAAATTAGATAAATTTGCCTCCAAGGAGGCTGCCTTTGGGAGGAGAGTGTTACAGGGTGTTGATGTGCGGGGAAGTCTTCTGCCCAGGCTGTTCCCTCCCGTGAGCTGGGACAATGAACTTTGGTATGACCCACGTCTGGCTGCTGTCTCCACCATCAATGGAGAAGGGGCATTGGTCCTATCTGATACGCACCTTCTCGTTGGGTGGAGACAGCAGCCAGCCCCACCCTTGTCAGTCTGGTCACTAATGTTTGTTTCTGTTTTTTTCCACACTCCGAGTCTGTCTTCCTTCAACAAAAGCTGGGAGCCCCTAGCAACAGGGGCGGAATTTAGCTGATTTGACAGGCTCAGTCCTACATTCTGACCAATGAGCACAACCCACGTCTGGCCGCTGTCTCAACCCAACGAGAAGGTGCATATCAGGTAGGACCAACGTCCCTTCTCACATATGTAGGAATCTCTTGGTGAAATCATGTCTTCAAGTAATTTTATTACAAACCTGGTCCTCACCAACCACTCTCCTTCAGTTTAGGGCATTGTTTCTCAAACTTGGCAACTTTAAAATGTTGGCGATGCTAACTGAGGAATTCTGAGAGTTGAATAAAAAAATAACAGAGTTGGAAGGGACTTTGGAGATCTTTTAGTCCACCCATCTTAAGAAATAGAATTAGAAATAGAATAACAGAGTTGGAAGGGACCTTGGAGGTCTTCTAGTCCAACCCCCTGCTTACGCAGGAAACCCTACACCACTTCAGACAAATGGTTATCCAACATTTTCTTTAAAATTTCCAGTGTTGGAGCATTCACAACTTCTGGAGGCAAGTTGTTCCACTGATTAATTGTTCTAATTGTTAGGAAATTTCTCCTTAGTTCTAAGTTGTTTCTCTCCCTGATTAGTTTCCACCTATTGCTTCTTGTCCTGCCCTCAGGTGGTTTGGAGAATAGTTTGACTCCCTCTTCTTTGTGGCAGTCCGTGAGATATTGGAACACTGCTATCATGTCTCCCCTAGTCCTTCTTTTCATTAAACTAGACATACCCAATTCCTGCAACCGTTCTTCATATGTTTTAGCCTCCAGTCCCCTAATCATCTTGATTGCTCTTCTCTGCACTCTTTCTAGAGTCTCAACATCTTTTTTACATTGTGGCGACCAAAACTGAATGCAATAATCCAAGTGTAGTCTTACCTATTCCAAGTGTGGCCTTACCTTATCTTAAGGTTGAGAAACTCTGGTTTAGGAATACACAAGTCTTTTTAGCTTTATTGATAACAACAATTTTTAAATATGGTAGTTTTGCAGTTTGGTAGGGCTGGGATTTTTCCCAAAGCACTTTCATGTGGTCTGTGCTTCAGAAATGAAACATCCCAGAAAGTTCTCCACAGCCTTGGGGTACAGAAGCCACATTAACTTCCTAGAAATATGTTTAACAATTAACTTTATGTTAAAGTTAACAAAGGATAGGTAGACAACAGGTTGTTAAACCTAAATATCCTTTTTAATCTTCCTAATTTCAGGGTGATAAATAGATGTTTGGAACATATTTTATTCTTATGCTTTTACAGCTACTGGAAGGAAGATTGCATTTCATAATTAATTATTTTTTTATGTACAGGGAGCTAATTCACCATCCAGAGACACTGAAAATGAATTGGGATGCCATAACATTTTTCTTAAATGAAAATATAAATAATTAATTTCTTAAAATTTGTTGATTTTTTTTAAAAAAATTAAAAGATAAATTATATAAATACTTGATAAATCTCTTGGAAGTTTTGCAGCAATTCCAGTCGATACTGACAGTTTTTTGAGAAAACAAAATAAAGCGTGCTAGGTTGATATCGTCCTCTGCAGCAATCCATTTACACTTTTAAATCCCTTTCAATGCATTAAAAGCAGTGTTTTTCTTTCCAGCTCCATTTAAGTGTGAAATGTCATTGATTGCACACATTTTCAAACCACTAGTTGGTGAGGTTTGTGTGCATAAAAATGTTTTCCTTACAGCTTCTATCAACTGGAAAATGGTTCCATCTTTGTGGGAGATACATGTTTTAGATTGTTCCGTTGAAGACTGCATATGAAAATTATGATTGGAGCTGGGCAAGGGAAAAGATCTGCTTTTATATTTCATAACAACTGATTACGGCCATATGGGAAGGAAGGAAAGAAGGAAGGAGGAAGGAAGGAAGGAAGGAAGGAAGGAAGGAAGGAAGGAAGAAAGGAAGGAGTTAGACCAGGAAGCCATCTTTCTACCTTTATGCCTTCAGGCTTCAGGCCTGCCACAAATCCTACGGTGGGAAATTGGGAGAGGGCTTGCATAGAGGGAAGAAGATATGAAGTCAAAATAAAATTCTTTATAGAAAGTCAAGGCCAAGGTGCCATGCAGCTGTGTTCAGAAGAGTGAGGAGGTATCTTTTGTTCCAGACGGCACCTGATTGGATGTGTGGTGGACATGTGGGAGAGGGGCAAAGTCTTGAACTTTCTTTTGGGTGTGGAAAACCTGGAAGCTCTCAGATTTGGGTTTTCCCAGATCTGCCAGTATGACATCTCTAATAAAAGTCAGCTTTGGGGAACTTCAAGCCTCGGAGTTTGATTTCACTGGGGGTGTTACTTGGAACCCTGATAGAAGGAGTTTTTGCATGAATGAGATGCATCAAGCTGCCATTTTTAAAAGATATCCCTAAGATTGCAAATACTAACGAAGAAGAACAAAATGTATTTTTGAACCAGTAATGAAAATAAAAATGTATTGTCCCATGTAGGGGTGTATGCGTGGATTTGACAGCAGGATTTGAGAATAAGGTAGAAAAACAAAAGAATATTTGAACAGAAGGAGAAAACTCTGAGTATATTAGAGGTCAGATTTCTGCACTGTTATTAGCTTACATCCATTCCCTCATCATTTCAGGACTTTTTTATTTTTGAGATGTGGGAATAAGCCCTCTGTTTACTGCTGAATTCACAGAAATGTTGTTCAACAGCAAGTGTGCTGGATTTCTGAAGGAACATCATTGCCACAGACCAACAGTAAACAACTCACATCAATCCCTGCAGCCTGAGACTTGAAAGATACTGTTTTAATGGTGGCTGTATCAAAAGTATTTTTCCCCCATCAGTGCTAAATTTAAAAGGATAAAAATACCTTTGAAATAAAAAAAAAGTTTAGCAAGCCAACTCAGGAACTGGGAGGGTTGGAAGGGAAGAAAAATAAGCAGGACAGCAACATGTCTTAGCTTCTATGCAGTGATCACACATTGCCTAATGATACATTAAGCAGAATTTATTTGCATGCATTTGTTAAATTGTTGGTCAAGAACTTGAAGACTTGGGAATTTCTATGATTGGTCTAATATTGTGATAGTTCTTTTATATATTTTTTGAAGAATACTCAGCAAATATTGTTTTGGGGTCACTTCTAGTTTTATACCAAAACCTAAGAAATGTCCAAATACCATCATTATCTAATGCCATCATCATATACAGTATATGTGGTTCAAAGCAAAACTGATTTTGTGAATTCAAATAATTATATTGTTATAATGCATAATGCTCCTATAATTATAAGAAAACCTTTTGCCATTTTATTCTATAATCTCTGTATTTCAGTTGTTAAACCTCAATATTTTATAATCTCTTCTTGTTCCTTTTGAGCTTCTTTGGTTTAATTTAGTATTGCCATTCCTATCAGTAAAACCTCCCCCTCCCCCAGCTACATTAATATTCATAGTGTGATATTCCAGTGGCCAGTCTATCTGAATTCAGAAAACCCATAACATTTTATATGGTCATTCTAAAAAACGTTTCCAACATTATGATCATATTTTGGATAGCAAACCATACTTTTTACATAAACTTTTTATTGCTTTTTAATTGATAGCAAAAAAAAGAAAAAGAACAAAACCATTAGAGAGCATTTCACCGAGGCAGCTGTCGGCGGTGCCATCTTAGTTTTATACATAAATACATATCCTCTTTATGTTTATATAATACATATCCTCTTTATGAAGTGGTGGGATTCAAGTAATTTAACAACCGGTTCTCTGCCCTAATGATTTCTTCCAACAACCAGTTTGCCAAACTGCTCAGAAAGTTAACAATCGGTTCTCCCGAAGTGGTGCAAACTGGCTGAATCCCACCACTGTCTTTATGTTTATTAAATACACTATCAAAGACAAGAGAAAAGAAAAAGAATACAGGTAGTCCTTGACTTAGGACCACAACTGATCCTAAAATTTCTGTTGTTAAGTGAGACATTTGTTAGGTGAGTTTTGCCACATTTTACAACCTTTCTTGCCATAGTTGTTAAGTGAATCACTGCGGTTGATAAGTTGGTAACTGGGTTGTTAAGTGAATCTGGCTTCCCCATTGACTTGGGTTGTGAGAAGATCGCAAAAGGTGATCACATGACCTTGAGACACAGCAACGGTCATAAATATGAACCAGTTGCGAAGCATCTGAATTTTGATCACATGATCATGGGGATGCTGCAAAGATCGTAACTATGAAAAACGGTCATAAGTCCCATTTTTCAGTGCCGTTGTAACTTTGAACAGTCACTATACAAACTATTGTAAGTTGAGGACTACCTGTATATAAAATTGCTTTAACAAAAAATAAAGACAACAAAGAAAAAAATCATTATAACATTAGAGTTATAAGTCTATATATGTAGTACTTGTCTGAGGCAAATATTATTCATGTACATATGTATATTTCGAATCCATTTATATGACCATCTTTTTTTTAACCTGCATAAATGGGTCTCCTATTGATATTATACTTATCTAAAGGCAATCTTCTCATAAATGCCAACTGCAATCAAGTCTTCAGTCCATTGACTAAATGGAGCCATGTGTTTTTCTTCCCAATGCTGCAATATCAGCCTTTCAACACTAGTAAAGGCACAGAGAAATCATTTATGTAGTCCGATTGTCAAATTCTATGTACCAGAGATATACTCCAAAATAACATCTTCTGAAAACTTTAGCTTTTGTTGTGAAAAATTGTATTTATATAATCCACTACTTTCACCCCAAACTGTGTAAATATAGGACATTGGAGAAACATTTTAAAAAAACATTATCCTTCTTGCATCTCCAACAAAGTGCTGCTTTTGACAGTCCTTTTCTATACAAACATAACAGAGTCCAATAAATATTACTTATTCTGTAAGTTGTAATTTGAAGTTCATTGATACTCTTCCTATAGAAGTTAAGACACTCTCTCATTATCTAGGCAATATAGGAAGCTCCAATTCTTGATTGCATTCATTTCTTAATACCAGAAGCCTCTGAACTGAACTCATGTGATTGTGGTGTGGAAAATAGAAGGAGGAAGGAGTATTGGGTATGTTTGCCATCTTGAGTTATATATAAAAAATAATAAAAATGGAGTCCCAGCTGATTGGGAGGAAATGGGGTTTTGTAACAACCTTCCCCTGGAGTGGTGTGGGAATGGAGATTTTACAGTATCCTTCCCCTGCCATGCCCACCAAGCCATGCCATGCACACCAAGCCACACCCACAGAACTGGTAGTAAAAAAATTTGAAACCCACCACTGCACTGAACTATATCTTTCAAAGATCCTGGAGCACTGGGGAACTGCCAGAGGACTGGAAAAGAGTTGATGTAGTTCCCATTTTCAAATAAAATGAAAAAAAAAAAATAGATCCAGGAAACTACAGACCCATCAGCCTGACCTCAATACCTGGGAAGATTCTGGAAAAGGTAATCAAGCAACGAATCAGCGAACACTTAGAAGCAAACAAAGTAATAACCAAAAGCCAACACAGGTTTGTCAAAAACAGATCATGCCAGACTAATCTCATTGCATTCTTTGACAAAGTGATGAAACTAGTAGACCAGAGGAATGCTGTTGATATAATTTACTTTGACTTCAGTAAGGCATTTGACAAAGTAGACCATAGCCTACTACTTGATAAAATAGAAAAATGTGGGTTAGACAGCATCACCACCAGATGGATTCGTAACTGATTGACCAACTACACTCAATGTGTAGTCCTCAACGGAACTGCATGTACATGGAGGGAGGTATGCAGTGAGGTACCTCATGGCTCTGCTTTAGGCCCAATATTCTTCAACATATTCATCAATGATTTGGACAAAGGGATACATGGGAAACTCATCAAATTTGTAGACGACACCAAGCTATCAGAAATAGCCAACACTCCAGAAGATAGGCTTAAGATACAGAAGGATCTTGACAGACTTGAACATTGGGCACTATCTAACAAAATGAAATTCAGTGGTAAAAAAAGTAGGGTTCTACATTTAGGCCAAAAAAAAAAAAAAAAAAAAATACACAGGTACAGTATATGTGGTACCTAACTCAATAGTAATAACTGTGAGAGGGATCTTGGAGTTCTAGTGGACAATCACTTAAATATGAGCCAGCAATGTGTTGCAGCTGCCAAAAAAGGCAACACAGTTCTAGGCTGCATAAACAGCAGGATAGAAACTAGATCATATGAAGTGTTAATACCACTTTATAATGCCTTGGTAAGGCAACACTTGGAATACTGCATCCAATTTTGGTTGCCACAATGTAAAAAAAATGTGGAGACTCTAGAAAGAGTGCAGAGAAGAGCAACAAAGATGATTAGGGGACTGGAGGCTAAAACATATGAAGAATGGTTGCAGGAATTGGGTATGTCTAGTTTAATGAAAAGAAGGACTAGGGGAGACATGATAGCACTATTCCAATATCTCACGGGCTGTCACAAAGAAGAGGGAGTCAAACTATTCTCCAAAGCACCTGAGGACAGGACAAGAAGCAATAGGTGGAAACTAATCAGGGAGAGAAACAACTTAGAACTAAGGAGAAATTTCCTAACAGTTAGAACAATTAATCAGTGGAACAACTTACCTCCAGAAGTTGTGAATGCTCCAACACTGGAAGTTTTTAAGAATAGATTAGATAACCATTTGTCTGAAGTGGTGTATAAGAATTCCTGCCTAAGCAGGGGGCTAGACTAGAAGACTTCCAAGGTCCCTTCCAACTATTCTATTCTATTCTATTCTATTCTATTCTATTCTATTCTATTCTATTCTATTGTATGGTTTTTTACTTTTTAAAGGATACTTAAAGTAAAGTAAAGGATATTAGTTATTCTAGTATCTCAGAAGCTGACAGTGCTGCTGGTACAAACAATATTGTTAGCAAATGTAACTGTAAATATTGCTCTTGGGTTTCATCTAATAGATATTGATCTCTTAACACAGAATATGTTAAAAATTCATCTTCATTATCTGCCAGTTGATCCAAAGTGAATATCTCCATTTCCATTTCATTTTTCCATTTCACCATCTTTCTCCCAATTTTTAAAATCAATTTGGCAAAGGAAAAAGGAACAAATCTTTTTTTATTAGACATTGCTTTCCATAACTTTGTAGCTGATATCATTGTTTCTATACTGTCTCCACCCAACCAATGTTTTATATATGTATATTGCAAAGTTGCCTGAATTGAAAAGTAGGGGGGAAAGTGACAAAAAAAGAAGACAGAAACAAGAAAAGGAAGAAAAAGCAGAAAATATGAATAGAAATATAAAGAAATGGCATCCAGTCTTCCTCTCAGTAGTTATACATGCAATTTCCCCCCGCCCTCTCTCTCTGTCTCTAGGATTACATCATAATTCCCTCCTTTCTATAAGCTATTTCTGTCCAAACCATAAGCCACACAATCATTGTCTTTTTTATTCAAATAATCTCTAACAACTTCCAATCATTAATGAATATCAATAATGGTCTTTCTCTAATCAAAGAAGTCAGTTTGGCCATATCAGCAAGTTCTGTCAGTTTCAACAACCATTCATTCCTCCATGATGGATAGTGCCAAATCTTTCCATCTTTGTGGATAGGATAATCTCACTGCAGTAATCATATACTGAAGTAATCTTCCTGGACTCTTTATGAACTAGGCATCTATTAGTCTTAAAAGGAAAAGTTCTCGTTTCAACTGAAATCCTTATCAGTGTGGATTTGCATTATCTGTTATTGTGACATTTTCTTCTTGTAAGTTTAGTATGACTTTCTTTTCTTTTTCTTTTTGCAATTTATATGCAATCATTTCCCCCGTTTATTTGCAGATTCAAATGTTCTTTGTTTTGCATAATTCATCATTATTTCCATCTCACTCATTGTTATCATAGATAATTGCCTCTGTAGAAGCTTCATTTGATGGGTAATAGTTGTCCACCCAGGAGACTTTTTAAACACTTCTTTTTAACCTCATCCAAATCACTTTCATTTTCTTTTTAAATTCATTGTTACATTGTATGAAATATCCTTCTATGAAAACTTTACTTGCATCCCCAATTTCTGTGCCTTTATTACGAGCATTCTCAAAAAAATATATATATATTACCTTCCTTTTTTGCAATCCTCCATGACTGTTTCCTTTTGCAAAGACATCTCATTCGATTCCCAGCTGAAAGAGCCAATTTTCCTTATAAAAGTTAAAGTCACTGTGTTGTGGTCTGAAAAAGTTTTTGGTAATTGTGGTAGAATGTCCAGCTAGCCTGGAGGAAGGTGTTAAGAAGGGGCTAAGCTTAGAATCCTTGCACTCCAGGAAGCAGCACCGGCCTGCCCTCCCACAGAAGCCTTAGCTGACTGCTCCCAAAGGAATGCAGTCAGCCTGGTGAAATTCTTGCAATATAGATGACTAACAATAAAGATTATTTTTGAGACTATTCACAAATGGTTCTGTTTGCTTGCACCTGACAGCAATAGCTCTGATTTATTAACATTATGCTGCTTTATTGTCTTATTATTATTGTCCCTAATAACTAATTGCTGAATTAAACTATTTCTTCTTTCACTGTACTCTTTTATTTTAAAGGCCTGATCAAAGATTATAATTTTAAAAAATCCTAACCCTCTGATTAGGTACAGATATGTTTTTTCTTAAATGTTGCAAATATACTCTCGACTTAAATGGGCCAACCTTATGAATTGATGTACCCGCAAATCAACATTTAATCATAATATATGAATGACTTCAACATTTCTGGATGGAAGCCTCAATATATGCAGTCCTTGTCCTGTCCCAAAAGCTTACAAGCAGGTAATATTTACTCTTAGGCCATTTCTCCACGTTCATTTCACCAGAAAGCAAACATACCCTGAAAGCATTATTTTAATGCCTTGACCTTAATCTTACCTCCAGTTCATGAGTGAGATGGTTGAAGTCATTCTTAGCTGCACTAGTTTTACAGAATTGTTTTCCTCCCTTCTTTCAATGGTGTCTAAGAATAGCCTCAAGGCATATAAAGTCTGTTAGGCTATCTGACCTTGTACAGAAGTTGCGTGAATGGCAATAAGTGGAAACACAGGCAATAGTGATGGGTTAGGGATCAATAATTTCATTACAGTAGAGTTTTCAGTTGACTCAAGAATGAATGGAGAACATTTAAATTAAACTGTGAGGAAAGGCCTAAGGAATCATTACCCAAATAAAATGTGTCCAAAACAAGGGGCATTTTGGCATAAAGTAATTCAGTTAAAATATTAGGCTTCGTTGGGTTCTTGTGTTTTTTGAGTTTGGTTTTCTTATAGATGTTTTGTTACCAGACAAGGTAACATCATCAGTGGTTTAACATGGGGTGGTGAGATTTCTTGGCTGTCAAGTGAAAACTCACCCATGTCTGGGTTTGGACAGGATATGTTGATTTCTGGTATTGTTTCTTCTTTGATTGGAATGCTATCATCAGGTGCTTATTGCAATCATTAAATGTTGATTCCTATTTTTCTGGGTGTTGGTTAATAGGGGTATGATAAGAGACAATGTTCTCTGGCCTATTTGCCATTTTCTTTGTTTCTGGTTGTTTCTTTTGAATGGCTCACATGTGTATGTCTGTTGCTTGCTAATTTATGAGAATACCAGTCCTCCAGGAATTCTCTTACATTCTTAGACCTGGCTTAGTCTAAAATGTCTATAGCATCCTAGTTGAAACTGTGGTTAAACTTGTCTGTGTGCTGTGAAAGTAATACATTTTCATTGAGTTTTCTGACCTCCCAAGTGATATTTGTGGCCGCATTCTGACAATATTTCACCTTTTTGTCCCACATAAGTATTTTTCACAGGTCTTGCATTGTGTGTTGTAAACGGCTCCGCCTTATCTTATTTAGCTAATGGGTATTTGCGATTGTTTAGGACATCTTGAATTGATTTTGTGGGTTTGTGGGTTCCCTGGTAACCCGTTGGTGATTCTGACATGTTTTTAATATATGGAAGAACTACTCTTTTCATAGATTATGTCTGTCCTGTGGTTAGTTGCATGGATCGATGCTTCCTAATGAAGATTTATTTCATTTATTTCTTTGTTAAATTTATTTGTTGGCTATCTCTCTGTGGGGCTCTGTGGGGCTTACAACAATAAAAATGAAGAAAGGAAAAGAGCATAAACAGAAGTAAAATAATAGAACAATAAAATAAACAATGAAAAAGAATACAAGTATTGTGCAGTGGCCTTTAGTAGGCAAGAACCAGACCAGCATATCTGCAACAGAATTTATTGACTCAAACAATGAAACTGAGGAACTGCAGGCAATAGCCTGTGATTTATACTCTAGGCCCACAGTGCCTTAACGAATCATAAACTTGAAAAACCCGCCCACATATAATTGTTCTGAACTTCCTTCCAACAGTTGGAGTCATGTAAAGGTTAGTTTCACTTTAGATCAGATTAATAGTTAGGGTCATCTTAATCCCCTTTAGAACAACTATATACATTTAATACATAACAACAAGAATGCATTAATATGATAATAAAAATATGGATAGGTAGAGAGCAGAGAGTGAGAGGGGGAGGAAGAGTTCTACCATCAATCCAGCAGCCATCTCCAGTATGCAATTCCCCCATCTGGTCCCCAGGCCAACTGGCAGAGTCTATTGGGTTGTTGCTGTAGTATTTTGAATATTGGTTGGATTTTGATTTTCTTGTGGCACTGTGGTAGTAAATTGATGGAATATTCATTCACCTTTATGAGGTATTTGAGTTCTTTGGTGAACTCCTTAGCTCAAATGTTGGTTTGCATATTTTAGGGTGCTCTAGAAGTGATTTTGCAGCTAGCTACAAATTTTAAACAAAAGAACAACAAAACTTGACAGCAAATCATTCCATAAGGTAATTAAAAATAATGCAAGTGAAAACAAATGCTTAAACATTCACAGTACCCCAAACAATGAAAAAGCAGTAGCTAGAGAATATGAAAGCTGTAGATTATAAAAGCTGTAGCACAAATTCTTGTTCCTGGTCAAGATTACCCTTTTCTCTCTCTGTCATCTTTACATAAATACCAACCTATTTCAAGTATCCAGAGTTCACGTAAATCAGTGCTGTTTGGGGTAGCTAAACTTAATCATATGAGAGCTAAAAATGAGGAACAGATCACATTCACGTAGCCCCTTCTCCAATTTTCTTACAACATCTGCTTAACTTCTAACCTCCCACATTGGGAAGAATAGAATAGAATAGAATAGAATAGAATAGAATAGAATAGAATAGAATAGAATAGAATAGAATAGAATAGAATAGAATAGAATAGAATTCTTTATTGGCCAAATGTGATTGGACACACAAGGAATATATCTTTGGTGCATATGCTCTCAGTGTACATAAAAAGAAAAGATACATTCATCAAGAATCATAAGGTACAACACTTAATGATAGTCATAGGGAACAAATAAGCAATCAAATCATATTAGAAAACAGTCAATATAAATCTTAAGGATACCAGCAACAAGGTTACAGTCATACAGTCATAAGTGGGAGGAGATGGGTGATAGGAATGATGAGAAGATTAATAGTAATGCAGACTTAGTAACTAGTTTGACAGTGTTGAGGGAATTATTTGTTTAGCAGAGTGATGGTGTTTGGGGAAAAACTGTTCTTGTGTCTAATTGTTCTAGTGTGCAGTGCTCTATAGTGTCATTTTGAGGGTAGGAGTTGAAACAATTTATGTCCAGGATGTGAGAGGTCTGTAAATATTTTCACAGCCCTCTCTTTGACTCGTGCAGTATACAGGTCCTCAATGGAAGGCAGGTTGGTAGTAATTATTTTTTCTGCAGTTCTAATTATCCTCTGAAGTCTGTGTCTGTCTTGTTGGGTTGCAGAACCAAACCAGACAGTTATAGAGGTGCAGATGACAGACTCAATAATTCCTCTGTAGAACTGAATCAGCAGCTCTTTGGGCAGTTTTAGGTTTCTGAGTTGGCACAGAAAGAACATTCTTTGTTCTTTCTGCACCAACAGGAAGGAAAAAATTCCCACCAACAGGAAAGAAAAACTCATCCATCTTTGAAAATGTTTTCTCACCCAAAAAACTTCTTCAGTTCTGAAGATGCTTCTTGGATGACAAGCGAAATGTTTTCAAAGGAAAAAAAAACAAGAAAGTCCAGTTGCCTTTTCAAAAAGGCATTTTTGGGACAATGAATGGCCAAGGGCATTTGACTGAAGACTGTGCAGAGAAAGGAAGGCAGTGTTAAACAGTGAGCCAGTGGCCTGCTCTTATTGGCTTCCCAACAAGAGCAATAAAATATTCCTCCCCACTTTCTACTCATGAAAATAAAAAGAAAACTGGATAATTAAAATGATAATGGGATATCTATACAAAGATTGTTTAGTAATTATATGAGTATATTTGGATATTGTTTTAAGAAACAAGTATATTGAATGCTCGCTAGCTTCATAAATTAAGAACTTCACTTATAAGCAAAGAATGATAGGGGCACATAGCTAGTAAAAAATTAAATAGTTTCCACCACAAATAAATAAAACAAGAGAAAGAAATAAACAAATGACTGTTTTGCTAATAACTGGCATGCCCATTCACTATTGGAACTGAATTTACAGATAAAATAATCACATCAGATCTTTCTCTATTATTATCTTTTAAATTGTGGCTGCAATTATCATTTGTACTTTGTATAAAATGGGCATGTTATTATCCTTTGAATTTATGTTACCAATACAAACAAATTAAATTAAAGTGTGCAGTGGCCCTTTGTGCACAGCTTAGCTACTTGTAAAATGTCAAGTGCTGAAGAGGAAATTATTTCCTTTGTTACAGAAAGCTCAGAGTTGCTTATTATTAATTGTTAATAAAAAAAATGAAATGATTGGATTTTCAAGGTTTGTTTTTTTATTTTTTACTTTCTTAAATTCAAAAGAGAAGATAATGTCCTGTTTTACAGAAGCACTAGAATTTAAAATAAACTTCTCCCTAGGTATTAAAAGAGGCATTCTTGCAGATACAGATTTATTTCTATCTAATAAAGTTTTAATTAGCACTTTCAGTTTTGCGATTTGGCAGGTTATAAGGGACATAAAATTATAGCTTTGAATCCTGGAGTACTGCTGAGTCATTAAACAATTCTCAGAGTTTTTTTTCTCCCTCTTTTCAGGAATATGCTTCCCTTATACTTCTTCTGTCTGTTCTTACCTGTGGTGCTTATTAAATAATGAGAATTCTTTCTATAACAGACTAAATATCAGCTGTAGCAAAAAGCAAGTTATATTTTGTTTGTGAAAAAGAATTGTGCCTTAATAACCAATATATATCTTTTAAAACCTACAAGAAACAAGAGAGGTTCTTAATACTGATTACATTTCCCCAAATATAAGTCCAAGTCTAAAGCAGAAATAAACTGAACTTATCATAAACAATTTGGCAATAAAATACTTCAAGCAAGTAATGATCTTCATGTGTTGTATTAACAACCTTCAAGTTTCATTTAGTGTATATATATATATGTGTATATATATATATTGAACCCTGAAATAAGTGCTTGGCCTTATTGCTATGTACTCAAAAGCCTGATTGGGCTTATTATCAGGAGATGTCTTATTTTGGGGAAAACAGGGTACTAAATAGATTTCATTAAAGCAATATTGTTATTTGTTTATATTTCTTAACTGCTTGCAGTGTTCTCTTATATAGTTATATTACCCATGAGTTTACTGTCATCCAATCTGTTTTTAAAATCATAGTCAAGAAAATTGCTATCTTTTCCATTATGGGATAGAAGAAATAAACTGGAGTTTATTTAACATATAGATGGCTTTGTATTCCAAAACATCAGATGTTCTTAGCAAAAAGTTTTTAAAAGCTATAAACAGTATGAAACATTCTGTGGAATGATCAATTTCAGTTTCTACCACAAAGAATATCACCATCTGACATTTTGCACTAACATAAGAATTTAGAGAAAACCACTGCTAAACAACATCCAATGTCTCAGCAATGCATTCACTAAAATATCTTGCAATGTACTTACCAAAAGAAAGTCTTGCTCATCTTCAAATAAGTTTTTCTATTACTTTATAAACTGTTATATTCAGTGATCAGGGAAATTGCAGAAAGTGTGTGTGTGTATGTATGTATGTATATGTAAAAGAACTGAAATGGAAATGGGCTGGTAACATGCCAAGAAGAACTGATGGCAGGTGGACCAAGGCAGTTATAGAATGGATCCCACTTGATAAAACAAGATCTAAAACAAGATGGATCATTGACACCAGCAAGTATTGTGGGCCCAATTGGCAAAAGAAAGATCAAGACTACAGTATATTGGTTGGAAACATGCGGAAGAGGCCTTCATCCTACAGAGGATAGACAATGGCTAAAATGATGATGATGATGATGATGATGATGATGATGATGATGATAAAGAAGAAGAAGAAGAAGAAGAAGAAGAACATGTGCATATACATACATACACACAAACTTATTTGTGTGTGTGAGTGTGTATGTGTGTGCACATAGCAATAGCAATCCCTAGTGCCGTGTAACGGGGTGAGCGCCCAATACTTGTCCCAGCTTCTGCCAACCTAGCAGTTTGAAAGCACATAAAAAATGCAAGTAGAAAAATAGGGACCACCTTTGATGGGAAGGTAATAGTGTTCCATGAGCCTTTGGCGTTTAGTCATGTCGGCTACAGAACCATGGAGACATCTTCAGACAGTGCTGGCTCTTCGGCTTTGAAACTGAGATGAGCACCGCCCCCTAGAGTCGGAAATGACTAGCACATATGTGCGAGGGGAACCTTTACCTTTACCATACAGTGCTTTATAGCCCTCTCTAAGTGGTTTACAGAGTCAGCATATTGCCCCCAACAATTTGGGTCCTCATTTTACCGACCTGGAAAGGATGAAAGGTTGAGTCAACCTTGAGCCTGGTGAGATTTGAACTGTCAAATTGAAGTCAGCCAGCAGTCAGCAGAAGTAGCCTGCAGTACTGCACTCTAACCACTGCGCCACCATGGCTCAGGTGTACTCTCTTGATATTTAGCTATCATGTATTCTTATAAATCAGTGTAACAATTTGCTGGTAATAGAAGCATTTCAAATTTCATGAAACCAGTAACTGTTTAAATAATACTTTGTAATTGGGGACAGTTATTTCACTATCTCAGCATCTTCAGCAACCCAGCAGTCAAGCAAAATCAGTTGAACCTAATTAGGAAAAACAGAAAACCTAGTTTAAATTTGATAAATAGTGTGTAGTAGCAACGTCAAATCCTTATTTCTGTCTCTGTTCTTTAAGCACCTAACCATTGTTTTTGAATCATAATCATAAGTTTTCAAGAATTCTGACTATTATGCATTTACTTTTCTGGAATAATCCTCCTTTTCTCACTCACCCTGTTTTTCTATTTTAATCCTTTAAATTTAATCCTCTGACTACAATAATGCTATATTCCCAAATGTGGTACACAATCAATACTTTAGAAAAATATGTCTATAGGAACAAATTACACTATCACAGAGGTTGCCATGGAAGCAGTAATTCAAACGTGGTTAACACTTTCACATTCAAAATGTGGTACCAACACCTTATTACATTTAATTTGTGCACCTGCAAAAGCATTGTGAGGAAAGAAAGAAAGAGATTACCTGAATTATTTAGTGTTTGGGATATTGTTCTCCATAGATTTCTACAGATATTATGTAAATGATACATCCCAAAATATTAGGCAGCAGAATTTGGGTGACTTTGAGTGGGCAGGGGATTTGCAGTGAGTAGGCTTTATTGCAATAGATGGCATCCATTTTACAAAATAAAATTTCTTCTTACCCTCCACCCTGTAATCCCCTTCAGGAAACCCCAAAGCTGCTCTAAAGGGACACCCAATGTGCTACAGAAGGTTGATGAATGCACCAGGAGCAGAGGAGAACAAATATGATCCACAGCAATCTATCAACAGATGTGGGGTCCAGATGTTACAAATTACAAGAGCCAAAAGCTCTATATTGACTATTGTGGATGTACTATGAGGCCTGGGATGATCTGTTTTTTTGACATTTCTTTCAAAGGAGCATTCTGGAGAAGTGTTCCTGCGTGAAATGTAGATCTTGGGCTAATCTAGTTCCAAAGTAGTGATATAAAAGTTCTGTTCCCTTCAGAAGGGAACTTCTCCCACTGGTCATTTTATAGATTGGGGAATTTGGCGAGCCACAGAGATGAAAAAAAAAGTGTTCCAAAAAAGTGTCCAAGAAACAGTTCCAAATGATAAAGTGAATTTTAAAAAATACCACTGTGAAAAATTTATATGAAATTCTGATACACACAAACACAGAAGGGGAAATTTCAATATAGTATTATACACAACTAGCTTCTCCTGAGTCAGAAAACTGTATGGTCTTCTCAGATATTATTTCCGTGAACTATCATAATTGAATTCATTTGCTCCTGGAAGCACGAAGCCGAGAACACCAGCCTGAAGATGACGAATGAGACTTCGTCGAAACGTCGCCAAGACACTTCCAATTTTACGTGGGAGAAGACCCGAATAAACATACATACATACATACATACATACATACATACATACATACATATTCTTTCTAGCCAGGTTTTACCTATGTAGTTGATGATGGCTTGTTAGCCATCATCATTAGATGATGGCTAACGAGCCAGAAATAGATCTATATGAGTCTCTCACTAAGCAGCATAGGGCAGCATAGGGCCTGCTGGCTGCCAGAAGAAAAAAGCCCAGAATCGAGTGGATGTGACTCCACTGAGCTAGGGCTGTAGAAAAATCTTGGCTATGTAGGAAAAACCTGGCTAAAAGATATAGATAGATAGATAGATATAAAGATATATATATATGTGTATGTGTATATGTGTGTGTGTGTGTGTGTGTACACACACACACACACACACACACATATATATATATATATATTCTTTTTAATTCATAGGCTTAAATGTATGATATTTTTGTAATCAGGGTTTTTTCCTATGTAGATAAAGTTGTTAAATAATCAGAGAGGCAATCTCATCTACTCGGTTCTGGGCTTTTTTCCTTTCTAACACCTAGCAAGCTCTAACTGTTAGGTGGGAGACCTAAATAGATCCATTTCTAGCTCGTTAGCTGTCATCAGTAGGCCACACCCATATCCTCCCTGTAAAGGTACAGTATCAATGTTCTTACTTCTTCGTAGGGTTTATGTGTGTTTTTCTTCTAGCCAGGTTTTCCCTACGTAGCCAAGGTTTTTTTGTAGCTCCAGCTCAGTAGAATCTCATCTACTCGGTTCTGGGCTTTTTTCCTTTCTAACACCTAGCAAGCTCTAACTGCTAGGTGGGAGACCTAAATAGATCCATTTCTAGCTCGTTAGCTGTCATCAGTAGGCCACACCTATATCCTCCCTGTAAAGGTACAGTATCAATTTTCTACACATATACACATATACATACATACATACACACACATTTATAAAACAGTACTTTTGACTAGGTGAGGTTTAGCTGCCTAACAAACCAATACTACATCATCATCTTCAACTTCTTCATCATCTTCATTATCATCATGCCTTCACATTTGCCAGGTAATAGCTGCAGATTAGGTACTATAAACCTACATAAGCAATCCATTAATAAAAAAAGAAATGGACGCAGAAAAGATTAATTATCAACTGGCACACTTATAAAGAATGAAAATGATGACATATTTCTAATGATTTTAATAATTTGTCCTTGCTTCTGCTGCCAGTAAGATGGATAATTTCTACAGTTCTCTTAAAAGTTGTATTTCCTATGGACCTCTGGGAGTCCTCACAATCTATGTTATCTTTCTACCATAGAAGCCATGGATTAAATGGCATTTCAACAAGAAAAAGTGTAAAACTTACTTTTGAGACATTCTAACTGGTGCAATGAGACATAATTATCAGAAATGGTAGACGTGATCTCAGAACCACTGAACCATATCTTTTAAACATTCTGGAGCACTGGGGAATTACGAGAGGATTAGAAAAGAACTGATGTAGTTGCCATCTTGAAAAAATGGATCCAGGAAACTACAAACCTATCAGCCTGGCATCAATACCTGGGAAGATTCTGGAAAAGATAATCAAGCAACAAATCTGCCAATACCTAGAGGCAATCAAAATCATAACAAAAGCCAACATGGGTTTGTCAAAAACAGATCATGCCAGACAAATCTTATTGAATTCTTTGAGAAAGTAACAAAATTAGTAAACCAGAGAAATACTGTAGATATAATTTACTTGGACTTCAGTAAGGCATTTGATAAAGTAGACCACAAGTTACTACTTGATAAGGTAGAAAAATGAGGGTTAAACAGCATCACCACCAGATGGATTTGTATGTTAATGGAAATTCATCTACATGGAGGAGAGTATGCAGTGGGGTACCCAAGGCTCTGTCTTAAGCCCAGTACTAAGTACTATCTCCACTAAGATAGATGGGGAACTCATCAGTGGTGGAACTCATCAAATTTGCAGATGACACTAAGCTGGCAGGAATAGTCTACACTTCAGAAGACAGACTTAAGATACAGAAGGAGCTTGACAGACTTGAACATTGAGCCCTATCTAACAAAATAAAATTCTATGGTGAAAAAGTAAAGTTCTACATTTAGGCAAGGAAAACCATAACTGTGAAACCACAACTCTTTTTATTATTAAGGTGAACTGATCTAGAATCCTTTACCTTACCTCAGAAGGCTAGCTATATATATATATATATATATATATATATATATATATATATATATATATATATATATATGTACGAGATGCCATTGAAATAGAAAAAAAGACCATATTGCATGAATAAATGGGATGACACTTCACGTCTGCCTACTATTTGGAAACCTGCTCTCATAGATAGACGAATCTTAACACCAAATATAAAACATAGATCAAGCATTAATCAAAAAACATGTACAAATCCCAACCAAATCATATTCAAACCAGCCACAAAGATGAAGCCCTGCCACCTAGTGGAGAAAAACCGACCATACACCCGAAGCCAAGCCAATAAACACATACTGAGACTCCCAACCAATCAGAATGAAAAGGTGGAGCCATCCCAGACTACCAGCACCAGATTTGAAATAGTAACGGCAGTTACTGCAAAAGACTCCTCACATAAGCCTGATGATAGCAGATGAGATTCTGTTGAAACGTCACTTCTACCCTTTTAGGGATATATCCACAATTACACGGAAAGAAACCCGAAATATTAACTATACACACATATATACCCATGAAAACTTACACACACACACACACACACACACACACACACACACACACATATATATATATATATTTAAGATTTATATTGCAACATGTATCACAAAATCTACCAAGCTAGATGGTAGATATGGTATTTGTGACTCTCTAAAATAATAGATTGTAAAAATATGAAATGGAGAAAACCTTATAGATCATCCGTGGACACTTTGCTCAGTTTAGAAATCTATAATACTATGGATTTATCTGGTCTCCATCTGAAAAACTACAGGGGGAAGTCTATCAGATTACTCTGCTGCTTCATATACACCTGACTCTGTTTTTGAAAGGAAGGAGAGAAACTACCAGAATTATAGAAATGATTATTGCTATATACATTTCATCATTCAGTGAAAGCTATAGGAAATTCTGATATTTTATTTCTGTATGTTGGGTTTGAATCAACTAGTCTGTTATTTTTCCCCCAGTATCTTTGGTCTTATTTAGCTATGAAACTGTGAGTCCTAATCATAAATTGTAAGATTTGGAAAAGAGGGGTGTGTGGGATTTGCAGGAATATGAAATAAGAAAAATCTAACTCTGATGTAGAAAGGGCATTCTTACATCGGATCCTAATTTTAGTTTCTTCTTTGTTGGCTTTCTAACAGGAAACATCAGAGAAAATTTCCTGTCTTAAATGTTTTTCTTCCAGTTTAGCTGATGTCCCTTAAAATATAAACATTAGCCATGCTTATGTTTCTTCAAACATAAGTTTGAAGAAATGCAAAACAAACAATGGTTTCTTTTCAAGAAGCTTTTTTTAATGCAACATAATTGGATGTTGAGCAATTTATTTTTATTTGCATCACCTTGTTGCAGATTCATAATTTGAAAGATAAAATAAGAGTGCAATCCTTTAAATGAATGCTCCTGGGAAAAAGCACATTTTAAAGAAAATAATGTACTAAAGGAACAATGTCTATCATCTGGGACAGAAAAAAAGGAGCCAAACTGCCTACACCTGAATATAGCAAGTACAACAAGAGCCAGATTCAAAATCAATGACATATGACATGCCTGCACGACAGAATAGATTTAGACCAATCGATAACTGAAAAGGAAACAGCCCAGAATACATGTTATGAATAATGCAGGTCACATTGGTCCCTCCATTTAAAAATGCCAATGGAGAGCTCCCTTTTGTAAAGAACCCTTGGCTCATTTGAGTGAATAATAAATAATATTCCCGTTTTTAAGTGCAACTGTCATTCGCTTCCATAAAATAAATTATAAATCATGCTTCCTTTTCATTGGCTTGAGATATGTGAATTACTTGCAGTCACTCCAGGTGTGTGGTTATTTATTATGGAATCCACTGACATTCTCTGCTGCGGTGAGAAACAGCAGGGAAAGAGTGAGTAAGTACTGTCACTTCCCCGCTTTATTGGAAATGGCGTCTGAAGCCTCAAAACTAAGGCAGCTCAAAATGGCCCTCGGAAGTGCTGAATCAATTGTGTCTATGGTGCAACAGAGCTTAAGAAGCAAAGGTTCTTCCGCATTGATTTTATCGTAATGTGTGTTGTTGTTTCGACCTGATTTATGAACACTCAGCTGTACGCTGCTCAGAATTGGCTTTGATTGGAACAGCTTATAAACTAAATAAAATAAATAGATTCTTCTACACATACACACAACCTCCCTGAGATTATGCTGCCCCAAAATGGCAACATTTGAGAAAGCAATCAGAGATTCCAAAATTGCAATGAATAATTTAATTATCCAGGCCTATTGTTCTGATATGTATTGGGGGCATAGAGGGAGAGATATTTTTCCTCTACAAGAGACCAAAGAAAACATTTTTAGAAGAAAGAAAGTAAAAAGGAAGGGAAAAATAATAAAGCGAAACATTACTTTCCTTTTTTTTCTCTTTTCTTTTTGTTCAATATGGCTTTAAATAAGGCGTCTTCACCACTAGCCCTTTCCCCCTGTTGTTAAGCTTTTCCCATAGATGACTTTAGTTTAAATTCGAGGCTATAATGGAATAATTTCTCCCTCACATCCTCATTACATTGTCTCCCATGCCAAAGGAGAAGAATAAGATGCATTTGTCATAAATAAATCCCAGTGCAGCATATATTGAAATACAAAAGCAGAAGATCCATTCTATCCAAATAGCTTGACAATCATAAGCCTCAATACAAATGTAAAAAGTTCCATGAAGATTATTCCTTTATGGTACTCTTTATGGTACCTGCCCTGTACCATACATGCAGCAGCCCGCTCCAACCTATTATATCTGAATTTCTGGATAGAAGTTCAGGTATCAGAATTCTTTTCTGACAGAAACAATAAAATCTTTGTTATCTTTTCCTCTTGTTCATCCCTTCATCAGCTGCATGGCCTCTTTTGATCTGCTCTGAACTTTTCAGAAAATGTCAAAAACATCAGAACCACAGAGCTTTCCCCCACTCTTATTTATATGTAACAGCCTTTGGATTGGTTCTCTCTTGGTTGTAATCCGGTGGCATTTCAAAGGATATTGGAGGTTTCTCTAACAACGGGGGAGGGGAGCGATATATAGTGAAAACCAATTTTGTCTAGTGGTTAAGGCACCAGGCTAGAAACCAGGAGATTGTGAGTTCAAATCCTGCCTTATCCATGAAAGCCAGCTGGTGAGTTTGGGCCAGTCACTCTCTTTCTCTCTTGGTCCAATCCACTTCACAGGGTTGTTGTTGTGAAGAAAATAGGAGGAAGAAGGTGTTGGATCAGTGGTGAAATCCAATTTTTTTTTACTACCAGTTCTGTGGGTGTGGCTTGGTGGGCATGGCAGGGGAAGGATACTGCAAAATGTCCATCCCCACCCCACTCCAGGGGAAGGATACTGCAAAATCTTCATTCGCACCCCACTCTGGGGCCAGCCAGAGGTAGTATTTGCCGGTTCTCTGAACTGTTCAAAATTTCTGCTACCAGTTCTCCAGAACCTGTCAGAACCTGCTGGATTTCACCCCTGTGATTACGCACTTAATGAATTATGTTATTAGTGTCAAGCGGCAGGGAAATCAGGAGATTCAGGCAGTTCAAATGAGTATAAAGATTTATTGTAAGCTTAAACTCTCTACAAGAATTTGACCAGCTAATGATCAAGGGAAATGAGCAGAGAGCCATTCAAGGTGGGCTGGACTTAAATCTCTTGTAGGTGTACAGGGACTTGTGACTTATGACGCATTTGACCCCTCCCTCGGGCTCAGCCTTCTAAACCACAAAAGGATAGCATTTCCTCAGAGTAAAGCTCAAATCTTCAAAATGGAAATGTAATCCTCCAGCTGAAGCCTGGTTAGGATACATTTAAAAGTTAAACCTAACTTCTTGAGTCACATTAAATGTCCAATGATTCAGGGAGACAGAGTGTGAGAGAAAGAGATCCATGCATTCATACATCAGCAAAGATTTAAAACATACAGCTTTATTACAAAGGGGGCAAAATCCCAACTTCAGGCAATATTAAATATGGTTTCAGTTAAGACTGATCTTTAATATTCTGCGCCTCTCCTATATACACAACAAGCAATGCCTACTATAATACTAGTTCTTACAGCAGATATATTGCTACAAATAATTTCAGGCTATTGGAAAATGTATTAACCTTATGGCTATTAGAGTCAACAGTTCATAGTCAACCTACATGATGCCATGGCAACAGTCTGCAAAAAACAATTGTGATTGCCCATCTCTCCTTCACCTGATGTATGAATTGTGTCCTCAAATGTGCACACAGAAACATACAAGCATAGAACATAGAGTAACGAAGATTTATATAATGAATGAGATTGTGGCAATTCACGTGGAAGTCAAGCTCAAGTAAATATAAGTCTTTATAAACCAGGTTTCATATTCTAGTGTCACTGGATGTTATTTGAGAACAACTTTGTCTTCATTGTTATTCCTGCTATTACTATTCACCAAACTATCAATGAAACCTTGAAAAGTCAACTTGAAATGGAAAATACAAGCTAAATTTTCAGCCCAGGAAAACAAATATTCCGAAGGGAAGCATAAATTTAATTTTCATCATTCTGTTTCCATTTTCTTCTTTTCTTTCAACTCCAACGCTTACTCATCAGCACACATTTCTTGTTCTACCTTTAGATTTCTAATTGGCAATCTACAGAGTGCACAGAATTAATCAGAACACCAAGATTTAATATCAGCTCTGCCTGATCCCAGATGATATTAATCATTAATTAATACTTCTTTGTTTTTCACTCAGGCAAAAAGAATCAATACTCTCATTACAACCTGTTTAATAATGTGCCTTTATCTTTGCCTTTCATGGGGCTGCCATTTGATTTAGATGAAAACATCTAAAGATTTTTTTTTTAAATATCCCCTAGGGGCTGTTTCTCGTTTAAATACTTTCATTGACACTACTGTCGTAAACCAATAAGCAGAACAAGCATGAAATTACATTTTATCTCCAGAGCTTTGTGGTTAAATAAAAACTCTTTAGCCCAGTTGGTTAATTAATAATAAGACATTTTACTGTATATTTCTGAAAAATAAATGGAGAATGATGAATTCAATGTTGAGTTGCTTCCTCAACTCCTAAGACTGAAGATATATTCCACAAAGTTTCAGAGTACTACTGTTTTTTTTTTCTTGGGGCCCATCCCAGAGGATGTTATAGCTTAGTGGTAGAACTGATTAATTGGACTTGCATGCACAAATTCCAAATTCAATCCCTGATGTTTCCAACAAAAAAAAAAAAAGGTGTCAGGTGACAAGAATGTTTGTCCTGGAAATCTTGAATCCTGCAACTAGCCTTCATCTGAAGGACTTGATGCTACTGCTATGCTCAATAAGAAATTGGAGGGTTCCATCATTTTCAGTCCCTTAAGCTATCCAGTCTTCTGGTCTACTGGTTGTCCTCAAACCAAAAATGAGTGTGCCTCATCTCAATGCAAATTAGTCAGATCTTCCTAGTGATAACGATAAGTACAAAGGCAAATCAGTAACGAAAAGACAAAGCTTTCATTCCCCAGCATTTTCTAAATAATAGATATTGCCGCTGATATTCACTAATTCACTGCTGTGTTTTCCTTTCATCCTTTTTAATGAGAAAAGATACCCCAATTATTCAGAAAGATGGTTAAATATTTTTCATCAGCACAGACCTGTCACAGAATGTCCTTCAGTAAAGTTAACATTGCCTTCTGCTGCTGTGCCACATTAAATATATTGTAGTTTCCTGTGGAATGGATGGTTATAGGATGCTAAACAACAGATGTCAAACTGTGGGAGAACAGTGGACATTTCTGTGAGCATCTTCCATATGGGAAGCAGCATCTGATCCCCCCCCCCAAAAAAAATGATGCAAATAAGAGTGCAGGAGTTTTTGTAGCTGTTTACTATTTACTACTTTCCACTATATTCTCAGTAGGAACAGCAAGGTCAAAATTAAAATTGTTGACTTATTGCTTGGATTGATCAAAGAGTAAACAATGAAACATTAAAATCCAAACTCTTTTTGTAATCATAAATGTATGAGTAGATTATTGACAACAGTATTGATGGTTATGAAAATGACAACAGCAAACATCTAGTTGTTTAATAGCCACATTAGGAAAGCTTTCCAATATTTTAGTTAATTTACCTCCATTTTGCATCTTCAAGCTGTCTGTATAATTTTCAGGAGAGATGAATATGGGACCATGAGTTGTTGTGATTTATCTTTTTTTTTTTTTAGGTTAAAATGTCAAAGAGCACAGTAACTGACCAAAAGATGCAACATGTTCAAAAAACATGCTGAGAAAAAAACCCAAAGAAAATCAGGAAGTTGCTGACCACAATGAATTCTAACTATCAAATAACAAAATCTGAATGAACTTTGCAAGTGCTTAATGTCTAACAGAGAACACTATCAATTGAAGAGATAGTTATCCTTTAAAAAAAAATTGCACAGCTGGGGTTAAAGTATAACTAATTAATTTCAGAGCACCCTTTCCTTTTTTTGAACTACTGACCAGATCCCTGGGTGATCTTCTGACAGATTAACAGAACCAGTTGAGAGAAAGGAGGAAATTCTGGACTGTCAACTTGTTTTAGAATGGTATCACTCATTAATAACAGTCAAGAGAGATGTCTAGCTACAGTAAATAACATAGACAAGGTGTGCTTCTGCCAAGGAAATGCAATAACAACAGCAGATCCTTTGATGAAGCATCAGTAACCCAATAATCAATGACAATAGGACACTTGATCCAAGAAAACTGCAAGGAGGAAATGCAGGACGTCAGACAATGACAATTAAATTACCAATTTCAGTGGGCATGCTTGATCCCAACGGAATATGAGCTAGAATATTGCACTAGAGTGAAATTGGAAGATATGCCTATGGACGTAAACAAGTGTTCGTATCAGTGAACTTACTGTGATGAAGTCCAACCGGACCAAATTTGTCAATTTTTAAACCTCCTCTGAATTTTCTGAGATAATCTCTCCATTTCTTTCTTTGATCAAGTCTGACAGGAAGTCCACTGCTTCCTTGCCCATCTTCACTGACATTAGTAAACTATGATCAGCACTACCACCATGCTCATCCTTTTGCTTTGCTGATAAAAAACCAAAGTCCCCCACTTGCATAACATACAAACTTTATCCAGGTTGCCAGTGCCTACTCTAGGAGTCCCTGGCTGATTTAATGCAAGAATTAAGGATAATTTTATGAGGGTTTTGAATTATTAATAGTATATTCAAGTATAGATTTAACTAGAAAAATATCATTAAGATGGTATCTATATATTTGTCTTTCTATCTATCTATCTATCTATCTATCTATCTATCTATCTATCTATCTATCTATCTAAATTTCTGTTATAGTTGTGCACCTGGAGGACCTACAGCTTTATAGGTTGAAGATATTAGTTTATATCTTCAACCTATAAAGCTGTAGGTCCTCCAATATTTCTATTTTCTTTGGGGGGAGGAGGAGTATTCTAGCTTTCCTTAAAAAGAGGAAAGCTGGGAACAGATCAAATTGCCTTCCACTCCCAGGTAACTAAATATATTTGAAATCTTAAAGCTTGTCCAGCTTCCTGATCAGAGGAAAGGAGCCCGTCTATGACAGCCAATCAAGATATTTAAGTTCCAGTGCCAATGGCTGCACCTCTAGAGCAATTCAGAGCCCACTTCTCAATAGTAATCATCAATCAAAGCATTTTGAGAAATTGTAGGACATGTGATTCCTTAACCAGCTCACTATGGCAGATGCTATGTGGCCAAGAGAAGGAATTATGATTTGCAGTTATTGGGTTGGTAACTGTATGTTCCTTTGGGATACAGTTGAAATATGGGAAACTAGTATTGATTTTCAGCTGAAAAAAAAGGGAGGAAACAAAAGAGAGAGAGAAAAGGAGGAAACAGAATGAGATCATTTTAGTCCCAAGATCTCTAGTATTTAGAATAACAGAGTTGAAAGGGACCTTGGAGGTCTTCTAGTCCAACCCCCTACTTAGGCAGGAATCCCTACACCACTTCAGACAAACGGTTATAAAACCTTCCAGTGTTGGAGCATTCACAACTTCTGGAGGCAAGTTGTTCCACTGATTAATTGTTCTAACTCTCAGGAAATTTCTCCTTAGTTCTAAGTTGCTTCTCGCCTTGATTAGTTTCCACCCATTGCTTCTTGTCCTGCCCTCAGGTGCTTTGGAGAATAGCTTGGCTCCCACTTCTTTGTGAAAGCCCCTGAAATATTGGAACACTGCTATCATGTCTCCCCTAGTCCTTATTTTAATCAAATTAGACATATCCAGTTCCTGCAACTGTTGTTCATATGTTTTAGCCTCCAGTCCCCTAATCATCTTTGTTGCTCTTCTCTGTACTCTTTCTAGAGTCTCAATATCTTTTTTACATCGTGGCGACCAAAACATTCACTTGACCCAAGAAAATTGCAAGGAGGAAATGCAGCAGATGAGACAAAGAAAATTAAATTACAAATTTCAGTGGGCGTACTTGACCTCAATGTAATATGAGCTACATCGTAAAGTTATTACCGCTATCTTATGTTTTCCTGTGTTTTTTTTTTTTGTTGTTGTTGTTGCTGTTTTTAATTTGATTTATATGCCGCCCTTCTCCGGAGACTCAGGGCGGCTTACAATGCGTTAAGCAATAGCCTTCATACTTTTGTATATTTATACAAAGTCAGCTTATTGCCCCCACAAACTGGGTCCTCATTTCACCTACCTTAGAAAGGATGGAAGGCTGAGTCAACCTTGAGCCTTGGAGAGATTCGAACCAGCAGTAAATTGCAGGCAGCTGTGTTAATAACAGGGTGCGTAGACCACTGTACTATCAAGGCTCAGTTTCACGTATCGTGAGTCCCAAGCCAGATGTGGGCAGTTATACTGTATAAATTCTATGAGTAAATAAATAAACCAGGTCATTCAAAATTGACTTGTTTGTTGTATGTATCAAAATTAGGCCAATCCATCTCAGCCCTCAGTCGTCTATCTCACTTTATGAAAAGTATGAAAAGTACTTTTAGCAAACCAAGGGAAATGCTGTTAGAATTGGAGCAGTACTCTACAGAATAGCCTCCGAGGATGCCTCAATCACACTTCAGAGGGGCCCTTTTAAACTTCACACAGTCTCTTTAAACAATCAGGGAAAGGAAAGTTTCACAATTGAAAGAAAAAAATCTAAAGAATGCTTGCATATGATAACATAAAGAACTTAAAAGAAACAATTAAAGTGGTATATTTCTTGGGTTGTATTGTACTGTATTCCATTTTATAAGATCTTTAATGCAATATTTCAATTTAGGTAGAAGATCTTTTAAATCACCCATAGTTTTTTCCAGAAAGTGGCAAATGGGATTATATTAACCAAGTTCAATGCAAATATCGATCTCCATTCCCCACGAAACATGCATTCCTTTCAATTGTTTAAGTGTCACTTTTATATTCTGCCTAAAAGGATGTCATTTTAAACACCTTTCCCCCTAATTACCATAATAGGCAAATTTTATTTTTGACGTACATCCTACAGGCGCAATGTTCTCCTCATCCCACCCTAACATTTTCTGTGCCCTTTTTCAATCTGCTCTGTGCACTATGGAAATTACAAGATCAGAAGTCTCCGTCATCGTACAATTTCCCCCATGTGATGGGTGTTACATCCTATTAGCCAAACAAAGAAAGTACATTATTTTATCTGCATTAGGCGATTGAGATAACAATAGTTATGGTGATCAGCGCACTAAACAGCAGCAGCAGTCTCTCTCTCTCTCTCTCTCTCTCTCTCTCTCTCTCTCTCTCTCTCTCTCTCTCCATTCCCATTTCTTCTGAACTGCATCCATTTGGCCGTCTCTAATTGGACACCTGGGACGCAAAGCAGTTTAAGGCTGCACTTTTCCTTGTCCCTTTCTCTTTGGCTGATAGGCATCTTTGATGCATGCCATTTCGATCGGCTGTTTTCTTTTTTTATGCATATGACTTTTATCGAATCTTTTAAAAAAAGAAGATTAAACAAAGTAATATAAAGTAAGGGGAAAAAAGGGGAAAAAAGCTAAGAGAAAACTAAAAGTCCAAGAAGAAGGGGAAAAAAGTTAAATGAAAAATAGAAAAGAAAGGGGGAAAAAGATACAAAGAAATGGCTTCTGATATTCTTCACAGCAGTTATAAGTACAATTATATTTTTGAATGGGTTGTTTTGAGGTAATTTACAGTAGCAGATTGTTCTGGGCTGGCTGGCTCCTGTCAATCTAACATCCATCCCACATTGTAAAGAAGGTTGCTAAGAGATCACAAAGGTACCTAATTTGCGGGGCAATTTAAATATTGGCAGGAACAAAAAAAGATGGGCAGGACCTCACTTCTTTGCCATCAAATGCCAGCTGGTTCAGCATAATGAGTTCTCTGACTTGGTACATGTTGCCTTTCAGCTTCCATAATTTAAAAAAAAACAAACCACCTCATGACTGTAGAATTATGGGAAGTATAATCTGATGCACTTAATGAGTTTCAAACTGTGAAAGGCTGGTATGGTAGCTAGAAATACAGATAGCTATGGAGATTTTCTTTCCCCAGAAGGATGTATACTAATATATAGATGCTTCTCCCTCACACAATTTTCGTCACAAAACAAGCTACCATTTCCACTTTTGTAGAAGATCTTGTAACTCTGCCATGACTGATCACCACATCTGCCAAAAGAAGCTGATCTGGCCCCTGAGAGATCTGTATAACAAAAGAGACTACTGCTTTTATCTATTAGCAACTAAACCCAGAATCTTCCTTTTTCTGCACTTCTCTAGGCCCTAGAAAATGAACCTTTTCCTGCCTGCAGATGATACCTTTCATTCTTTTGCCCTGACCGTCTCTCAGTCCCCAATTAATCACACTGCTGTTGGAAGTAGCTATATAGTTTCTCCATTTTATTTGCTGGCAGGGGGGAAACAACATAGCAAGAAAATGGATGTTGAAATATCAGCCTAGCTTGGCATAATATATTTCACCAACTCCCATTCACAGTGCTACTCCACAGCTGTGGTTTCTGGAAGATTTTAATTTTGTGGACAGATATGAGTGTGTGTGTGTGTGTGTGTGTGTGTGTGAGTGAGTGAGAGAGAGAGAGAGAGAGAGAGAGAGAGAGAGAGAGAGAGAGAATTGTGTAGATATAGATATAGATGATATACTGTAGTAATATGTAACTTTTCAATTTAGGAAAGAATTATACTTTTAGCAATACTTTAACAGCGACAGTATTTTTCAGTCATTGATGTTACATTTTCATTTTGATAGATAAGCAATTTGATATCAAAAGTAACAATGTATCCGTGGGCTCCTTACCAGGGGTGAAATCCAGCAGGTTCTGACAGATTCTGGAGAACTGGTAGCGGAAAATTTGAGTAGTTTGGAGAACCGGCAAATACCACCTCTGGCTGGCCCGAGAGTGGGGTGGGAATGGAGATTTTGCAATATCCTTCCCCCAGGAGTGGGATGGGAATGGAGATTTTGCAGTATCCTTCCCCAGCCATGCCTACCAAGCCACACTACGCCCACCAAGCCACACCCACAGAACTAGTAGTAAAAAAATTTGAATTTCACCACTGCTCCCTACCATTAGTATAACTTGGTCCAAAATCTAGATTAAAAGTCATAAAATGGCAATATAGTTAACTAAATGGCCCAACCCTACCCTCTACAGCAGGGGTGTCAAACTCGATTTCATTGAGGGCCACATCAGGGTTGTGTTTGACATTGAGGGTCTGGGATGGGCATGGCCAGCTTGACATCACTCTTGTCAGGGGTGCCTGTGGTGGCCCGAGCACTCTGCCAGTGAAAACAGGCTCCTGAGCTCTGTTTTTGGCTGCCACAGCCTCCTGCAACCCTCTGCCAGTGAAAATGGAGCTTGGGAGGGCTGCATGCGGCCCTCTCAAGGGCAGTTTTCACTGGCAGATGGTTGCAGGAGGCCGTGGCAGATGAAAACGGAGGTGGGAGCCCATTTTCACTGGCAGAAGCACTGCAGGTTGGTCCTTCTCTGTTTCCAGGCCAGATCTAAGTACCCTGCAGGCTGGATCTAGGCCTTGGGCCTTGAGTTTGACACCCCCTACAGGGACAGTCTTCTCTATATGGGTAGTCTTTGACATATTACAATTTATTTAGTGATTGTTTGAAGTTACCACAGTGCTGAAAAAAGTGACTTATGAATGTTTTTCACACTTACAACCATTGCAGCATCCCCATGAACATGTGATAAAAATTCTGACACTTGGCAACTGACTCATATTTATGACGGTTGCAGTGTCCTGGAATCATGCGATCAACCTTTGCAACCTTCTGACAAGCAAAGTCAATGAGAAAGCCAGATTCACTTAACAACAATGTTACTGTTGTGACTCCGACTCCCGAGACTGTCCTCATGGAGAAAGAGGACTCAGAAGGTGAGGGGGAGGAACTGACAAGGCCTCTCTCTCCAGGACCCTCCTCTCTGGCAATGCCTCAGGTTCCATCCGAAGGCCAGGAGGAACAGCCTGGGATGGGCCAGGAGGAAGGCATTTTGGAGCACCTATTGATAGAGAGTGATAATAATGAAACCTGGCTTGATCCCAGGCAGCGTCGGAGGGAGAAGCATGTGCAGCAAAGGAAGAGGCGTGGGAGGGCCAAGGAGTGAGCTGAGTCACTGAGCCACGCCCCACAAGGTATATGATTGCTCGGCAGGCTTTGTGACGGACAAAAGTTTAAACTCTAAAGAGTCACATCGTGAATCCTGCACTTCAGCTCAGATATATTTTGGACTAAACTCTTGTGGATAATTTGTCGCTCTGGAAACGGACTGCAGATAAGGCCTCTCCTGCTTTTTGGGAGTACTAATTGGACTTGGCAGGTGTTTTACAGTTAGCTGTCAGAACTCTCATCTGCCAGGAATTCTGGTCTGTTTATACAATAAATTATTGGCAGGCGTGTTTGATACTGCATTTGTCTGTGTGAGGACAGGGGACAGAACAGTTACTGATTTAACAACTGCAGTGATTCAGTTTAACAACTGTGGCAAGAAAGGTCCTAAAATGGGACAAAATTCACTTAACAACTGTCTCACTTAACAACAGAAATTTTGGGCTCAATTGTGGTTGAGGGCCACCTGTTTACAGCAGGCTGCACTTCTCTATTGTATAATTTTGCTTCTTGCTAAACAAAATTCCAAAGGTGTCCCAGCTAAACAGCTCTACTTATTAGGAACACATTGCCATCTCTGACATAATTATGGTTCAATGTTTGTGTCTTGTAAAACCTGGTTTCTATTTCATGTTACACTGGGATTATTTTATGGGGCCTCATCTCCCTACTGGGAGACCATAATTATCTAGTAATTTACTTTTGTTGAAAAGTGTTAAATGCAGAGTTGAGTTTAAGCATAAGACGCCTAAGGAGACTCATCAATTCTAATGTCACTCTTAGTTTTTGAACAAAAAGGTCATGTTATTTAAAATGAACTACCATCTTACCTTAAAGAAATATGATATCCTTAGACTGCTATCTAGTGCAAGAACACTATTTTTTGCATACTAACTGGAGTCTCTTTCTTCCTTTCCCTTTATAAATAGTTAACAGTAGAAACATTACTTTCACTTGCAGATTAACATAGTGTTATTAAACTCTAATGCATGGAATTCACAACAACTTTCATGGTATTGAATATAACATAATAAGTTGTCATTTTCCATTTAATACTATATTTTATAGTTTATATAAGGTTCATCCTTTGTTCAAATTACTTAGAGTTAGTATCTTAACATAAGGCCACACTGCTACATCTCCAAGGTACATGTTTAAATTTGCTTTTGCAATTATATTGTTGATAATTTCCCATAAGCCTTAACTTTCAAGAAAAGGCCTCTCTTTTGGAGACCAGGACTGGCAGGACAGCATTTAATACACTGTAGCATTTTTAGCTGTTCTCAAGACTCTATGAACAAAGAAAATAGTCAGGCCAACCTTGGGCAGGCTGAAAATGAATCTGCTTTGATGTTTTTGTCTCTCGAATGTTTCCTTCACTTGAGAAATATTCTTTTCCATGGCTATGTTGCAATTCTTGTGAAATAGGGGAACCGATAAGGGAAACATGAGGGGAGTGAATGGTTAGCAAGTTTAGGTGACAATGGCTTAACTAACATTAAACATTTAGATAATAGATTAAGGTGACCAGACGTCCCGTTTTTGGCGGGACAGTCCCGATTTTTAGCAATTTGTCCCACGTCCCGCGGCGTTTTAAAAAAGTCCCGATTTTTCATTCTTCCTCCTGAGTCCCAGCTGCCTCCTGAGTCCCAGCTGATGACTAGAGGGAAAAAAACTGTTTAAACTCTTGCTGCAGGGCTTCAAAGGGCCGCCCTACAGGAGATCAGTGTTAAAAGAAAATAAATGAGTAGACCGATGCCTGCAAAAATACAAAAAACAGCCCCTTACAGCTTCCGCTTAGGTTAATTAGCACAAGTTGATTAGCTCGGCTTCCCCACTCTCAGCTGATTTGCTCTCAGCTGTTTTGCGTAGGGCTCTGTTCTGTTGCTAGCTGCAAAGAGTTCCTGGAGCAGATATTTTTCCCCTAGCTATGCTGAAAAAGCGAAAGCGAAAGCAGGGTCTTTGCTGCAATGTGACAAAATGAGGCAGAGAGAGATTTCTTTTTCTTTTTCCTCACCAAAAAAGGTAGGTGCAAAACTGCAAACAATGGGAAATTTAGGGCAAAAGAGGAGAGTTCAAGATTTTAAAACACAAAAGAAAAAAAGCTCTATTTAACTAGGGAATTGTAATAATTGAGATACTATTAATTGTATAGTGTGTTGAAAGCAGAAATGGTTAAGTTGTGGTTTGGAGGAATATATGGGGGAAATTATTTGGTTTATTATTATTGGTAAATATAATTAATTGATTTGTAAGAAATTGGATTGTATGGAAATAATTGGAATGTTCATGTTCATATTGATTAATATACAAAAAAGATAGTTATATAACTAATTGATTTATATTAAAATATTGAATATTAAACAACTGTATTACATAATTACATAATTAACCAATGTGAGGATGGATATAAAAATAGATGACAATAGGAAGGGGTATAATATAGAATAGAAGGGAAAAATTGAATTTGATTAAGATTAGAGATGAGGATGAAGGGTAATATTGGTTTTTTTAAAAAATAGATGAGGAATAAATATGGCAAAAAGGAAATATAGAAATTGTAAATTTAATTGAAATGACTAAACACTGTTTAAATTTGTGAACCAGCCAAATATTCTGTTCAAAGAAAATACATTGTATGTTTGTATGTGTGTTTCTAATTATTGCTATTTATTCATATTTGTCCTCTTTTATTCTTTAAAATTTAACAATTCATTCTTTATCTTAATATTTTTATATTTGTTTGGGGTTGGCTTTCTTCCCTTTCATCTTTTTTATTGTACAGCAATCTTTCTCCTCAAACCTACCACCTCTCTCTTTTCTTTCCTTCTTACTTTCTCTTCCCCCCCACCCTCTTCTTCTCCTCCCTACTTCCTCTTCCTTTCTCCTTCTCCTCCTCTCTTCCTCCCTCTCTTACCCTCACTCCTACTCTAATTTCCCTTCCCTTCCTTCATCCCTCTCTATTGCTGTATCCTTTTATGCATATGGACTACTCAGAGGGCTGAAAAAGTTATTTTTGCCTGGTCCTCACACTTTTGACCAGTCCTCGAACTTACAACTGTCCTCACATTTTACATTTTTGCCCTATGTTGTCATCATGGTGAAGAGAAGCAGTTGTGAAATGAGTGACATGGTTGTTAAGAATGCTGCACGGGCATAAATGTGAGGATGGTCATAAGTGTGACGACCAGTCAAAAGTGCGAGGATCTGTCAGAAATGACTTTTTTCAGCCCTCTGAGTAGTCCCTATACACATAGCCATGGCCACCCGGTCACATGACCTCCAAGCCACGCCCACAATGGTGTCCCTCTTTACCAATGTTAAAATCTGGTCACCTTATAATAGATGCTAGGTGTTATGTCCTTATAAGGACATCCGCCCGGATTGGCTGCCAGCCATCGGGCGGGAAAGTTTGAATCTCTGTCAGGGGGCGGTGCGACTGCCGGAGCGAATATAAGGAGAGCTCCGGCAGCGCACGGCCAGTCTTGCTACTGTTTCTTGTTCTCAATAAAAGTTACTTGTGTAACGAGCTGGTCACGTCTTCCATTCCTGCGCCGATCTAACACTGGCGACGAAGGACTAAAGAGAAGAAACGAACTTCGTGGCACCAAGCCAACAAGACCAAGACTCCGGCACCTGGAACTACAGTAGGTATTTCCAAAGGCATGGCATCCGCTGAAGTCACTTTGCCAGCCCTTGCTCCTTTCCGCCCAGGGAAGGACAAGTGGAAATCCTACGTAGTGAAATTCCGGCAATATCTGAGAGGCAACAACATCAGGGATGCCGATGATGACCGAAAAAAGGGCATTTTCATGGCCAACTGCGGCTCCGAGGTCCTCGACATGGCAATCGATCTCGTAGCACCACGAGACATCGAAGAAGTGCCATGGGCAGACCTGCTGCAGATCCTGGAAGACCACTATGCCCCAACAGGAACACCGGTGGCGAACCGTTTCACCTTCCATCAGAGGGACCAGAAGGAAGGTGAGACCATCAAGGAATTCGTGGCCGCCCTACGCCAGATCGCAGCCAGCTGTGAGTTCGACCACGTGGACAATGCCATTGCTGACCGCGTGGTTTTTGGCATGAGGGACAGAGGCCTGCAAAAGAAATTCTTGAGCAGAAAGAAACTCGTGCTCAAGGATGTGGTGGAGGAAGCCACCGCATCCGAAATCTCGGAGAAAGCGGCCGCCGCAGTAAGCAGAGCCAAGGGAATCCACAAGATTCGCTCCACAGCGCAATCATCAACTGAGGGTTCCACGACGGGGTCCGAGTCGGAGGAGGAGTCCACCGTCCACAAGGTATCCAGACCCCCAAGGCGGGAAACCGCCCAACGAAGCTTCAAGGGGGAACGCTGTGCCAGCTGCAGAGGGGACCATGCCAGGGCAACCTGCAAGTGGAGGGATGCGACCTGCCGACGCTGCAACAAAAGGGGGCACATCGCTGAAGCTTGCAGAGCTGAGGAACCAGCCCCAGAACTCTCCAGCCACCGTCCCCGCGAAAACCGCAGAGATTACCAGAGACCATCCAAACGGTCCTCTGGCCCTTCCAGACGCAGAGACGAGGAGTTTCCCCGAAGCGGAGCGGTCCACCAGACGACCATCGCTCACACGACTTCAGAAAATGCCACCAAGTTCCACGTGACCATACATGTGGAGGGAGCACCCTGCAAAATGGAGGTAGACTCTGGCTCGGTCTACTCCATCATGGACTGGCAGCAGCTGAAGCACCTGAAACCCAGCATCACCAAGCGAGAGCTGAAGCCACTACACTCCAAGCTCGTCGACTTTGGGGGAAACCCCATCGGAGTGTTAGGAAGAGCCAACATCCGAGTCGCCTACAAAGAGTTCGAAGGCAGGCTCCCCATCACCGTCGTGAAGGACAGCCGACCGAACCTGTTAGGAGTGGAGTGGTTCAAGCCGCTGGGGCTTTCCATCGAGGGCATCCATGAAATCCGCAGGGACGAGCTCGACACCATCATCGAAGAGTTCAAGGAAGTCTTTGATGGTACGCTGGGGAAATTTGTGGGGAGGCCAATTTCCTTCAATCTGGACAAGGGAATCACCCCAATTAGGCTTAAGCCCCGCCGAGTTCCGTTCACCCTGCGGCCGAAAGTAGACGAACAGCTGGATAAGCTGATCGCCCAGGGTGTCCTGGAACCGATCGATCATGCCTCATGGGAACCCCCATTGTGACCCCACTGAAGCATGATGGGTCTGTGCGCATCTGCGCCGACTACCGTTGTACCATCAACAAGGCGTTGGCACAGAGCGCATACCCAGTCCCAGTAGTGCAACACCTGCTGCATTCCCTGGGATCTGGCTCAATTTTCGCGAAACTGGACCTGGCCCAGGCTTACCAGCAACTGCCAGTGGATGAAAAAACGGCGGAGGCACAAACAATTGTCACGCACAGGGGGGCATTCAAATGTAACCGCCTCCAATTTGGAGTCAGCGCTGCCCCCGGCATTTTCCAATCCATGATGGAACGCCTTCTCCAAGGCGTTCCAGGGGTGGTGCCATACTTCGACGATGTGCTGATCTCCGGGGACTCACGAGCTCAACTCCTTGAAAGGCTCAGGCTTGTCCTGCAGCGGTTCAAGGCCAAGGGCTTGAGGGTCAGGCGGGACAAGTGCATCATAGGAGTACAGGAAGTCGAGTTCCTGGGCTATCTCATTGATAGCACGGGCATCCACCCCACCAAATCAAAAGTGGAAGCAATCCATGAAGCTCCAAGCCCAAAAACCAAAACGGAGCTTCAGGCATTCCTTGGGTTGCTCAACTTCTACGCAATTTTTCTAAAACAGAAAGCCACAGTTGCTGAGCCACTTCACCGCCTGCTGGGGAAATCGGCGTCCTGGAAGTGGGGCCAGGAAGAGGAAGCAGCATTTCGAGCCATAAAAGGACTATTGACATCCAAAAGCATCCTCATCCAATACAGCGAGATGCTCCCCATCAAGCTGACCTGTGATGCGTCGCCTTACGGGGTGGGGGCAGTTCTCAGCCACGAACTGCCCAACGGCACAGAAGCCCCGATCGCATATTTCTCGAAGACCATGTCCGGCGCAGAACGGAACTACAGTCAGCTGGACAAAGAAGCCCTGGCCATCGTGGCAGGAGTGAAGCGCTTCCATGAATATCTCTACGGAAGACGCTTCACCATAGTCACCAATCACAAGCCACTCCTGGGACTCCTCGCAGGCGACCAACCCACCCCAACCTTCATGTCCCCGCGGATGACGAGATGGGCCATCTTCCTAGCCGGCTACTACTACAGGCTCATGCACCAGCCAGGCACAGCCATAGGAAACGCCGACGCACTCAGCAGATGCCCATCGAAGAATCCGGTGGAAGACCCAGCCCCCACGCTCCACCTATTCCACATAGATGACGACACCAGCTGTCCAGTCTCCTCCGCAGATGTGGCCGTCCACACCCAAAAGGATCCCACACTCCGCCAAGTGAGGTCCTGGATTCTCAGGGGGTGGCCATCGGAACAGACGGAAGAGAGGTTCAGCCCGTTCGCCAGGAAGCAGAAGGAGCTGTCCACAATAAAGGGCTGTCTGCTATGGGGAGACAGGGTGCTGATCCCAAGCACTCTGCAACGGCGGACGTTAGAGACCTTGCACAAAGGGCATCCGGGCATCGTCCGCATGAAGGCCCTGGCACGGAGTTACGTTTGGTGGCCCTCACTGGACAGAGACATTGAACAATGGGTCTCCAGATGTGACCCGTGCCAGGAAGTTCAGCCAGCGCCGCCACAAGCCGAAGTCGCACAGTGGGAGACCCCCAGCAACCCCTGGTCGAGGATACACATCGACTTCGCGGGTCTGATGCAAGGGCGACACCTCCTCATCGTGGTAGATGCCTTCTCCAAGTGGCTCAAGGTGGTGCCCATGGCATCTACCACAACAGAAGCGACGATCAGCGCCCTGCGCCGCCTGTTCGCCACACACGGACTACCGGACGTGCTGGTCTCCGACAACGGCCCCCAGCTCACATCCCTGGCCATGGAGTCCTTCCTGGCAGGACTGGGCATCCGCCATGCCCTGTCCGCCCCGTACAGGCTGGCCGGAAATGGGCAAGCGGAACGCATGGTTAGGCTCACCAAAGAGGCACTCACCAAGATAGGCCCGGGAGATTGGCAGGAACGGATAGACAATTTCCTCCTCACCCAGCATATCACACCGCATGCCACCACCCACAAGAGCCCGGTCGAACTGCTGATGGGCAGAAGGTTGAGGTCACCCTTGGACCGGCTGCACCCCCAATACAGCCCAGAAGTGACCGCAATCGCCAGCCGCCCACTTTGCACTTTCAGCAAGGGAGATTCAGTTTTCGCGCTGAATTTCAACGGCTCTCCCAAGTGGCTGAAGGGTAAGATTGACAGCACAACCGGCCCTAAATCCTACACTGTGGAGCTGGAAGATGGACAGGTCTGCCGACGTCACATGGACCAGCTCCGGAGAAGGTGGGGGGAGCGCAAGAAAACCAGCCGGACGAGGGAGGCCTACAACACCCCGACGAGGTAGGCCTGCGACACCCCTGTGAGGTAGGCCTACCACACCCCTGCGAGGTAGGCCTACCACACCCCGACGAGGTAGGCCCACCACACCCCGGCGAGGCAGACCACCGCCACCCCGACGAGGCCGGCCCAGCCCACTACCAGGCACGACACAACGGCAGCCCAGAGCGGTAGACCGGGATCTGCCCAGAAGGGAAGCACCGTGCCCCGCCAGCGAAGGCAACCCATGGCAGCCTGACCAGGGAGACTTCAAAGCCAGGCGAGTAGACCGGGGACCATCGGAGATGGGCACACCACAACACATGGGCGAGGGTGGCACACGTCTCCCCGGCGAGAGAGACCCCCGCCCAACGCAAAGGACAACCCGGCAACAACGACCCAGCCCAGATGACCCCAGCCACCAACCTGCGGTAGACCAGGGACTAGGGCGAAGGGAAAGCCGACAACAACCCGGCAAGGGAGGCCTGCGCCACCCCGGCAGGGGAGACCTCCACCAACCCGAGGAGGTATCCCCGCAACGACACCCCGACCAGGGCGACCACCACCGACCTGATGGGGAAGGCCAACGCCAGCCTGGCCAAGGAGACCTGCGCCACCCCTGCGAGGTCGGACACAGCGACCCGAGCCAACACCACCCACAACTGGCAGACCGGACCCAAGGCCACCGATCCGAACCACCCACCACACAGCAGCAAGCCGAACCGCAACAGAACCGCAGCACCCGGGAGACCGAGGAAGAGCAAGTGACAGCCGGGGTCTTACCGAGACTCAGATGCTCTTCCCGGGTCGGAACCGAGCAGCACTGCCGAGGCGGAAGATCCACAGGCCAGGAGGAAGACCACCAGAACCAGCCATCCAAGGTCTGCGGTCCGGCCGGAGGCGCTGAGGGTGACCCCGCACACTCGCCAGCCGAACCGAGCCCGGTTCCGGGGAGGGAACCAGGAGACACAGGAGCCCCGTCCGTCCGGGTTGGGGACGCGGAAGAAATGAGACTGCGCAGGTCAACTAGGGTGCCGAGGCGTCCTACGTACCTGCGGGACTACGTCACGTTTATTGATGAGCGTTGAACATTTTTTTTGATCTAGGGGGGAGGAGTGTTATGTCCTTATAAGGACATCCGCCCGGATTGGCTGCCAGCCATCGGGCGGGAAAGTTTGAATCTCTGTCAGGGGGCGGTGCGACTGCCGGAGCGAATATAAGGAGAGCTCCGGCAGCGCACGGCCAGTCTTGCTACTGTTTCTTGTTCTCAATAAAAGTTACTTATGTAACGAGCTGGTCACGTCTTCCATTCCTGCGCCGATCTAACACTAGGCAGCCAGAAAGCATGTGACAAGACTGGGCCTATCAGCTGGGCCTGGAAAGGAATGATGTGGCATAAACTCGTGAAGATCATGTGAAGTGTTAATGCCACTTTATAATGCCTTGGTAAGGCCACATGTGGAATACTGCAGCCAGTTTTGGTCGCCACGATGTAAAAAAGATGTGGATACTCTAGAAAGAGTGCAGAGAAAAGCAACAAAGATGATTAGGGGAATAGAGGCTAAAACATATAAAGAACAGTTGCTGGTACTGGGTATGTCTAGTCCGATGAAAAAGAAGGACTAGGGGTGACATGATAGCAGTGTTTCATATCTTAGGGGCTGCCACAAAGAAGAGGGAGTCAAGCTATTCTCCAAAGCACCTGAGGGCAGGTCAAGAAGCAATGGGTGGAAACTAATCAAGGAGAGAAGCAACTTAGAACTAAGGAGAAATTTCCTGAGAGTTAGAACAATTAATGGAACAACTTGTCTCCAGAAGTTGTGAATGCTCCAAAACTGGAAGGCTTTAAGAAGATGTTGGATAACCATTTGTCTGAAGTAGGGACTCCTGCCAATTAATCAGTGGAACAACTTGCCTCCAGAAGTTGTAAATGCTCCAACACTGGAAGTTTTAAAGAAGAGATTAGATAACCATTTGTATGAAGTGGTGTATAGGGTTTCTTGCCTAAGCAGGGGGTTGGACTAGAAGACCTCCAAGGTCCCTTCCAACTCTGTTATTCTATTCTAAACTGATGGGTGTAAGGATGATTATAAAAGTATGTTTTTTTCATTACTTGGGTGTGGTCTCTTGCCTGTGTGTGTACTGAGATCCACCAGTCTTTGCAAACGCTTCAATAAAATTGTTTTGCATTCCAACAACTTTGGAGTTGAGTTTTACTCCTCACAATGGCAATCTGTGCCCGTGTCCAGAAAACATCTGCAAATTTAGTCTACAAGTTTGCTGTAAGAATTTCTGCTGTACTTGAGATTTCCAGAGTCAATAGTGGAAACTGTGAGATCACAGGACATATGTGGCCTCTGGCTTTATTTCCTTGCTGGAACACCTTTAAGATGGGAGTAGAAAACTAGATCCAATATGAAAGGTATCTCTAACTCCTGCAACTGTCCAAGTTAATCTGGACAGTTTCAAGAATAGTACATGCAATAGCAGGACCCCATTCCTTTCTCTGCATGGAGCCATGAGCTTCAGAGCCTGACCTGTAATAATAATCTCTGACTGCCAAATAATTTATCTACAAGTTAGAATTGTCACTTCTAGGCTGCAATCTGGACAGAGTCAATGCCTTCTGAGTTATTTTTCCATGTAAAGAGTTATTTTTATGTGTGTAGTTTCTTTTGCCAAGTAATAATATTGTATTCAGGCAGGAGGCTGAGCTGAGTGAACCCTGTTTTTTTTAACAATATATTTTTCACAGTATGTTAGCATTATGTGCATCTGTTAGCAAATAAACCCCACTGATTTCAACTGATTTTTCTTTCACAGGAAACAACCTTGATCTATTTTAACTGACTGTAATGTTATTATTTGCTTATTTTCTTAGTTATTGGATTTAAGTGCTGCCCATCTTGTCTGGAAATGACTCTGGGCATGACATTAACAATGGATGGCATTCCAGGAAGGAATTTCTGAAGAGATATTTCCACTGGAGCTAAAATAATTTGCTATATTACTACTAGTAATGGTACTAGTTATAAATATTTATACTATTATTATTATACTAATACTTTTGTTAGTGTCTTTGAGTCATTGTTAACTCCTAGAGACTGACTGAGCAAGTCCCTGCAGTTTTTTTGGCAAGATTTTCAGAAGTGGTTTGCCATTGTCTCCTTCCTAGGGCTGAGAGAGAGTGGCTGGTCCAAGGTCACCCAGCCAGCTTCATGCTAAAAATAGGATACACTTGTGGTCTGGTTAAGATGTCTTAATCAATAAACCAAACTGGCTCTCCCTATTAATACTAGTATTAGTAATATTAATAATTATTTATCTTATATTGCTTGCTCACCTAAATAAATCTAAAGTAGCATAACAAGAACAGCAACACAAGGGCAACAAATTCATCTCAAAGTATCCCTCCAATAAAAAAAAAATCTAATATCCAAACATTTTTCATGAGCCACGGTGGCATAGTGATTAGAGGGCAGTACTGCAGGCTACTTCTGCTGACTGCCGGCTGCCTGCAATTTGGCAGTTCAAATCTCACCAGGCTCAAGGTTGACTCAGCCTTCCATCCTTCCGAGGTCGGTAAAATGAGAACCCAGCTTGTTGGGGGACAATATGCTGACTCTGTAAACTGCTTAAAGAGGACTGTAAAGAACTATGAAGCAGTATATAAGTCTAAGTGCTATTGCTAGCGCTATTTTGTTTAAGTTCTTCTGCAATCAACAGATAGAAGTAGAACCATGGAAGGACAAATTCCATTTGAGTTCGGTATGTAAAAACAAGAAAATGCAAATCATACAGGGTAGTTTGATACTAATTATGTAGTAATCATATGGGTCTGAGGCGGGAGGCAAGGGAGGATCAATGACAAAACATACATCAAGGCAGAATATCTGCTGTTTTTGTACTTGAGTTATGAAGTCACATGCAAGTCCATAAGGGGCAAAGTTTGCACTATTACATTACAACATAATTTTGACAAATCATGGCTTGCTACAGTGACCCCTGATGGCAATTTTATAAGCTTCAAAATATAATTATAAGTAACGACCCATGCTACCCATGTGAGTCACTTGGCAATTCTGTCCACAGCCACCAAAAACATCAAATTAGAGAGGAAAAACAGCCTGGGCTACCCTTGTAAGCAAAGACAAATATATGATTATTTTTGTTTCACATTGAGTTTGATAGATTGGCCATGTATTCACCAAATGATTTTCTAGGGGTTTCCCATTTACTTATTATTTTGTGTTGTGTTATTTTATGCCACCAATTACTTTGGGGGCCAAGCATAGTAGAAGAGCACTCCCCCATGAAAAAAAGGCACCAAAATTAGGACAGTCCCACAGGTTTAATCCCATATATATTGACTTCATTGTCCCTGAAGAAGGTCCAAGCATTTTCTAATTTTCCAAATGAAGACTAATGATGGCTGCATAATTCTGCTTTGCATATTCATCTGCAAGATGGATAGAATTTCTGCTAAAGAAAAACCCAGCCTACCAAATTAATATAATATGGACCATAATAAATACACCATTTTGAAGGATTTTGTACGGCAAGTCCTAATTTATATCTGTTATGCTTCACGGCCAATACAATTCTTTATATTCCCATTGCAGTGAAAAGATAAGGTTCTTTAACCATAACTTCTCCCCAGATTCCCTTATATCAGCATCCAGCAGAAGAGACATGTATCCACTGAAGAAAAGCTGTATCCTATGGAAAGGGTGATAATCGTCTCAGGAGGTGTTTACAAACGCAGCCAGCAGAAGAAAATTTTAATGAATTATGCCTCATAATCTCATGGTTAATGAACTGTAAAACTTGCTTTCAACTGCAGCAGCTAGGAACCAACTTTTGGGGTTTTCTGATGAATAATAGCTCACTTGTCTGAAACATTTAAAAACAAAACAAAACAAACCAGGAATTGGAGGGGGGGATTTAAATGCCACTTTAAAAGCTTCCTTGTGATTAAGGAAGGCACTTATCTGTTCCGAAGGTCTAAAATATTCAGTGTCTTTCTTTTTTTTATTGGGCATTTGGATAGAAAACTCATCCAAAGAATTGGCAACAACTGGAGGGGATCCAACAATCATTTAAAATAGCATATTATAGAACGTCACCAGTCTCTTATGCCCACAGGAGCTATGGCTATAGTTGTTACATAAGGGACTCATTTAAAACATAGAACGTAGAATAACAGAGTTCAAAAGGACCTTGAAGATCTTATGATCCAACCACTGCTCAAGCAGAAGAGCCTATACCAGGGGTATCAAACTCGATTTCATGGAAGGCCCCATCAGGGTTGTGTTTGACCCCAGGGGGCCAGGGTGGGCGTGGCCAGGGTGGGCGTGGCCAGCTCGATGTCACTCATGTTGGGCATCTGTGGTGGCCCAAGCACTCTGCCAGTGAAAACGGGCTTGCAAGCTTCATTTTCAGCTGCGATGACCTCTTGCAACCCTCTGCCAGTGAAAACGGAGCTTGTTTTCACTGGCAAAGGCACAATAGGCCAGTCCTTCATTGTTTCCAGGATGGTCCCACAAGCCAAATCTAAGCACCCCATGGGCCGCATCTGGCCCACAGGACTTGAGTTTGATACTCCTGCCCTACACCATTTCAGACAATAGCTGTCCAGGCTCTTCCTAAAAGCCTCCAGCAATGGAGCACCACGACTTCCCGAAGGCGAGGCGTTCACTTGAAATTTCATTCACTTGAAAATTCATTTGAAAGGAAAGAAGATGCTGGAGTCTTACCTTCTGAAATACAAAATTGCTATTTTGGCATACAAGAGTATCGATTTTAATTTTAATTTGAGGAGGCTGACCCTGTATTTCATTGTGGAAAGAGTTTTGATAAGAGTGCAATTAATAAAGCGATTGAAGTGCTGGATTTGGGGTTTTTGTTTGATGGTTTTGCTATTTTATGTCTATGTTTTAAAGTTACTCATTTTGCTGCTGCCGTGCACTGCCCAGAGTTGTACAAGATGGACGGCCGTACAAATCTTTTCAAATTAAATAAATAAATAAAAATATAATTAAATGATCCAGATTAATAGAAGGCGAATAAAAAGCAAGGGAATAATGAGCATCATGACAAATGAGAAAAGAGTGACTGGAGACAATAAGGAAGCTAGCTGCTTCACTAATTACCAAAGGGTATTCAGGAGATGAACTTTTGATGAATAATATCAATATCAGTTGCTACACAGCTGTGTTCATTCACCGGGATACAACACAAAGAATTCACAAGTTTGCATATACCTCCCTGAGGTCAGCAAATGGTTCAAGACAAGACAGTTATCTAAACTGGTGTGCCCTGAATCTTCGATTTCAAGCTGCAAAACCTGTATGAAATCAGTATGTATGAAGCTCTCTTCTGATTCTTCTGAAACATTTACTGTACCACTTTCTAACAAATGAACAAAATGCACAGGGCCTAGAATAGAACAGAAATCATAAAACACCAAAAGGGTCACCCCGTATCTGAAATGGCTTTTGTGACATGGAATCCTAATATCAAAACATATGGAAGTATCAGGAAAAATATATCCAAGAAAGCTACTACCATCACATCCCTTAGTAATTAGAGAGGGATAAAATAAATGGGAGGGAGATGATTTTCCTAGGATGCCTGCAGTAGCAGTGCAACTCAAGAAATATCAGAACTACCAATGAATCCCATATCCACTAGTTTATGAAGATGCTGTTGATAAAAGAAGCTGGCTCGTGCGATTCTCTGTATATATTTGTGTTGCTTTTATGGGAGGAAGGCATGAATTACTATGATTCACCACTACCCCAATACCATAAAGCTGTGATGGCAAACCTATGGCATTCATGCCACAGGTGACACACAGCGCCCTCTCTGTGGGAACGTGAGCCATCACCCCAGTTCAGTTGTGCCATGCATGCGCTCGTGCCTCCCGCTGGGCAGCTGGTCATTGGATCGCTGCTGTGCATGCACAAGGCACGTGGCACATGTGGGGGACACACACATGCACGGGGTGGGGTGCATGCAGGGCCGCATACACATGGGCGGAGCGCATGCACGGGGCCACACATGCATTGCATTTGGGGGGTTGGGAGCACACTCTGGGCACTCAGTCTGGAAAAGGTTAGCCATCACTGCCATAGAGGAAGTAATGTCTATAAAGAATAAGTTTGTACCACTTCAGTGTAAAGGTAATAGCATTCGGTGCACCACGGTAAATAGTCATGCTGGCCACATGAACACAGAAGTGTCTTCAGACAATGCTGGTTCCCTCAGCTAAGAAATGGAGATGAGCAGATTACCTTTACCTGATTCAGAAGTATAAAATATAAATAAAGTATATTTTTTTTTAAAAAAAGTTTTTAATAGATTTTAGAAAGGCATATATATATATATATATATATATATATATATATATATATATATATATATATATATATATATATATATATATAAACCACAACTACAGAGTAAAAGGTATTAAAGAAATACTTTTTCAGTGATGCTTTTTCTCTTCCTTTCCATTTATTTCCCAATCTCTAGCCCAGACACTCATACTTTACATTGAACTCTGAGAGTAATTGCTAACATTGAGCTGTGGTGACACAGTGGCTAGAATGCAATATTGCTGGCTAACTTTACCCACCACCAGGACTATGCTCCTGACTGGCTCAAGGTTAACTCAGCCTTCCATCCTTCCAAGGTTGGAAAAATGTGGACCCAGATTGTTGGGGGCAATATACTGACTCTGTAAAACCGCTTAGAGAAGGCTGTAGTGGTGCGTTGCCCCTGGTTCAGACCGGTTCACAAGAACCAGTAGTAAAACCGGTGGGAGGCCCCGCCCACTGCCCCGGATGTCATCATAGGTGATCTGCACATGTGCAGATCCCATTCCGAACCGGTAGTAAAGGTAAGTAGAACCCACCCCTGCTGTAAAGCATTATGGAGCAATATATAAGTCAGTGCTATTGCTAATATCTATTTAAATTACTCCATCTCATTGGCCTCTCTCATACTCTTTTCCAAGAAACCATGTTCCAAGCATCTAAATTCACCATGTGATATGATATGCAATATATATTGGAGCCCTTCCCCTTTAAATTATCTGGTTAAACTTCTATTATGGATCTATATTGTTTGGGGGAAGTAGAGCTACGACAGCTTGCCAAGGCAGTCTTTTCCATCCATTCCACCCTAAAATGCACTGATTCACACAATAGGTAATTTACGCAGGTGCAGAACATGAGACACTTCTATTCTTTCCTTTCTGATTCCTTGAGCACATCTCAGAAGTGTCTTTGAAAAGGAAAGAAATCCATTCTCCTGATTAAAGTAAAGCATTAGAGACATCCCATTGTTTTTACTTAGTTCATCCTGTCTGCCTGCTTCTTCACTGTCACTCCTCTGTAGGAAGTTTGCCAGGAGGGATGTCACCTAAAAATTTCAACCGCATTGAATTAAAGAAGGAAAACTCTCATAAGATGTGGGGAGGGGCGATTAAGAGAGCATTCAGATCACCATTAGGAAATGAAATTGCCAACAGGCAAGCCCTAAAATATGCAACCTCCCTCTCTGCTGCAACACCTGAGAGTTTATTTCTATCATGAATGCAATTTCACAGCAGAGGTGAGAAACTTCAGTAAAGTGCGGAAGTATCTCTGCTTATAAGAATTGCAAAGGACACTTATTTTCCTCTGTACAAATTTGCAAGTGAACCATGGGATTAATCGAGGCTGTTTGGGAATTGTTTTGACAGTTTAGCATTTTAAACCCATTTGTCTTTGCAGATATTGCAGACGGCACTATCAAGTCTAGCCTCTTTGCGAGACTGTGCTGGTGTTAGTCTTTTGCAACTGACCTTCCTATTGGTTTATTCTTTTTATTGACACCCTTGGTGATGCAAGCACTTTGGGCAATTCAGTCTTTAAAGAAGAAATCAAAGCTTAAAATGTTTATTATAAGTAGTTGGAATTTATTAAATTTATATGCCACCCATCTCCCTCTTAAGTGACCCTGGGTAGCTTACAGCATTATTATTATTATTATTTAAAAAGTTTACGATCTTAAAATTTCAAAAGTCTGGAGAATTAAAATATTCTTCATCTGGCTTCTCAGAGAAAGGGGTTTCAAAAATAGGAGGCTACCACTGCAGAATCCCTACAATAAACTCACTGTACTTCCTTGCTCAGATGCACATGGAGAAAATCTCCTAGGACTAAATTATGCAAGGGAAGCATCCAAGTTTTAATAGAGCTTTTACTAGAATAGAATAGAATAGAATAGAATAGAATAGAATAGAATAGAATAGAATAGAATAGAATAGAATAGAATAGAATAGAATAGAATAGAATAGAATAGAATTCTTTATTGGCCAAGTGTGATTGGACACATAAGGAATTTGTCTTTGGTGCATATGCTCTCAGAGTACATAAAAAGACAAGATGCACTCGTCAAGAATCACAAGGCACAACACCCAAAGACAGTCATGTGGTACAATAAGCAATCGAATCATACTAGGAAATAATCAATATCAATATAAATCACAAGGATACAAGCAACAAAGTTGCAGTCATGCAGTCACAAGTGGGAGGAGAAGGGTGACAGTAATGTTTAGAAGACCAATAGCAATAGTAATGCAGCCTAATGTGAATAGTTTGACAGTGTTGAGGGAATTATTTGTTTAGCAGAGTGATGGTGTTGGAGAAAAAACCCCACCTGTTCTCAACCCCATTTTGTCAGCCACTACAGAAACATGCTGCTGTCACTAGTTTTTGGCTACCAAATAAACAGAGACTTCCATTCCTGCAGCCTGCCTCCATTTTATTTCCAGCATCTTTCTCCTGGCCAGATTTTTCTTCAAACACCTGGAAATCACATCACTCAGATGTGGGAGGTCTTAATGTGTCTGATCATGGCTGCCATTCATCATGGCTATGTCAAACCTTCCAGATAGAAGATAAGCAGAAGGACAATACAGTGAATGGGATGGTATAAGAATTTTGGGGTTGGTGAAGGGATACAGAACCAAAGTGAACTATTATAAAACTTATGTCCCAAGGCCATCAAATCTTTTATCTTTATCTTTTTACCTTTTATTAGATTTGTATACCGCCCTTCTCCTTTCGGACTCAGGGCGGTGAACAGCCAAAATAAAAACATTTGTACACAAAAGTTAAAATAATTTTTAAAAATAATTAAATGAAATTTGGCCCATAATTTAAAACATTTCAATTAAAAATCAGTATCAAACGTTAAAACCAACATGGACTCCCCCAAGAATCCATTAATATGAAAGGGTGGGAGCACAAAGCCAAGTATATGTTTTAGTAGGCTAAAACATATGCAGAACAGTTGCAGGAACTGGATATGTCTAGTTTAATGAAAAGAAGGACTAGAGGAGACATGATAGCAGTGTTCCAACATCTCAGGAGCTGCCACAAAGAAGAGGGAATCAAGCTATTCTCCAAAGCACCTGAGGGTAGATCAAGAAGCAATGGGTGGAAACTAATCAAGGAGAGAAGCAACCTAGAACTAAGGAGAAATTTCCTGACAGTTAGAACAATTAATCAGTGGAACAACTTTCCTCCAGAAGTTGTGAATGCTCCAACACTGGAAGTTTTTAAGAAGATGTTGGATAACCATTTGTCTGAAGTGGTGTAGGGTTTCCTGCCTAAGCAGGGGGTTGAACTAGAAGGCTTCCAAGGTCCCTTCCAACTTTGTTATTCTATTCTATTCTATTCTATTCTATTCTATTCTATTCTATTCTATTCTATTCTGTTCTGTTCTGTTCTGTTCTGTTCTGTTCTGTTCTGTTCTGTTCTCTAGAATTTAAAAAAATGAACAAAGTCTGTTATTTTTGCATTACAATCAATGATGCACAGGTGTCTTACCTGCAGTATTATTTCTTACTTGCCATACTGTTCCTAATCTTGCTGAGTTTACCCTGGATGTTTTCAGCCAAGTATATAGCAGAATTAAGAGATAAGATTCCAGAGCTCTGTGATTCCCTGCTAGCCTGATATGAAAACTGATAGCTTGGTTGCCTATTTCTATTCTCATCGTTAGTAGTGGTAGAGGAGCTGTTGCCTTAGAACTAAGAAATAATGTGATGGACACCGATCTTCAACAAGCTAATAATAGTTGCTCCAGACACCAATGTATCAGAATCCAGTTTCAACCCAATGCACCAGTTATCCTAGACAGTAAGACAGAATTTACCAATATCACCAGAATTGGTCCAAAAATGTTTAGTAATTGCTGAAGTGCTCCCTCAACAGGAACCTACTTCCTTACATGACAAATATTACAGGAGTCCAAGTGAATTTATTGCCTCCCTTGCTTAATGGGAATTGCACATCTCTCTCAGATCAAATAACTTCCTCAATAATCAAAACCATGTAGGGTTTGTAATTAGTCTAGTGACTGAGGAACCCCTCTTCTGATTTAGAACAGTTAGGTTTAGATTAAAACATGAATTGTATGGACTGAGGGAAAACGTGGAGGTTCTTGTCAAGCAAGTGACTGATAGCTATGAAATCCATCACCTGTGTCAGGGTATGCATTTAATGGGAAGCTGTTAGCTCAGGATTAGGCTGGAATGGAACTGACCAATACAAAGGACTATCAGATGAAATATGGAACAAGCTCATTCATCAATTCACCCTAAGAGACACGACAGCATTAATCCATGTCTGCTTTGGCATCAACCAAAAACTTGAGAAATTGCAATAGAGTACAGGTAGGCAGGAAAGGTACCATTGTTTTCCCACTACTCTTTCCCCACCTTCACCTAAACATCAGAGACTTTGCAAGTTGAATATTTGCAGCTGGGAAATAGTAGAGTTCCACTATCTGCCCAAGGAAAGCTGTGCTGAGACATGTAAATCCTACTTCCTTACATGTGAATGACCTGCAGGGAAGCAAGATAATCCCAACTCCCCAAAATGCAGAGACTGAGACAACTATAAACTATGTGAAATTAGTTAACAATGTTTCCTAATTTTCATTTCCCAAAGACCTTGACTGGCCTGGAAATACACTGCATATCTAAGTAGATTCTGATACCATTAGGTAACTACATTGAATCCTCGATCATACGCAAATGTGCTTTATCTAGTCAATCTGTCCAACCATTTTATTAGATCTGAAACTATTGATGTCTGGCTATTATGCTGGGTTCATGGAATTATTAAAACTCTCCAATTCACTAGGAATCCATGCAGCATTTTTTTTTAAAAAAATCTTTCATTTTTTCAACTGTCTTGAGAATGGTCTAGATGCAATCTCAATTAAGATTTTCAGATTCTTCATTTCTCCCCCAAAACACAGACACACACACACACACAAATACAAACACACACAAACACACACTCACACACTAGCTGGAGATTCCACTACAAATATCAAGTCTTGGAACAGTTGCAGAAGGCAAAGCCTTGTGTATTTACCAAATTAGACCTTAGACAGGATTACAGTCTGAGTTGTTCAAAAGCATGTCCTGAATATTAAACTACCTTTGATTCTCACTATGGGAAAACTGAATATATTGTAATACTCTACAGCTTAGCAGGCAGCCCCTTGGTCTTTCAAAGATTAATGACTTATAGTTTTCTATGGTATTCTAGACAGTTTTTAGTTGTTTATTTACATGATTTGCTTACTTATTTTGAGGTTCCTATTCTTCATATCAATCAAGTTAGAGCAGTTTTTTTTTTTTTCCTAGCTCTGTGACTCCAGACTATAAGTCAGAACTTTTCAACTTTGGCAACTTTAAATGTATGTGGACTTCAACTCCCAAAATTCCCCAGCCAGCTTGAGGGTTGAATGAGAGTTGAAGTCCACACATCTTAAAGTTGTCCAGGTTGAGAAACAATGCTATAAGCTAAGTAGCAATGGACCCTCAGCCTGGCCCTGTTGACACAATGTGGACTGCAGAATTTCATGTGAAGGGATTCCGATGAAACCAGTAAGGCAGAACTCATCATGTCCTGGAAGATTTCTCTACCACCACCGCCAAGAAACATGTCAAGGGTAGATAGCAATTGGCGGGGCTTTGCCATCTGTTCCCAAAAATTTGATCTTAAATTTTGCTGCATTGACCACAATGTTTACTCTGTTTACTTAGTAACAGATTCTCTTTAAGTGAAAGTCTGAAAAAATAGCCCAACTATTTTTTTCAACTCAATGAGGCATTTACTTTTCAGCCCACCCTCAGCAGTAACTTTTAGCCACAGTGAAAATACACCCTCCTGTTTATTCATTATGTCTAACCAAATCTCCATGTCAACATGGTGAAAAAAAATGATCAAAATGGAATGAATATTGAACTCTTAATGCAGGAGAAGTACCATAGCAACATCCTGGACCAGTAGATTCATTTACCACAGAGTGAACATTCTCAGGGAATGGCAAAAAAATTAAATAAATAAAATGCTACAAAGTTTATGTGTGAGAGAGAAAGAGAAAAGACTGCTCTACCTGAAAAGGTATGAGAGGCACAGATCTGGAATGGAGGGAAATCCTGACGAAGTACAAAAAATGGAAATACATATTCAGGATATACCTTTAACAAACAGCTATGAAGATTATTTAAATTTCCTTCAGTCAGTTTTAGTAATTATCCATTTTTTTCATGACTGGAAAAGTAATATAAATAATGCTGTTAATAAACAGACATTTGTAAATGCATAAATCAATCAGAATAGAGATGGAAGGGTACTTGGAGGTCTTCTATTTCAAACCCCTTCTCAAGCAGGAGACCCTATTCTGCCAAGAATAGTTAGTTAGTTTACTTTATTGTCATTGCACCTCATACAACAAAATCAAATTCCATCTTCAGTGTACATTATAACTATAAAAATAAAACACAAACACACATCCTTCACATTCTATACAATTGAATTGAAACCCACTGATATTGCATTAATATTTCACTATACAGTAGAATTCAATATAGTTACTGCTCTGAAATAGAAGCTGTTTTTCCACCTATTTGTCCTTGTTTTTATTATCCTGTACCGTCTGCCGGGTGGTAATAGTTCAAAAGAAGGGTGCCCAGGATGAGATGGATCTTTAAGAATCGTTTGAACTTTCTTAAGGCAGCGGGAGCTACTGTATAAAGCTCTTCCAATGAGGGGAGAGGGCAACCAATGATCCTCTGGGCAATGATGTTAACCCTCTGGAGTGCTGCCTTATCTGCCACTGTGCAATTGGCAAACCATACACAGGAGCAGTAAGTTAAAGTAGAATACTAATATAGAATACTGCCAAGTATTATATCTTTGTGCCTGCTGTCTCCAGTATTATCCATTTGATAATCCATTTAAAAAGTCCATAGATGCAGATACTTTCTCACTACTTTCTCAATAATTTCCACAGAACCATTCTTATCCCTTAGCATGTAGAAGAACAACATGTAAAGTGATCTTCCTTTGATCTTCTAGCTTCATTTTTTAGAAATGAGGCTGATTATACACTGACTTCTCCAATACAGATAGTCCTCAACTTACAACAGTTCATTTAATGACTGTTCAAAGTTACAATAGCACTGCAAAAAGTGATTTACAACCATTTTCCACACTTACAACCATAGCAGCATCCCATTGGCCACACGATCAAAATTCAGATTCTTAGCAATTGGTTCATATTTAGGACAGTTGCAGTGACCCAGGATTATGTGATCACCTTTAGTGACCTTCTGACAAGAAAGGTCAATGGGGAAGCCAGATTCATTTAATAACCGTGTTACTAACTTAACAATTGCAATGATTCATTTAACAACTGTAGCAAGAAAAGTCATAAAATGGAGCAAAACTCACTTAACAAATGTCTTGTTTAAGCAACATAAATTTTGGGCTCAATTGTGTTGTAAATTAAAGATTACCTGTATAGCAATTTTCAAACTTATATGTAGCCCCTTGTGTTAAAGCAGACACTATTATAGGTTCAAGAAACTGGATTCTCTTCAGTTTTGTTGCAGTTTAGTTTAAATTAAGTCTAATTTCAGGGTTGGGGAACTAATCAAATGTTCTCCCTTTCCCTTGGACAATTCCCCCAAATCCCCCCTCCCACTTCCCCCCTCAAAATATAAACCTAGTTGGAACAGTAAGAGCTTTAGTATTGTTGGGGCCAATATGCTGACTCAGTAAACTGCTTAGAGAGGGCTGTAAAGCACTGTGAAGTGATATATAAGCAGGGTTGGGCTACTGGGGGTTTGCAGGGGTTCGGGAGAACCCCTAGCTAAGATTCTGTGCAGTTTGGAGAATCCCCAAATCCCACTCCTGGCTGGCCCTGCCCACCCCACCCCTCCCAGGAGTCCCCACTCAGCCTGTTTTGGATGCAGGTAAGTGCAGTGCATGCGCAGAGGCTTGGGGAGGGCAAAAAACGGGCCTACCAGAAGTTTGGGAAGGGCCTCCGGAGCCTGGAGAGGCCATTTTTACTCTCCCAGAGGCTCGAGGAAAGCCTCTGTAGCCTGGGGAGCACAAAAACGCCCCCCTGCTGTAGTACAGGAGGCCAACTAGGCCACATCCACCATGGCCATGCCCACCCAAAACCAGGCAGAGAACCCCTTGCTAAAAAGTTTTAAGCCCACTCCTGTATATAAATCTAAGTGGTATTGCTATTAACACAGTAAAAGCAAGAGCTACACATCAACAGTATTAAGTTGATACTGCTCATATCACTAATCACAACATCATCATACAGGTACCAGAAAAACTTCAAGCAGCTTGCCATTCAAGTTGGTGGAATAAATCACCAGTTATGCTGCAGAGAGGATCAAGGAAGAAATCTCTCTGTCACTCAGAATGCCTTAAAACTCTTGCTGTAGGATGAGCAGCCTCGAGGCATTGTACGGTCTAAACTGGCTGTTTACCTGCAAGTGACTCTAAATTTCTGGCATTTCTCTTCAGTCCCTGCAGTCCCTAGCCATCTGCTTTGCATTGCTGGCCTTGGGCTCTGCTGTCTCCCTTCCTCTGGTCTCAGTCAGCTTGGCACTTCTTCTCCTCCTCCTAAGAAGCAGCCACCTGCTTCCTCTGTTGTCAGATGAGACACTTGCTCCTCTGGCCTTCCAGATTCCATTCCCAGGTTGTTGCAGAGAAGCGAACCTTTGCTGACCAAGACACTGCAGAAGAAAAGGGCACATACTTTCTTCCTTCTAGCCCTCAGCTCTATTCAAAGTCACTTTTCTTCCCTTTACGATGTCTCATCCAAAAAATTAATACTAATTGGAAGCCATTTGTTGACATTTTGCAAGAAACGGGAGGTGGGAATCAAATTATGATGTATGGATATGATGACAGGTAAAATGTATTGATTGGAAAAATGGAAGCTATAGCATAATGCTAAAGGAAGAGTTGAATTTAAGTTTTAACTATATCATTAGTAAAAGAAGTTAGAAGTTATCTCAAAGGTGCTTTTTCAAGATGCAACTGGAGTTTCTTGTTTTGTTTTTTAAGACTATTCGCTTTTCATCCAAGAAGCTTCTTCAGCTCTGACTGGATGGTGGAGAATGGAAGGATTTATATTCCTTGAAGACATCTGGTCATTTGCATTCTTTTAGAGAGTCATTGAGGCCACTTGAAGGTTTCTCTGTGTCTTCAGTCACCTGAGTAGTGCAAATGGGTGTGGAGCCTTCTTGGAACTGTATTCAAAATTGGTAGTTGTAAGACAGAGATCCAGCATGGCACCACAATTTCAAATACAATGAAGGTTTCTACATCTAAAACCATGGCTGTTCCATGGATTCACCTGTGTCCCCACATTGTGGCTAATCTCTACATGGAAGAGGTAGAAACCAGAATCCTAAACTCCTTCACAGGAATTCCACCCACTCATTGGTATAGATATGTGGATGATACTTGGATCAAGATCAAAATGCAAAATGCAGAAATGGAAGCATTCACCAAACATATCAACTCTGTAAACAGATACATCGAATTCACATGGGGAGATAATCTAGCCTTCCTGGACTATGCAGTACACATAAAAGAAGACAGAAGCCTTAACATTGAAAACCAACACAATCAATACTTACATTTTGATTCTCACCACCCACTGGAACACAAAATGGCAGTTATCAGAACCCTACACCACCTGCCTATCAGCAAAGATGGAAAAGAAAAATAACTAAAACACATCAAGGAAGCCCTCAGAACACATGGCTATCCCAAGTAGGCCTTTATCAAATCCCAAAAAATGCCCAGCAGGAACTTCTCCATAACAGACAAAGAAGAGAACAATAAATGAAGCAATGTTGTCATTCCATATGTTGCAGGAATATCTAAAAAGCTCAGCCTCATCAGGACAAGATTCAGCAATCCATCTGAATTTAAAAGATAGAGGCATGCAAATACTGCTTTTCTGTTGTTGGAATCTCCAGAAATTTAGTCAGAAACCACAAAATTTCTGCAAGTGCTTTAGAACAGAACTTTTCCAGAAAGCTTTCCAGAATGAAATATTGTATCGTTTCAAATTTATTAGTTTTGTAACAAAAAATTATGTCTGAAAAGTTGACTTGTTTATTTTAATTCTGTTTCATTTGTTCACCATGGATATTTTATTGTATTATATTCTTTGACTTTTGTTTGTTTGACTTATTGTACTATGGACATTATTTGTATTATTTTATGGGTGTGTTGTAAGCCAACCAGAATTTTTTGATAGCAGTGGGCATAAATCTAAAAAGCAAACTAAAAAGTTTGAGTGTGAGACAAAATGAAGCAAAAATGTACTGTATATTCCTCAATGCAGCTCTTATCTTTTTGCTCTTCTGCATCATTGATTTTATTTATATTTCGTATGACATTTTATTGCTTATTGATTTGATGTTGATTTTATTTAAAATTGTGTTGACATGAGATTCACAAACAAGAAGGTTCACCATTTTCAGGTGAAATCTGGCCAGAATATTTTTTAAAAATACAACATACACAACTTTTTAATTCCAGAGTAGGCACACTCAGGTAGTTAGACTACAACTTCCATAAGCACCAGGCAACAGGAGTGGTCAGAGATAATGGCAACTTCATTACCCAGGCATTTGTAGGGCACCAGATTTCCTATTTTTATTTTAATTATCAGTTTCTAAGGATATTATCTCTACTATTCCTGGTTTCTAGCAAATAAATAACAGAGCCTGAGGTAGGAAAGCAGCAGCTGAACAGCTAATCAAAGCTGTTTCATTAAGGAGTATTTGCTTCCAGAGATAGTTTCTGAAATTATACATTATAATGACCACCTGGTACAATTGTTAGCTACAGAAGCTTGGGCTGGCTTTCCATACTGGCAAAACCATATCTGGCACTGACATCTTGGCCTGGCTGAAACCTTCTCTCCCCTTGTTCGCAGGCAGCCTGCCACACAAACAGATGGAGCAGAGTTAGAAAACATGCATGCAGATCAACCTTTTCCTGAAGTACAATATGGTTTCTGCAAAACAGCATCTTTCATAATGAGAACTGTCACCCATAAATACAGTTTTCATTTGTAACCTTACATTTCTCACAATCCATAGTTACTTTTTATATATTTTTTAAAACAAGGTTTTGATCTCAACAATAGCTCTTTATTTTATTGGGATCTGCCACACGTTGCTCAGTTATAGCAACCCTGCAAGCACTCTTTTGTGCTAATGCATTATGGGTTTAATTTGCATTTTAATTAATATTTCAAACAAACTCTCTTGGCATCATGTTTGATTGTCCTAATTGTCATGGGCAAGAGCTCCCTCAGATCCTGAAACTAGTGAGGGATTGGCATTTGAAGCTTACATTCTGTCATCCTACCTAATGTTCCCATGAGCTATTGTTTCAGATCTTATAAATATATAATTTTCTCCACTAGGATAGCCAGATGCAAGACAATTAAGCTCCGAAACTTTTAAAAAGTATATGGAAAAGGGAAATTGAGATACATCCAATGAAGCATCCTTTTGTTCACAGTAAATGTATAAGAGGTTTGTCCTCTTTTTGGACAAACCTCTTCTGATTTCTCCTCACCACAATCCAATCAGAATTAAGAAGTTTTTAATCCTATACATGCTTACTCAGAATTAAATTCCACTGAATTTAAGGGGACTCAGTGAATTCACTGAAATCTTACCTTCATACTCTCATCTAAGCCTGCAACCTTTCAAACTTGGCAGAGCGATCCCAGGGAATCTGGAAGAGTGGAATCCACAGTTTACCATTCTGGGAACTGCAGAGTAGAAGTAGATTGACCTGTTTTCTGTCCCTTTGAAGCCATATTTTTAATTAATTACTTGTCATGCCCCTGTCGGGGTCTGACTCTGAGATGGAAGAGGAACAGCTGACAGAAAGCAAGAGAGTGGCTCCATTGGCTGTGGAGGAAACTGGGGAAGGGCAAAGTCAGGCTGGGCAGAGCAGGGGAGAGGTAGAACAAGTGAGAGAGGGTTCTGATGACGACCAAGGCCCACCCCCTCCTCATCATAGGGCATGCAGGGAAGAACAGAGAAGAGAGCAACGTGGGTTGCATGGCTTACGAGGGAGGAAAGGGCCCTGATCCCCTTCACAAGATACATCTGGAGTTGGAGTTTTAAAGGAGAGGCAAATGGGAAGGGCAGTTGTTGGGAACAAACACTGAGTTCCCTTACATCCTCCCAACTGGTCTGATTTACTGCCATGCTACTTCAAGTCTGGACTTCTTATCTTGCTTGCCCTGCCAGATTAATTACCTTATCTTGCTCTGTTGGATGTATAGTTGGAAGTTTTGTCTGCTTACAGGTTTGTGGAAGAGTTTTTCTCCAGACCGGAGAGTAAAGGGATGTTGGGGGCAAAGTTTGGATCTAATAAAGGGACTTGTTCTTATTCTCTGCCTGTGTTGCTTTTGTGACACACCCCAGGTCATCACATTACTTTCCTTGCATCTGGAGATCCAGTTCTTGCAAATACAAAGCATCTGAGGGATTTGATGTGCTATCAGAAAGTCTCCATTCGTGTAACAGACAGTCTAAAGCAGGCGTGTCAACCTTGCATTGTCACATCATCATCATGTGATGTATCATGACTTTTTCCCCCTTCGCTAAACCGGGGTGGGCATGGCCAATGCATGATGCATCCGAGCCACAGGCCATGAGTTTGACATCCAAGGACTGGACTTTTTAGAATTGCATATCCTCTTCTTAACTCCATCCCTTTCTTCCATTGACAGAAAAGAAATTCTGTGATATCTTTTGGAGTAATAAGCATCGTCTAGTAAGAATTAATTAATCTCAAAGGATCATGTAAAACACAATTTTATGCAAAATCAGATAGGAGAGAGGGGATCCCATAAGAGAGTTGTTAGCAATGCTCTGAATATTCTCTACTTCACCAGGAATCACTTATCCAGCAAAATGTCAGAAGGTGAAGTATGAACAGAATGGATACAGTATTGTGAACAGTACACTAACTCAGATACTTGACCTAGATGTAGAACAGAACCGATAATTATATCACAACATAATTATACCACACCACCATCCATTAAATCCTGGAATGATATTGGTAAGTCTAAAGTGTGGGTTTTTCAATAGTGGCTAAAATTGTGGAAACCCTTTGGGAAAAGTGTATTTTTGAGGTTTGATGGCTAATAATAGCCATCAAATAATACCCCCCCCCTTTTTTTTTTTTTTTTGAGTTTCAAGATAATCATATTGCACTGCTGGGAATAGCCCAGACCTTAACCCAATTGAAAATCTATGGAGCTAACTAAAGAAACCTGTTAGTCAGAAGCAACCCAGTAATAAAACCCAGTTGATAGAAGCAATCATTCAATCTTGGTTTCACATTATAACAGCTGCAGAACTAAAAGTCTTGGTTCACTCCATGGGAAGAGGTTGTAAGGCCATAATTCATACTAAAGGTTACCCAACTAAGTATTAACTGATGTGATAATTTTTGTATATCTCGTTTTTTCTATGGTGATAATTTTTTGTATATCTCATTTTTTCTACGTGTTTCACTTTTCTTCTTTATACTATAACTGCTATTCTAATAGCAAATCCTTCATAAAAGCTATTGCATTACATTCTTGATTAAATTATCTTTCCATTGATGTATAATTTTATGGTACTACTCCAAGAAAAAGTGGTGTTATTAGCTATTTTTAGAAAATACACTTTTTCCAAAAGGTTTCCACAATTTTGGCCACTACTGTAGATGCCATGCCACAAGAAAATGCTCACCTATCAGACTCTCAGCTCATTTCCCCTATACATTATACTGTAAACAGTACAATGTATTATTGTAGATAATTAAAGTGGAGGAATCCACAAGACAGTAGCCTGGTGTTAGCTTTGAATTCTCAGAGCTGCTACTACTGCATAACTCAGCCTCCACATATTCTTAGCCCAGATGTGATAGATATGTTGGAGGACTTCATTCAAATGATATGACTCTAATGGAATGTGTGGATGGCCTTGGGGAAAGAGGGGAAGAGATGCTACCTAGGAACAATCAGACAAGAGATGGAGGAGCCCCCAGTGGCTTCACAGTCAGAGAAAGAAACTTGGGAAGCACTCGCCCTAATTGTTCAGGCAGTTAAAAGTGGCAGCAAGTAGTCTGTTCTTTGAGATTTGCAAGATTCTATTAATGTAGCCTTGCAGTAAAGTAGAATTAGTTCAGCTTGTCATGTTTTCTGTCTGGTTTACCCAGGACGGCTGACAGTGTCACATAAGTAATATACACATATAAGATAAATCGTGCTTCTTGAACCTGTCTGGGGAATTCTATGAGTCAAAATCCATAGATTTAGTAGTTATCTAGGCAGAGGAAGTCTAGGGATGAGTTTAGGGATGACTGCACTCTTTTTGGCCTTTGCTTTATTGTGGGCTCTGGAGAATGTCAATGGACTCCCGACACATGTCATGGGAAGCACGGTGATCAATTGTCATCTTATTATACTGTTACTTTTCTGTGAGTAAATCAAAATTCTTGACGTACAACTTTGGGAAGAAAGGGCTTTTTAAAAAGCATTAGAGGTGAGCTTATTGCAAGTAAACATTTTTCAGAGGATATCAGTTTGGAGAAGGCTTATCAAGGCTTGAGACTTGGGAAAAATCTCTCTTTCTTTCCCTGCTCATATCAATAGAGGTGTTATAAGCCTCTGGAGGAAATAATTTGATAACAATATGGGTTAAAGTTATTAAATAGGGAAACTGTTTCATGTTTCCTTACAGAGGTCCTTCCTCAGAATTACATCTACATCCCTATAAATTTTCTCTATCATTTCTCCTTTCTATCTCTCTTTTAGAAATGGTGACTGGTGAAGTTCACAAATAAACCAGTTCAGGATAGGCTCAGAGCCTGACAAAAAAAAAAAACACAACCCACCAGGATCCGACTCCCACCTGTAGTGAAATCCAATTTTTTTTACTACCGGTTCTGTGGCCATGGCTTGGTGGGCATGGCAGGGGAAGAATACTGCAAAATCTACATTCCCACCCCACTCCAGTGGAAGGCTACTGCAAAATCCCCAATTCCTTCCCATTCTGGGGCCAGCCAGAGGTGGCATTTGCCGGTTCTCTGAACTACTCAAAATTTCTGCTACTGGTTCTCCAGAACCTGACAGAACCTGCTGGATTTCACCCCTGCTCCCACCCCAAAACGAGTGTTATTGATGGTGGAGTAGGTTCTCCAGGGCCTATTAAGCACAATCCATTTTTAACATTAAAGCCAACCTTCCCAGCCTGGATCCTCTCACTTCATCAGCCCATCCTTTTTCAGGCAGCATGGCCGCTGAAGTCCATCACATTTTCAGAAGAACTTGAGACCTGCTGAGTTAAGGGGAAGCCAGTCTGAGTAACAGCTTGCACGCATTCCCTGAGACTGATGTGATGTTGCAATCAGGAAGTCGCAGCAGGTGAGGGACGCGGATTGTGATGCCTCATCCTGGTTTCATGTGTGGTGCTGTGATTAGTGCTTCCAGCATTAATACTGAAACACTTACCGCAGCCGAAAAGTGCTCCTGCCATCTGTCTTACTTTCACCTTATCAGTAAGAGAACCCTGTTGGAAGCACATATGTTTCTTTGTGTTCCCCTGCTGAGAAAGTGATTTATATAATAATGGTGCCAGTCAGCAGCCTGTGAATTTATTTCAACTGTTGGAACTCACTTGCCAGCTCACACAGGCATTGGCTGGCCCTCTGCTAGGTTTATGGATTATCACATAAGAAATCACTTTCTTCCAACCACATCTTTCTTCATCTTTTCTGCTTCACTATCTATGAAAATGTGCATATTTTTTAAAAATGTACTTATAACATTATGTTATATAGTTCCGCAAAGATTTGCAATAAAGACCAACCTAATGAAGTCAGCAGAATAGTCAACTCAAAAATTGTGACTGGGAGGTTGTGTGCCCAAATTGGACCGCATGTACTTAATAAAAGTACAATAAGAATTTTAATGCTAAAATGATGCAAGGCAGCTAGGTTTGAGGGTCACCACAAAGTGGGGAAATTGCACTAGCCTTGATCAGAAGTTGGTGACAACCAGGTACTGGAGAGTTCTTCTAGTTAAAATAATAACTGGAATTATTTAAGAGTGGGCCAGATTTAGCCCACTAAATTTTTTGTTAAGCACAAAATAATATCTAAAATTTCTCCAGACAAATTACGCTCGTGAAATGTAATAATAAACTCTCTTGATTTAAATGGGACTTGCCTCCAATAAGTTTCTAAAGTAGAGGCAATGTGCAATAGAGAAGTGGTAATCTATTACAGATGGCTCTAATAATGCTACAGTAATTGTGGCTGAAGTAATTACAGGTATTTCTCAAGTTATGACCACAATTGGGATCATAATTTTTGTTTTAAGCAAGGTGGTGATTAAGTGTGTGGCACACAATTTTATGACCTTTTTGGCCATGGTTGTTAAGCAAATCATTGCTATTGATAAGTGAATCATGCAGTCATTAAGCAAATCTGGCTCCTCCATTTGCTTGTTTGTTGGAAGTTGTCTGGGAAGGTCACTGTCAGGTCCCCATAGATCTCTATCTGGATGCTGCCATTCGTGAACACAGGGCCTGAATGTCAGTTTACAACCTTTCCTTGTCTCTGGTCTTTCTTCTAATTTAATAAACCTTCATGGGAATGGGAGTGGGGGTGGAATAGCCTGGGGCCATCTGTTTTGTTTCAGTTCTGAGGGAACAAGAAAATGGCGCCTGAGAACAGCTTCTTACCACCTTTGCAGCCCAAGGTTCTCATAACAACTTTGCACCTGTGGATTGGCTTGCTTTCGGACTGGACAAGAGGGGTTTCTACAACTTTTAACCTAATGGTTTTGAGCGGGAATTTCAGATCCCGGCTTGCTTTTCTTGCTATCCCTGTCTCCCAATAAAAGTTCCTTTTGAAATGATGCTGGTTTCAAGAGTTCTGCTTTCTTGAGAAGAGAAGAGAGACAAGTCCTTACAGTTAAAAATTGTGATCACATGACCCTGGGGCATTGCAATCATCATAAATAAATGCTGGTTGCCAAGTGCCAGAATTTTGATCAACTGAATGATGGGGATGGTGCAACGGTCATAAATGAGAGCACCGGTTGTAAGTCATTTTTTTTAGTGCCATTGTAATTTTGAACTATTGCTACACAAACGGTTGTAAATTGAGGATTACCTGTAACAGTGGATTGAGCTGCCCTGTCCCTTCTTTCTGACAATTTTTATGCATTCTTCTCTTCCTTTCTCTCACCCAATTCCCAATCCCTTTTTCCTCCTGCCAAAAGGAACAGCTCATTTTGCTCAGAACTTGCTAAAGATTTTCTAAATTAGGGGGCACATTTGGGGCTTACCCAAGGGGCTTGCCCATCTTTTACACAGAATTACATTTTTACTGAATAAGCCCCAGTGAATACAATGTGATATATTATGTGGCTGCACATAGGATCATACATTGATTAGTCATTCCTTTCTGTGTTTCTGTAGAGCCAAAACTAATCCATAGCATGTAACTACAAGTAGATTTAGTTTGATAATGTCTGGGTACTTCGTTTTTATGGGATGGTTGATCAGGCTAATCGTATTTTAACAGATTTTAGAGGTGGTTGGTGTTTTTTTTTCCCCACAAAGTAAAGGCTGTCTGAAGGAAAACCAAATCTTTCCTTTTAACTTCTTCAATGCCTGTAATAATGAACTATCACTGAAATTGTCCTAATGTCAATTGTCTCTGACATGACAGTTTTTTTTAAGTGAATATGTTTTTTTAAAAAAACAATATTTTTGCTTTTTATATTGAAGTCCATCCAAAAGAGCAAACTTTAAAATGCAGTGTATTGGAAAATGGGTTGATAAAATTTGTTATGAGCAAATGTGTCTCAATAAAACATCTCCACTGAGATAATTCCAATAATCTTTGAAAGCCTGTGGCTACTATTACTATCACTGCTGGACGCGAATGGATGGATGAAACAGCTGGTTAAAGTCCAAATAAAATGCTAGGGTGGATTTCTCAGCATTAGAACTACTGTCATAGTGCAGACTAAATACACATGAGGATCAGAGTTAGTAGTGAATTGGAACCAAGGGAAGTCATTTGCTAGTCAAATCATACAACTTCCATGTCATTATCTTTCATATATACGGGACATTTGATGGAATGGAAATGGTTTTGTACACCTGATATCATTTGTGCTGAAAATATTGGACCAAGAGCTGCTCAGCTAAGGGGGTTACAAGAAGCATAAGCTTCTTTTTCTTTTTCTTCTATTTTCTTTTTATTTCTTTTAAAATATTTTTGTGCCGAGCAGCAAGCTTCCAATGAAACTTAAATAAATTAAAGCACACTGCTAGTCTAGAGCTAGTAAATTATATCATCTATAACAGTGGTGGGTTCCTCCCGGTTCGGTCTGGTTCGGCCGAGCCGGTAGTGGTGACAATATGACGTCACCGAACCAGTTCTCCCCCCCGCCCTCCCACCCCCCCCACGTTATTCTTACCTTTTATTTGGTCCCACCCCCAATCTTTTGCTGCCTCCTGAGTCCCAGCTGATGACTAGAGGGGAAAAAACTGTTTAAACTCTTGCCACGGGGCTTCAAAGGGCCGTCCTACAGCTGATCAGTGTTAAAAGCAAACAAATGAGTCAGGTCGTAAGTGCGAGGACCTTCCAGAAATGATTCTGACCAGCTAGCCATGCCCACCAATCACATGACCTCCAAGCCACACCCACAAAATAAGCCACACCCACAGAACCGGTAGTAAAAAAATTTAGAACCCACCCCTGATCTATAAGCTCTGCATTATGAAGCTATTGGTTCACCTCTCCTGTGACCTCACTATCTGATCTCAGCTATAACACTCTCTCACAGCCTCAGTTGAGTTAGCTGTAGCATGGAAATAATGCTAAAGTATCTTACAGGTTTTTCTCAACATTTTCTCTCCTGGCAAGTTCCCAAAACTGATTTAAAGCAGGCATTACTGGACTACAATCAGAACAGTTTGTTAATTGTTAATTAACAGCCAGCCAGTTTGGTCTAGCGATTAAAGCATCAGGTTAGAAAACAGGGGACCATGAGTTCTTGTCCTGCCTTGGACATGAAAATCAGCTGGGTGACTTCAGGTCAGTTACTCTCCCTCAGCCTGACCTACTTCACAGGGTTGTTATTGTGGGGAAAATAGGAGGAGAGGTTGTGATGGATATGTTTGCTGCCTTGAGTTATTTCTAAAAGTATAAACAAATAAAAAATAATAATACAAGCAGGATATAAATAATATAAAATGAAACATCTCCTGCCAGTGAGGTTGCTAGGAGTTGAAGTTCAGTGGCACCTAGTGGGTGATCAGTTATCCACTCCTTATGGAGACGGGAAAAAAATTTGCCAGTCTTGTTTCATAAAAGTTATATAAAATTATGACAACTGATCTATAAGAGGAGCCATTTCACTATTAGCTAAGTGCCACAAGTGACTGCCTAAAGGATGAAATAGGAAAAGAATTTATAGCTTCCAAACACTTCAGATCTGTGAGAACAATAATCCTAAACATCAAGAACCTGCCTAAACTTGAGATACAATATTTTAGTGTTTTTCAAAAGACTACTTTTGAGGAACCTGGCCAATTTACACAACTCAAACTGAAGGTGCCTTTACAAAGAAACTTTCATGAAATCACATAGATGGGGTACTGGAGCAAATCCTCCTGAATCAAAGCATGCAAAGATATATTTTTAAAGAAAAAGATGAGCTATACACAGCACTTTAAAGCTATAGTAAATTTTATATTGTGTTGGGAAACTGAAAATACAGTTTATTCTTCAGATTGTACACCTCTCTGAGAAGATCCTAGCTCACATTTGTTACAAAACTGACTATATTAATGAAAATTACATACAATAACACCCTGTTTCCCCAAAAATAAGACCCATCCAAAAAATAAGCCCTAGCATGTTTTGCATGTGTGCCTAATATAAATCCTACCCCAAAAATAAGCCCTACTTAAGAGCCAGTGCAGCTGGCTGGCTGGTTGCTCACAATGCCATGACCACGAGGTGAGCTGGGGATGGAGCTGCCCCATGTGCCCCGCATTGGCTTACCTCAGAGGCCCTGCAGTCAGGTTATCCACTCCCTAACGTCTGCCTTGTGGCAGCAGCAGCAGCAGCAGCCAGGTGCAGCAGGAGTGGCTGCAACAGAGCGGGAGGCCAACTGGTGTGTTGGTGCTGCAGCCGCAAGGCGAGGCAGGTGTCAGGGGGTGGATGGCCTGGCTGCAGGGGCCCTGAGGTAAGCCAGTGTGGGGCGTGTGGGGCAACTCCATCCCCCACCTTGTGGCCTCCTGTCCCGCCACGAGCAAGAAGAAGATGTGTGCTTCCCATACATGGAAAAAAAATAAGACATCCCCAAAAATAAGCCTGTTTCTACAATGTACCTAATTCAATCAGACATAACTCATTCAAACCTTGTTATTGTTGACTATGGCAACACACAGCCACCATCTTACTATCATAGTACTCACTCATTTTTTCCCCATGCGACTGACCACTACAGACAATCAGTGTGTTGGGAGATGCGCTGTGTGCAGCTAGGACTTGGCAGTGAATCCTATAATCAAGAGGCTTACTTTCTCAACTACTGTTTCTCTTTTAGCTCTGTTTGTTGGAGAACTAAGTAAGCAAAATAGATTAATATATGGCTATAGCTATATCCATTACATAACTTACTATTTTTTATTTTTAATAATGAAGTACAAACATTTACACTACCAACAGAAGAAAAAGATACACTGTGATGATGCAGAGAGAAAAAAAACCCTTGATATATTAACTAAAAATAACAAAAAAGAGAGGAAAGACTAATTAACATGAAAAGGAGGAGTGGTTTTCATAAAATATCCATTGTTAATCAATGTAAGATTAATTCAATGCTTAAGCTTATCATTATATATAGACCATATAGAAACATAAGAATGTTTCTTCTGATTTGGGGGACACAAAGACTTAACCCTGAGCATGACGTGGTCTGTACTGAGCTATTTTTAGCTGGTTGAGTCAACTGACCCTTTTTGATGAAGCCCACTGCACAATATATTTTAAATTGCAGGCAAACTTATAGATGCAATTGTGATCAGAACTAGAAATAGTTCAAGCTATCCATTCTCTCTTTGTCCTTACTTCATAGGCCAATGTTTTAAAGAAGTAATTCTTAGAAGCCCTATCATCATTAATGAAAAAAGAGTAAAAAGGAAGTTCAACCTTATACAAATTAGAGATCAAAACTAGAGAAGTGTCGTAAAGAAAAAAATCGTCTTTTGTCTCAACGAAAGAAATCTTAAAAGCTCAAAGAGAAATACTGTTTAGGACTGTGGCATGTTGAAGCCATTAAAAGCAATAGGAAGGTACCTTTAAAAATGTTTGCAGCAGGATAATTTTAAAAAGCTTGCAAAACCAAATGTTTTTTCCCTGATTCACTCCCAATTAAGGTTTAGTTTATCCAATAGGACCAGAAGTGGGATTCAGCTGGTTCAGACCGGTTTACTTTATGTCCAGTTTGGTGAACCAGTAGTTCTGATGACTGGCTGGCCCCACCTCACCCCTCTCCACCCCTCCTAGGAGTCTCCACGTGGTCCATTTTGGATTCCAGGTAAGCGCAGGGGGCGCCTGGAGCCCGGGGAGGTGGAAAACAGGCCTATTTCCAGCCTCCAGAGTGCCTCCAGAGCCTAGGGAGATGGAAAATGGGCCCTCCACAGCCCACAGAGGCTGCAGAGAGGGCTACTAGGCCCAAAACAGGTCCCCCATGGCCCATTTTTGCTCCCAGGGGGGTGGAGGAGGCACTGGCCATGCCCACTATGGCCATGCCCACCCAGCTGGTCATTAGGGCAGAGAACCGGTTGTTAATTTATTTGAATCCCACCACTGAATAGGACCAAATGGAAGGATTTCTTAGCTTATGACTAGGAAATTGTTTTTAAAGCTTTTTGTTTTGTAGAAGTAAATCACACCACTTCTCTTCAAATACACTTGATAAATTGCAGCTTGCAATTATGCCTGATCCATTATTAATATTTTGGGCAGGGAGCTTTTACATTAGAATGATTTCCAACAGAAGTGTGGACTCTGTATACATGACAACATTGCCATCAAAATTGATAGCTGCCATTTTGTCTGAGGCAATCCAAATAACCTCCAAATAGCCCATGACATATATCCTTGTTGTGTCTAGCAATGGATATTTGCAATATAAACTGCCAAATCCATTTTTTTCTTCTCAAATTGTTACACAGCCTGTGGAAGACAGGCTAACTGATAACACCCACTGAGAATGTGTAACTTCTGCTTAGATTATTCTTTTTTAAAAAAGAAGAGAACTTTCCAGTGTCAGACGCAATATTTTCAGAAGAGAATTTCTAAAGGATATCAGCACTTCACTCTTCATAGATTCTGGTTTCAGTGTTCATGTTCACTGAAAACTACTCTTCTGGAAGACCATCAGGCTAAAAGACTTTTCAACATTAAGCTGTTCTTTCCCTTTTCATTTGAAGAAGAGAGTTTGATAAGCATATAAATTTGTTCCTGGCTTAACAAGAATAAAGTCATCAGTTAGAGAGATCGCAGGTGACATTGTCCTTTAAGATGGAAAGATCGATAAAGAGAATTGTGCCTACAAATGCAAGAGATTGTATGACACTTCCATTATTTACTTCCTTCATTATTCAGTATTGTTTTCAAACATCTGAAGTTGTTAATGCAGAAAGTGAAGTGTGAAAATTGGATTCAATTTAGCAAACAGGGCTGTGCACTACTTCAAAATCTGGTGATAGGGGAGGGAGTTGCAACATACAAGGAAATGCACATAGCACCTGTCTACAATTCCTTAAGCCAAAAATATCTTCTTCCAGGATTGTGATGCAGCTGTAGAAGACAGCTGTATCATTCCAAGAAAAGATGCAGCTGCTTTACCCCATGTGAACACCTGGCAAAGGAAGGAATGAAAAAGGATAATTGATTTGTCAGTTGATGATGAAAGACTAAGAGAAGGAATGAAAGGTACAAAGGTGATGAGCGGTTCTGAAAGGGGACAGACCATTATTTGGTGATCTAAAAAGTGATACTTGGAGGAAAATGGCTGTGGAACAACAAAGAAAAGGGGGAAAAAAGTCAAAATAAAACAACTGCTGGATGAAAGAATACTTGTATGATATATAATAATTTCCCAAGAGAAAGAATGAAAAATGAACTTAAGGAAAGAGGATGTGGAAGTTGTTTGGAATAGATGGAAAATAAATATGATACAGAAGGTAACTAAAATGTATGAAGTTACACTAATGGGAAATACAGTATAACAGAATAACAGAGTTGGAGATCTTCTAGTCCAACCCCCTGTTCAGGCAGGAAACCCTATACCATTTCAGACAAATGGCTGTCCAGTCTCTTCTGAAAAACTTCCAGTGTTGGAGCATCCACAACTTCTGGAGACAAGTCATCCCACTAATTAATTGTTCTAACTGTCAAAAAAATCTTCTTAGTTCTAGGTTGCTTCTCTCCTTGATTAGTTTCCACCCATTGCTTCTTGTCCTTCTGGTGCTTTGGAAAATAGGTTGAACTTGAGTCTCTCATCTTGTGGCAACCCCTTAGATATTGGAGCATGCTATCATGTTATCCCTAGTCTTTCTTTTCATTAAATTAGGCATACCCACCCAATTCCTACACCCATTCTTCATATGTTTTGTTGAATGCTGAAGTAAAAGTGGATACAAACAAACCAAAACTGCATGCATGAGAATGAATGCTGCAAAAAATGAATGAAAGAAAGCTATTGCACAATGAATGTTGATAAAAACCAAACAGAAGAAAGAATATGTGGGGCTGGAGCTGATAAAGTAGGAATTAAAGAGCCTGGGATGATGAGATTACTTATCCCAATGGAGAAAGTCTAATGGGTACATTTGTACTTAAGAGTACTGTAAAGTAATAGAGAATTGTCTCTGTTCCCATCAGCCATAAATAGATATGTGATCTTATTTTCTATGTCAAGAACTAAAGATAATACTCTCCTAATGTTTGTCTATAGGTCACAGCATGAATGCGTAGTAAGGAAAGGATAGAATTGGTCAACAGTAGAGATAATTACTAGTGAAATAGGAAAATCAGTTTCATTGCATTTAATTCATCATTGTGAAAGATAATAAGTTGACATGGAACAAAGATGGAGTGGAATATCTTGTCTTCTTTCACCCTCTAGCATGAGGCCCCCAAACCCACTTTTAATGCTGATGATGAGGAAACCAAATTGCTGCAAATGCACCTGGGAAATGTATGTATGTTGTGCATGTGCACAATTTTGCTTAGTGCTTTCTTTGTTTGAGAGTGAGGATTCCCTGAACCACCCTTACAATGCCTCAGGAAATAATTAAATCTTATCCCCAAAGAATATTTTCATTTTGAAAGCATCCATCTCTGGGACCAAGGAGGGAAATGACAAAACAAATGCCATGACATCATAATGCAAACTTTGTCTCTTTACATTTGTGACATAATGTCACCCACAGATATGAGGGGTGAAGCTTGTATAATGTGACAATGCGTGTTTTATTGTTGTGGATATCCCTGATGCAACCAATAAGAATTTTTTTAAAGATAGCATTTTTAAGCCTTCACCTTCAATGAAGCTTTACTTTATTGACTCTTACTGGAGAAGATCTTTGCCTGCCACCACCCGCCACCCCTGCCCCCAAATCTCTGCCTGTTGCTATGCTAATCAGATGTATCTTGCTGTCAACTTGCATGAAAAGTGACACAGATTCCCTTGTGGTAGCCAATTAGGAGAAAAACTTTGATAATAATGAGTACACTTCCTTTAAGGGGTGATGATCTGCTATTGTTAATGCACTAACTATAGAACTACCATAACTATAAAAATACAATGGATGAGCCAACTGTGATGAATTCACCTGTTTCCTCAGTAGGTAAAGAAAAAGTAGAGAGAGCAATAGACACAGGGAAGACAGCATTTAACATCCACCAGAAGTAGAATGGAATAATACAGAGAACTAGATAGCCAGCAGATTTGGACAATGGGAACACATCTTTTCTATTCTTTGGCCTGCCTCATACAAAATTGCTACCTCTTGGAGACATTTTGAAATTGTATAGATGCTATTCCATGAAAAGAACCATACAGCTGCAGTAGCCTGCTAAACAGATAAGGGAAAAAATTCCATTCAAAATTTATGAATGGATTTCATACATTTGTTTATAGGCATTTGGGTGGGAATTAATTGTGATTTAAACAACCTGAAGGTGAGAAAAGAAAATCTGACAGATTTGCCCATCCAAATGTGGGTGGGTTGAGTGCTTCCATCTTCAAAGGCTGTACAACAAGGCGACCATATTAGTGATACTGTCATGTCTCTTTTCCAGCAAGCTCCTCATGACAGCTACCCACCAAACAAAAGAAATTACTTCCTCCATACTATGAACGAGCTTATGATTATGGTTTTGGCTATTGTAGATTGGTGACTTTGTAGATCCATTCATTAAAAAACTCAAATATGGGAGAAAATATAATTTGTCCATTCATTCTATCTTTTCTTCAACTGCCACCACAGTACATTTTTCTGAACAAATGACAAAACCAACTTATTTGTGGCAGAGTAGACCAATACACATTCATAAAAAGAAGCATGCCATGATGGCCATTCTTTAAAAGTATTTTCATGTGAATTTCTCAGTTATTGATTGGACTGTAGATATCTGAATGAATATTGCTTCTTTATTCCTCTCTCATTTTTCCTTTTGAGAAATCAATTTATATATATCATGCAGCTCCTAAAACTATTTACAACATTTTATACTAATGACCTCATCTTTGGTCTGTGAGGTTGCTACAGATTGTCCTCAGTATGAGCAGCAAACTAAATATTTTTAATGGTGTAATTTCTGTCACCTAATCTTATAAAATGTTGCTCTTCTTAACCAAAATCTTGCATTATGTCAGTATCCTTCAGGAGATTTCAGGAGGGAACATCAGCATCTGAGAGCTTTTAGGCCATTGTACAAGTTGTCACTATTTTACATTGTAACTTTTTTTTAAGTCATTTTAAAAAACCACAGATGCTACAGACCATAATGCTTGGTTTATGTGACGGTGTACAAAAGCTTTTGGAATTATATGATCCATAAAAAGTAAAAATTTAGAATGCAAGTTTTGATGTCACTTTTCACTGAATACACATGCATGTAAGCACAGATTCATCCGTACAAGACTGGAATAAATGACCTCTAACTGGCCCCTTCATAACTGAGCATTTCTATTGAAAGATTTACCTCATGCAGCAGCATTTCATTTTTATTTGTCAATCAAATAAATTAACAACCTTTCCTTTGATCTCTTTGTTTCTTCTTTTCAAGTTGCCGTGTCACCGAAGCTTTTCAAGTTGCCATGTCACCGAAGCTTCTTCCCTGTATGTTATGCTTCTGTGGCAGATTTCCAGACTTCTGGGCCATCTGATATATTCCTTTCAGTACTGTGGGAATGTTATTGCTCCAACAGACAGCAAACACATCATTTTGCTAGATATCCTCTGAAAAACTGAACAAACAAGGAATAAATATCTGCCTAGCAAGACAGCATGGCTGACGTGTTCTTTTAGAAAATGGCTTCTGTAATGTTGCTATGCAGATCTACACCCCAAACACAGTACCTTTTCTGTCTGCAGTTAAATAGTGGGCTATTAATTGAAATGAAGACATTGAAATCTATTTTTTAAACCAAGATTTAAACACTTTCGTCTTTATGTCACTGATGGGCATTACATCTTTTTAAAATACTATTCATTGGTTAGTTAATGACCATGGGCCAGTCATGCTCTGTCAGCTCAATCCACCTCACAGAGTTGTTGTTATGAGGAAAAACAGGAGGAGGAAGGAATATTAAGGCATATTTGCCACTTTGAGTTATCTATAAACTAAAAGGCGGGAAACAAATATACTAGTCTGGTCAAAAGATTGTGAGTAATACACTGAAATATCAGCATGAACTATTCATAAACTATTTAAAAAAAACTGTCATCAGTATAATTAATGATTAAGAAAGATAATCCACCCTCTAGAACTAGCCCTCAAAATCCTCAAAGTCCCATGTTAAAGGAAAGTATTATTTCCTGAAATGGGAGTTAGGAGCCAAGAATATATCCAGGGTAACATAACCCACTCTGATTCGGCTACCATCAAGAATGTCTGCCTGTCTCAGTCTTTATCTTATATTGTCTTAAAATCAGTTAAGTTTACTTACAGTTTAATAAAATAAAACTATTCACATTGGGAGCAGTGCAGTAAAACTAGAACTGGATCTAGTTATTGGGAATGCTTCTGAGGTAGAACAAAGTTTGAAGCATCTTGAATTCATTTTTTTAAAATCTGGAATACATGGGAACTCCCTTATTTTAGCCTTTTTCTTGAGATGTTTCATATTTTATGTTTCATTCCCTATTGAAGAGAGCTTCTAGAAGTGATAGGAGAATGATTCCCAGAATATCCAGCCAGCAATGGAAAGAATTAAAATATTCACACAGATAGCATGGATCTGTGAAATGTATGCAAATTACATCAAACTGAATAATTTTAATGATATGGCTGACATCTGAGGAGAAGCAATTGTGGCCATTAAGAGTGAAAACATTTACCTCCCAGAATTGCTTTGGTAACTTTGGAAATAATAAGAAGATATATGGCATTTTATGTTCCTGTAAAAAAAAAAGACAGAAGAAAAATTATGCTATATAATATAGATCAATATCAATATTGCTCTCAGATGAACAAGTCTGTACTTCAGATTTTGACTCCTCCATTAAATCTGATGATGACCTTGGGTCATCCATTAACTTTCTATTTAACCCACAACAAAAGACTTGAGGAAAACCTGCCTGCTTCTGCAAGTTCCATAAAACAATCTACTGTTAGCTAACCAGTGAAGAATAACAAGCAATGTAATTGTTAGCCTGAGAGACAATGGCCAAGTTTCAGCATTCTCTTTCAGTCAGCATCAAAGAAACCAGAAGATAGTTAAGTATGATGTGGGAGTTCAACATCGTCTTTCTTTCTGGGTTGTTTTGATTAAATTTAGGATGGAAAGAAATACCTTGAAGGTAAGGTGGAAGAAAAATGTAATGAATAAATAAATCCAGGGAGTGAAAAGTTGGTGGATGAGGTTCTATTCTTCATTTAGGCAGCTGGAGGATCTAAAATTTAACAATGATCTGCTCTACTATTCCCTTTCCCTTAAGAGCCATGGTGGCACAGTGGTTAGAATACAATATTGCAGGCTACTTCTGCTGACTGCCAGCTGCTGGCAGTTCAGTTCTCACCAGGCTCAAGGTTGACTCAGCCTTCCATCCTTCTGAGGTTGGTAAAATGAGGACCCAGATTGTTGGGGAAAATATGCTGACTCTGGAAACCACTTAGAGAGAGCTGTAAAGCACTGTGAAGTGGTATCTAAGTCTAAATGCTATTGCTATTGTTTCCTTCTTCTTTCATCCCCAATAATTGGAAGGACAGAACCTGGATAAGTAATGGACCCAATCAAATACGTCTGTGCTTGCATAATTTCTTTTAATAGATAAAATCTATATCTCCATTTTGGAACAGTTTGTGCATGATTTGAAGAATCGGACAGATTTACAAACAAGGTTTGCTTAGCTCTACTACTAGATCTGTACTTAGTCTTCTCCAACTTGGTGTCCTCCAGTGCTGCTGGACTTGTGTATAAACCCCCATTGGCTGCAGATGTCATGATTTGAGTTCAAATCTCTCTGGCTAGGGGAAATTGCTTTCAATTATTTGTGTTTCTACTGTTGTTCCTAAGACTGTTAGAAATAATATGAGATACTGAAAAAGTAGCCTTTGTAAAAGTTATCCCCCTCACCTCTAAACCTCACTCGTACATATGAAGCACAGCTGTAATCAAAGGAGGTAAACCTATTTTGACTAGGATTCATACAAGTACATTTGTATTCAGTTTTCCCTCTCCGCTTCTTATTTGTTCTTTCTGGAACAAGATTTTCCTTCCCAAATCCCTTCATAACTGCTAAGTCATTGAATCCATCTGAGTTAATTAAACTAAAGGAACGGGGATAAAAGTTCATTACATTGATATAGACTGACAATGCGTCAGAATGCCAATTGAGCAAGTATGTGCAACCAAAGAGGTTCAAATGGTAATTCAGTGTTATTTTAGCAATGCAGCATGGAAAAAGTCCCTGGGGAGTAGAGAATGAAGGTGGGAAAAAAAATCCGTAATATTTTTTTTTAAATCACCTATACCAGACTTGAAGGCCCATTGCTTCCTCTGCTATTTTGAGAGGTTTCATTGAATATTGTCGAGCAATGATGCAACAACTGCCAAAAGCTATTCTGGCTTCAATTGCTGGCTAGAGTGCAGTGTGCTTCTTGGCCTGGAAAAGCAATGTGGGTTTAGAGTTTGGGATTTTTACAGTTTTCTCTAACTCCCACCCTGATGCCACTTCCTACACCCAGATGATAGAAACAAAGCTATCTCCTTGGCAAGGCTGACAGAGACACTCTGAACTTTCACAAAACTCCTGAAATCCCTGGTAGTGATTGACCATATCACCAGGCCTGAGCCAAGGAAACGCAGGCGAGGGGAAAGGGGGAGACAGCCTTACAGGAAAGTCCAAGGAAAATGTGACATCTCTGACATTCGTGATTTCTGTTGAAGCATTTCACAAGTAATGCTCGATGGACTCCTAAAAAATTACTTCTTTGTGAAGGAGAGGCTTGAGAGAAGGGTTAGTGTCCATTAACACTGCAGCCTTGTCATCCAAGCAATCAAGTCAGCCGTTCTCCTTCTGAGCCTTGCTTAAAGTTTTTCCTTGCTGTCCTCAGTCTACAAGCAAAGTCACATACAAAAATATCAGTACTTCACCCATTAACCCCTCTGCCTATTACTTCTAAAATAGTTTCAGATTTATTCATCTCCACCAACCCAACCAAAAAGGAAAATTTAAAATAATTTTAAAGCAAAGCAGAAAAAAAAAGAAGCAGCAGCAGCAATGGGATAACCTTCAGGTGTTTTGAATTACAGTTCCATGTAGCCCCTTGCTGTCAGGCAGGTTGGTTGGTGGGCCAGGATAGGATTAAAATATCTGGAGCACAATACATAGTCTTTGGAACAGAGACTTCCTTACACTTCTGTTTCACAGGCATGTGAATTCTGTCTTTCAAAAAAAAAAAAAAAAGACATAATTATTTTTTATTTACATACAAACTCTGCAAATATTTCATATCTTTCTGTTCAGATCACAACCTCTCTATTGAGATATGAAGATATTGTAGCTCTTCAAGACTCCAGCCCAGATTTTATCCATTTTCAAGGAGAAAGTTGAAATTCCCACCAATTTCAAAACATTAGAGCAGTCAAATGATTGATCTCCACCTTATAAATCACTGTGAAGTATGGATTTCCTACTTCACCCAGTCCAGTGGTGGGTTTCAAAAAATTTTACTACCAGTTCTGTGGGTGTGGCTTGGTGGGCATGGCATGGCTTGGTGGGCATGGCACAGGAAGGATACTGTAAAATCTCCATTCCCACCCCACTCCAGGGGGAAGGATACTGTAAAATCTCCATTCCCTCCCAATCCAGGGGAAGGTTACTGCAAAATCCCCATTTCCTCCTGATCAGCTGTGACTTGAGAGGCAGAGAAAGATGGGGGCAGGGCCAGTCAGAATTTTTACTACCGGTTCTCTGAACTATTCAAAATTTCTGCTATCGGTTCTCCAGAACTGGTAAAAACCCACCTCTGACCCAGTCCCTAACTTATTTGATAGAAGCCATGGAATCAGCTTAATGAAGAGCTGACCTTCCCCCCACCCCTCTGAAAAACAGCCTCTCCAACAGCAACAGTTTTCTGTTGATAATTGTTCCACTGAAAGGTTTTCCATTTGCTATCTTCTCAACTTTATTTCATTTATTTCAGGTAAAAAACCCAAACAAACAAACAAGATTCCTGACTTGGAGTTGTCAAGTTTGTTTAATTAATTATGACAACCTCAACCTTGTTTATGCTAAGCTCTGTAAACCAATTTAATTTGCTTTTGACACCATTTCGTTTGTGCAATTTGTCTTGTGATTAATCCGCAGCCTAATATCAAAACAGAAGTGACAGCTACAGACCTACAGCACATGTGAAACATGTGTGCAGCCACACATTACATTACCCACCTAGAGTTTATGAAAAGCAAAATACATCCTTTTTTTTTTCACAAAATAAACCAACAAGACACCAATCAATGCCAAAAAGGAAACTCGGAGTTCTGTTATTGTCCTGTAACCATAGTGATAAAAGCAGCACTGTGCAAAGATTTTTATTGGTAGTTAATATTTTCTTTCTGATCTATGTTATAAATGTATTTAGCTTATTAAGGAATACCTAAAGCCAACTGAATATATTTCAAGACCTTATTTCTGCTTTTTAATTCTAAGTACTGTATACTATGATTTGTAGCCTTTTTTTTTTTTTCTAAAGAGTTTGGGCAGATAAGTAGCAAACGTAAAAGAAAAAATGATTATCCAGCAACCCCATTACTGATCTATTATCACTAATGCTATAAAACATTTCTATAAAACATTTAGAAATAAATGAGGATTTCTCAAGCACAGGTAAATTGCTGGTTTCTTTCAGAAAATAGATGCTAGCTATAGAATAATTAATTTGATGATATTCCATAATGTGTCCATAATCACAAATGTCACTATGTATTGTTTCTCCCATTCTACATTCCTCAAGGAAAGTGTTATCTAGGCACTTGTGTTAGGACTTGTTAAATGCGCAATCAGACACAGCATGCACATTTTTAAGGAGAAAAAAAAATGCAGTTCCAAAATAATAATTGGTTCAACATTCAAGACACAGGCATAGGATACTGGATGCATTTTTACAGGTCTGGGAAAGCTTAGTGTGAAAACCCTTTTTCTATTTCAACCATTATAAACTATTTTTAATCCATAGTTTTTTCTAATATACACGTTTCTAAACAAGCTGGGGAGCTCAATCAAAAATATTACATACTAGCAGATAGCCCAGCGTTGCCCAGGTATTTATTTATCCCAATCCTGTATTGTAAAATGATACCACTTTGTTGTTTTGCTAGATGATCCAGGATCATTTGGTATGCTTTTTTCTGATCTTGATTTAGAAGTAGCTTTTTGTCTGCGATATATGCACTAAGATGTTCGACGACGTAGTTCTTTTCTCGTATGTAATCTGTGTGAAGTACATCGTGTCAGTCTCGTAGTGGTGCAGGCAGGCTGAGTTGCAGTAATGTTTTATTGATCATGGCCATACATTTGTCCTCAAGAATAATCAAAGCCTTGTTGAAAATGTCCAGATCAAATGTAATTTCTGAAGTTGGATTTTCCCCTTACCAGAGGGATCCCCCTTGTGGAGTACTGTGAAGCCATTACCATGGCAACTCCACTGTGCTGCACAGTAGAAATCATTTTAAGGCAGTACAGTAGAAGCCATTTTAAGGCACAACAGGCTGTATCTTAACAGAACACACACCCCATATTAGGGGTGTCTTATCCCCACAGTATTTTTTTTCCAGAGAGTAAGTCATCTGTGTACCAAGTTTGGTTGAAATTGCTCGAGGCGTTCCAAAGTTATGCTGGAATACACACACACACACACACACACACAAGAGAGAGAGAGAGAGAGAGAGAGAGAGAGAGAGAGAGAGAGAGAGAGAGAGAGAGAGAGAGAGAGAGAGAGAGAGAGAGAGAGAGAGAGAGAGATTTTTATGTATATAGATAGTGGCACAATCATTAGTAATACTCTGTTGCCAAATACTGCACACTGTATAGGGAAGAAGTTGTAATACCAACAAGATTGATGCTCACCTTAATGATCCAATGAGAATAATATCTATAACCCTCAAATCCACATCGCTCTCACGGCTCCATGTTCTTTCTAACATTGCCCCTCCTGATCTCAGGCAACAATAACGGACAGTTTGAGAATGGAATAAGATAAACAGGCCATCAACTACTAGAGATCTACCAATACATTAAATATTAAAGTTTTTACCTCACACCAGGCTTAACTCTAGGACAAGGGTACCCAACCCCTGGGCTGCAGCCCATGACTGGGCCTTGAATCTTTTGGAACCAAGCCACAGAAAGGGTGGGTGAGTGCATATGCATGCATCCCTGCTTACACGAGCAGCAGGTGAGTATGCACACATGCCTGCTACTTGGGCAAGGCATGTGTGGAACCATCCCATCTCCCACACACACACCAGTCCGCAAAGCTGAAAATGTTGGGGAACTCTACTCTAGGAAACCAGTTTGGGATAACATAACAGTGTTATGATCTAGATGAGGAATGGCAATTAAAATGGACAAACCATAATTAAACAGATCATGCAGATCCAACAAAACCACTTCCAGGAATGCAGTTGCCCTGAAAAATATGGAGCCACCTGAATAAAATCAGGACAGGACAGGACATGCCAGAACTAAGGCACGCCTCTTTAAGTGGATAATGGCCAAGAGCCAGTAGTGCAACTGTGGAGCATCAGAACAAATAATAATACATATAATTTGAGAAGATTCCCTCAGGAAATTTTAAAGCATCTGGGATTATCTCACTGCAGCCACATCAGATGGTTAGCTTCCTTAGATATCGAATTATACCATTGATCCTATTGCGACTGTGGTGCCATATTATGACAATATTATCATGGTTTTATCTAAATTTAATATTGTATCTCATATATTGTATTACCCACATAGATAGATAGATAGATAGATAGATAGATAGATAGATAGATAGATAGATAGATAGATATAGATATAGATATAGATGATATAGATATAGATATAGATATAGATATAGATATAGATATAGATATAGATATAGATGATATAGATATAGATATAGATATAGATATAGATATAGATATAGATATAGATATAGATATAGATATAGATATATAGATATAGATATTTGCTGATGCTTTACTTAAACTCATATTTGTGTCTGTATGTATAATGTGTTTTATTAGTTTTGTATATTAGTGGTTGCATGGTCTCTATAGATGCCATATGCTATATAAATAAAAAAAATAAAAACCTTTCTGAAAAATACCGTGTTAGCTTTATTATATGCAGTGTCACCAGATTTACTAGTTCTTGCAAAGTTCGCGTTTTCAAATGTACATTTTATGTATTTCAAGAGGGCTTTATAATTCATTGTTGCTTTTCTTTGTACCCGTTAAATCTGTTGTGTAGCTGTGCACTGTTTTGCCAAAGCAGTAGCCTAAAATTCTAGAAATACAGATCAGGACAGAACATTTCAGAGATCCAGACAAGAGCTGGAGCTACACTAGGTCAATGTTATGTCATTCTGGACCTTGTAAAGTTCTTCATAGTTTTCTCCATTTGTGGACTTAATTCGAAAGATCTCAATTCCTGGTCACTGACAATTCACAGAAAAACTATAAGGAAATGATGAAAGTACTCTAATCCAGGATCCTTTGGAGAAAAACAAAACTACTCTTCTCATTAGGCCCCAGCACAATCAGGCTGTTAGTATCCTGACTTCAAATCCCATGCTATCCCAATGCTTGGAGTAAGAGCCAACTCTTTATTAAATTATCTACATTAACTTAAATGGTACTGGAATAAGGCTCTTTACTTGCATGTACCACTATTTTTGCTATTTACTTTAACAGTTTTACATTTCATTTTTCAGAAGTGATATAATTTCTAGCATTCATGATAGTGCCCTTGCACCCAGCTTCTTAAGGGGAAAAATTTCAGGCGTACAAGTGTTTTATCCAATATTTCACCAGCTCGCCAGCCTTCATAACATCAATTCTCACAGGGATCAGCAGGAAAACTAAGTTTTAATTTCCAATAAGCCATCTTCTTTTAAAAGCAATATAGAAAAATCTCTGTAATACAAGGAAGAATATTCCACAATTGTTTTCTCTGAAAAAGCGAGAGCTGCATAGTGACTGACTATTTAAGCAGTTCTTTTATTGCCAGAATGAAATTATACAACCATAAAATCCAATATTAACTTTACCATTAGACAGAGACGGCCAGTTAAAACAACATCTTCCCAAATCTTGCTTCACTTAAAAGTCCCTTCTTAGAAGAGAGTGCTGTGAATGTCATATACCTTCTTCAGTTACTTATAAACTAATCAACTATTGTCTGAAATGGCGGAGAATCCTAGCCATTAATAATTTTGAATCACAGTTGATTTCTGGACACAGAATAACCTTTGCTTCATACAGCAGAATCTTGTCTAGTTCAAATAAAATAGCTGAGTTGGAAGTGGCTTTCTATCCACTTTTTTCTTATTTCGTTAGTGGGAAGTTAATCTTTATTAATGGTTTATTAAGTTTGATGTACTATTTCATGTGTAAAATACAAGGACAAGTAGAAGAATAGCCATTCCTAAAAGAAATATATACAGCAGTAAAGGTGATCATGGCAATCATAGAATAGGAAGAGGCCATTTAGAACTAGATTCAGGAATTTACATTAAGAATCCATGTCAGATTGCTGTCTAGTCTGCACTTGTATTCATCCAATTTAGGGGAGACCACCAGCTGTCTGAATAATTGGTTCCACTGACAAATGCACACTTCTAACATTTTTTTTCCATCATTTGATGAGATGCTTTCTGTGACTCAAATACATTTCATATTTTGCACTCTGGAACAATAGAGAATAAGTACTGACATTCTTCTGTGTGAGATTCTTTGAAAAGTACCACCCTACTATTCTTACTCTTCTCTTTTCAAACTACTCTTTCACAATCCCTTCAACCTCCCTGTCAGGTTTAATTTCTAGTCCACTATCTTCCTCATTGCCTTTTTTTTTCTTAATCTCTTCCCATTTAGCCAAAATGTTGTACATAAAAAGTACTTAACTAGTACAGATTATGCTCTTTGGGAAGAAGGAGAGATAGAAGATGATCCCTGTAAGTACAATGTGGTACTTAGTTCCAATCATAAGTAGCAACTAATCCTTCACCCAACTGAAATTAGAGCTGCAGTGGCCAGAAGAGCCTCCATCAGCAGCAGCAGCAGCAGCAATAACACCCAGAATGTATAGCAGAGGTGGGTTTCAGCAGGTTCTGACCAGTTCTGGAGAACCAGTAGCAGAAATTCTGAGTAGTTCCGAGAACCAGTAGTAAAAATTCTGACTGGCCCCATGTCCATCTATTCTCTGCCTCCCAAGTCCCAGCTGATTGGGAGAGAATGGAGATTTTACAGTATCCTTCCCCTGGAATGGGGTGGGACTTGAGATTTTACAGTATCCTTCCCCTGCCATGCCCACCAAGCCACGTCCACAGAACCGGTAGTAAAAAAATTTGAAACCCACCACTGATGTATAGGCATGTTGGAAAAAGCACACAGGTGCACACAGTAGTCTTTTGAGGATCACATATAGTTGGTGAACCAGAAGAGGAAAAGGGACCATCATGACAAGAAAATTGTATTTGCCTCTAAAAATCTAGAGTTTCAAATGAGTGTTGTTGTTCATTTACTTTTATTTTATTTTATTTTATTTAGAGGGTTTCTGCCCTTTACAACACAACTGTTGTAAAGATTCTAGAGCTTGTTACCGTTTGTTCTCAAGCAACCAGGTAAAGAATGAGGCAGACTGAAGTCTTTATGAAAAGAGTCTACATAAAATGCCTTAATCACAGTTAAAACTGTTCTTGTGTCTAGTTGTTCTGGTGTGCAGTGCTCTATAGCGTCATTTTGAGGGTAGGAGTTGCAACAGGGTGCGAGGGGTCTGTAAATATTTTCACAGCCCTCTTTTTGACTTGTGCAGTATACAGGTCCTCAATGGAAGGCAGGTTGGTAGCAATTGTTTTTTCTGCAGTTCTAATTATCCTCTGAAGTCTGTGTCTGTCTTGTTGGGTTGCAGAACCAAACCAGACAGTTATAGAAGTGCAGATGACAAACTCAATAATCAATAGGTTGACATCATCAAGCCCTATATATATCAGAATACTGCCTGTACTCAAATAAACCTACTTCCATAATTTAAGGACTTCAGATAAATGTGGTCAAGTTCTTTGTTTGGCCCAGTATGTGAAATCCAGAATGTTCATAGCCTTTCTTTTTTCAAATGGCACTAAAATCAAATTACTTCAAAAGAAATATGATATGGTAAATACACCTTAAACTATAATTTCAATAAAAAGTGACAATTAGTCCACAAGGCTTGAGGTGGGAGGAGAAAGTAGTAAGGACGAAGGAAAACTTAATTCACTTCAACCTAACTGTATACAATTTTGCAAAGTTCAATGTCAGGGCAAGCTGAGACTTGATTAGTCCTCAAAATTTTCATTATTCTGCACTTCTCGCCATAGGAAAAAAAATGCAAAAATTGTTTACATTTTTTAAGGCAGTCAAATCCCAAACATCATGGTGCTCCATCACTGGAGTTTTTAAGAAGAGAATAGACAGTCACTTGTCTGAAATGTATATGTTCTCCTGCTTGAGCAGGGGGCTGGACTAGAAGACCTCCAGGGTCCCTTCCAGCTCCAGTTCTGTTCTGTTCTGTTCTCTGTTGCTGTTCCTTGACACATAACATTGCATACCTAAAGCTTCAAAGGGCTCTCTCAGTTTCTGCCAAGTGATCAAGAGAACTATCCTGCCCCAGTAGAGCTCTCAAGTGCAAAACCTTTTAGACTGGGTCCACAAAAACACACTTGTCGTGGTTGATGCAGTGGTTAGAATGCAGTATTACAGGCTGACTCACTGCTCATTACCAGGAGTTTGATTCTGACTGGCTCAAAGTTGACTCAGCCTTCCATCCAAGGTCAGTAAAATGAGGCCCCAGATTTTAGGTGACAATATGCTGACTCTGTAAACTGCTTAGTGAGGGCTTTAAACCACTATGAAGCCGTATATAAGTCTACGTGTTATTGCTATTGCTTCTTGCCCAAATTCTTTATTGCAAACTTTCCAGTAAAAATAACTTGGAAAGAGAGCCAGTCTGATTTACCCCTCATTAAGTGTCACAGGGATGTGATTCCCAGAGCTGTACAAAACAGCTCTTCCCGTTAATCTTGCTATCATTCTCTATAAAATCTCCTATCATGAAATTTATCTTCCAGTTGAAAACCACAAGTGGGAAACAAGGAATGAAAAAGGAGGCCAAGGATGCAAGCATGAAAAATGTATCCCTGGCTTCCACTTGCTTTAGAAGCATTTGTCCTTGGAGGCTGTGTGTAGTTTAACGAAACAGGATGGATCAAAACTACTGAGTTGGATGCTTTGCAGCTGTCATGGCAGGAAAAAATATATCAGATCTTGGCATAAAACCCAGTCTGTAGCGCATTCACCTAGAAAATAAAGATTTAATCATTTTTCCTTGCTAATATATATATTATACTATATTGTATACATATGGCACGTAGTAAGTGCAGTAAAATGCCAATAGTCACGGTAGCAAAACAGAAACCATGCTTTTTAAAAATAATATAATCTTTACTTTCTAAACAAAACAATCATTCATCTTAAAGAAAAACATCTTTGAAACAAATTAAAAGTGCAAAGTAAAAATGGAAACTGAGATGAGGAAAACAAGGGAGAATCTGCTTTATATTCCATACTTATCAATAGTCACTGGTTTACCAATGAATTCAATGTTATAATATGAAAACTACTCTCTTGTTATTATTAATTTTTATTTATTAATTATTACATTTATATGCTGCTCGCCTCACTATATGGCTATCACCTTGACTTTTTTAAAAAATAATTTTTATTAAACAGTTTTTTAAGAACAAAAAAAGAAATTTTTACAATGTTTTTCTTTTCAACATTTTCACATCAGTAAACATTTCTTACATATCCATTTTTCTCCCTTATTTCAATTTACCATTTATACATATGATTCTAATATTGATTTATATACATAAAGATAACAATGTACTCAATTTCAATCATACATTCTATGTCCGTTCCATTTCCACTTGTTTGCTACTACTTTTCAACTCCTATATCTTCCTCATTTACTCTTTCCTTGCCCTTTATACCTCTCCTCTAACCATTCATACCATTTCTCCCAACTACTCTCTTATATGGGTGATTTATCAGTCATTTGAATTTCCTTATTTATTGAGGTTCTACTAATGCTGTGTCTTTACAAATGAACTGGGTGAAACAACAGAGGCAAATCTCTTGGACCAGACCCAATTACAAAGAATGGATTTGGAAATAACCCTATCTGGCCCAGCATCATTCCTAAACACATTTCCTTTTCCTACAGTGATTTGGGATTCCAGGATGCCACAAGAATGCTTTGGAATGTGGTTGGGAACATTGCCCTTGGCCCCCATTCTCCTGATGTAATGGCATCTCTTTCTTTCCAATGGTGTCTGACTCTAGGGAGAGAGGCTCATCTCTGTTTCTCAGCCAAGGGAGCCAGCTTCGTCCAAAGAGATGTCCATGGTCATGTGGCCAGCCTGACTATATGCTGAGGTCCACGGAACTCTGTTTCCTTCTCACCAAAATGGTACCTATTTATCTACTCACATTTGCATGTTTTTGAATTCCTTGGTGGGCAGTTCATGAACAGGAGCTTGTCCCATCGCTTTATGTATAATAAAGCCCTGGTGGTGCAGTGATTAAAGTGCTGTATTGCAGGGTAATTCTGCTCAGACCTAGGAGTTTGATCCTGATGGGGCTCATAGTTGATTCAACCTTCCATCCTTTTGAGGTCAATAAAATAAGAAGTCAGATTGTTGATGGCAATATATCAATAATGCTGACATTGTAAAACACCCAGAGAGTGCTGTAAAGCACTATGGGGTGGTATATAAGCCTAAATGCTATTGCCAAATGCTGTTGCTAATCTCCTACCCTGCATTCCAAGGTTTGTTGGGTCCTCAAGGAACTGTTTTACCCAGTTATCAACAAATGCTTCTGCCAGCATTGTCCCAAATTCTCTTCCATATAACTTTTCTTCAAAAATATCTTTGATCTTGGCTTGCATGAGGACCCTGCTCCCCAGCCTAGCATCCTGATGCCTCTTCTTTTATCTCTACATCCATGTGAACACCTACACAAATTCCATACTAACTCATTGTTGGTTACTGATAAGATCTGCTTAAATAAGGAGTGGCTAATAAGGAGCTCCGTGGGACGTGGTGGCTCAGTGCTTGTCAATCAAAAGGTTGGCAGTTCAGCGGTTCGAATCCCTAGTTTCACATAATGGGGTGAGCTCCCGTTACTTGTCCCAGCTTCTGCCAACCTAGCATGTAAAAAATGCAAGTAGAAAAATAGGAACCACCTTTGTTGGGAAGTTAACAGCATTCCATCTGCTTTTGGCATTTATTCATGCTGGCCACATGACCATGGAGACATCTTCAGACAGCGCTGGCTCTTGGCTTTGAAACGGAGATGAGCACCACCCCCTAGAGTCAGGAAAGACTAGCACATATGTGCGAGGGGAACCTTTACCTTTACCTAATAAGGAGCTCAGAATAGAAAATAACTTAGATTTTCAGAGGACACGAAGCTCATAGGAAATGAAAGAAGCATCAGAGAAGGAATTAGCAAAAGGGGTAGCTCTTAAAGCATTGGGATTATATATTAATCACATAGAGAATTCTAGAAAGAAGAAGCTTAGTTATGAAGGTGATGGTAGGCAGCTAAAGGTGCTGCAATGGCTAGGAAGGACCTATACAATACTGGTGACTGCTGATTCATGAGTGTTGATATTAATCCAGAGAAAGAATAGCTAGAGATACTAAAATATATTGGGGTTGTTGGTTTTTTTAGGAAAAACTGCTAAAGACTCATCTTACCTTGACTTGGGATGGGGAGTCCACAAAGCATTTGAAGGTGAAATTGGAGAAGATTCCCTGCAGGGGGAAAGGACCACAGGATCTAACATGCATATGTAGGCAATGTGGAAGAAGATGAGAAAAAAATCAATAGGGGGTCATCAGCAGTGGTGGGTTGCCCCAGGTTCAGACCTGTTCGCAAGAACCGGTAGTAAAATCAGCGGGAGGCTCTGCCCACCGACCCCGACGTCATCAGGAAGCTTCTGCACATGCAGCCCCATTGCAAACCAGTAGTAAAGGTAAGTAGAAACTGCCCTTGGTCATCAGTGAGAGCCAAGCCAGCTGGAAATTCTTCTGACTTTGAGATGGAAATTTTATCACTAAGCTTTGTCATTCTTTTCCTTAAATCCAGGGTCATGACAATTACAAGAGAGAGGGATACACATATTGTATATGTGACGCTGGTATCATAACTAATATATGCTGACTTGGGTTTGTTCCAAAAGAGAATGGGGAAAAAATGCTTGTTTTGTACTTTTGTAGCAAGCTGTGAAGTAGAGGGGAGAAACTGCTCAGATAATATTACAAAACAATTAGTCAGGCTTGAAAATGGGAAAGTGAAACTTGACTGTTCTGATGAAGCTCAGCTAAACTTGCTTTATATGGAGAGCAGGGAGAAACTGGAAAACTCGGTTTAATGTGACAGTAACAGAGAATAGAACAGAACAGAACAGAACAGAATAACAAAAATGGACTAGAGATTTTCTAGTCCAACCCCCTGTTTAGGCAGGAAGCCCTATACCATTTCAGACAAATGGCTGTCCAATCTCTTAAAAACTTCCAGTGTTGGAGCATTCACAACTTCTGGAGGCAGGTTGTTCCACTGATTAATTGTTCTGACTGTCATGAAATTTCTCCTTAATTCTAGGTTGCTTCTCTCCTTGAAAAAGAAAAGAAAAGGCAATTGGTGCAAGGAAAGGAAAAAAGTTAAAGAAAAATACAAAGGAATGAAAATAAAATATAAAAATGTGGCTTTTGATGTTCTTCATAGCAATTACAAGAACAAATATATTTCAATCTCTCTTTCTAAAGTTATATCATACTGTTCATTTTTCTATAATCCATCCTGTCTAATCATCAAAATCATAAATCACACATTCATTTTCTTTCATTTTTATGCAAATATCCATAAGAGGCTTCCATTCATTTCTTTTGATCAGATCCCGTGAATGCAAGTATGTATTTCATTGCAGCTAGAGTTTGTAAGCTGCTTGGAGGGCAAGAGATAATCAAACAGCATCTAAGCTAATTGAATAAAGATTATATAATTAAGAACTGTGCATAATTGCTCAAAATACACAAACACTCAGCCTTGCTCGAGGCCACAGACCATTTCCCTTCTTTGGATTCATCATTTTCCACTTCCAAGGACTAATTTTTTTTCCCTGAGTAAATCATCACATGGAAATATTGTTATGCCTTATATTTTTACTTTGCCTTTTTTGCATATGGAACAACGGCTCTCCAAAACATTTTTCTGTATCAAGATTAGTTGATAATCTGCTTTCTCGAATTCACCAGACTTCATGAATTTAATTATAAGTATGGAAAGGAAAGAAAATGAGCTAGTTGCAGGTGAGAATTTAAATGTATCCCTTCTTTCTTTGCCATCAAACATTACTCCATGTGAGTATTAGAACAATGTTCTTCAGCAGATGGCAGCACTTCCTCAAATTTGTCTGAGCTTGGAAATTAATTCAAGTTGGGACAGTTTACTATTTGGATAAGAAACATCAGAAAATCAGGAGACTATACACTAGACATGGATGGATGGATATAGGCAGATATTGATTATGTGTCATCAATCTGGTTTCAACTCATAGAGATCACATAGATACATTTTTTCAGACTTGGAACTTGGGTCTCTCAATGGTGACTTATCTCCTCTGTAATTGAGTGCAACCACTTGGTCGCAGATGGTCCTCTTCTCTTTCCTTCCATCTTTCCCAGGTTTAGAGCCTTCTCCAGAGAGCTTCTCATCTGAAGTAGAATAATTTGAGGGTGGACATTTGTGCCTTGAGTAAATATATATCTATCCAGTAACTTGTGGTCAAGAAAACTATCTGAATACATTCATGCAGTTATTAGTAGTCAAGCTCAAATGAACATTTTTAATCTTTTAAATTGCAATGTAGTTATCTTTTTTCGATCTTATTGTTGAAATGTCAACCCTTGCATCGTAAGTAATCTACAGATTGATTATACTGTATATAATATTCTTTTGCTTCTCCCTTCCATATTTATTTGAAATGTCTAGACTCTAGCGTTCTTTCTACAAATTGTTTATCATTTTTTTCTAGGTGCAATTTTGTTTAAACTCATTTCAAACTGGCATTTAGAAAAGTGTGTGTGTGTGTGATATAAAGATTACATAAAATAAATTTGCAAAAAAATGAAATTGTTCAGAAAAGCCTATACTGTTTATTCTTCTGAAAGAACTGCCTTCTTGCTTGTGATTTGCAGTTCAAAATTTCCAAAAGCTCCCAAATACAGTTCTTGGGGGGAAAAGAACAAAAATATGTAGTCATTCTCTTTTATTTTTCTCTTTACTTTATTGCATTCATTAGGAACCACTACTACATCCATGCAGAGCTTTGAAGGGTGCTCCAATTCAAGTATCCTTGGATCAAAGTAGAATTACACATCAAAGCAAAACAATCTCCAAGTCTGTCCTGAAAAAGCCAACTTCTGCCAGTGTGGCCTGCCAGTGATGAGAGAGACCTTCCAGGGAGGTGCTAAGTTTGTCAACCACCCATGCCAATCATGCTGACCCTACTGAAAACTCAATGATCAGAGACAGCAGTTGTATAACTCCAGAAAATCAGTTAAATGGACAATCATGTTAATCTGCCCGGAAGAATAGAACTAATGTAGGGGTGAAATGCTCCCGGTTTGGACTGGATCGCCCGATCCGGTAGCGATGGAGGCAGGTGGTTCGGAGAACTGGTAGCAAAAATCCCTGCCCCCACCCCCCATGCCCAGCTGAGCCACACAATCATCAGAGGCTTTTTTTTTTACTTTTAAAAGCATTTTTTCTACAACCTCTTTGGCTGAAAAAATGCTTTTAAAGGTAAAAAAAAAAGCCTCTGATGATCGTGTGGCTCAGCTGGGATCATCAAAGCCTTTTAAAAGAAAAAAAAAACCTTTTTTTCTTTTAAATGCCTCTGACAATCCAAGCTGAGTTGTCTGATCGGCAGAGACTTTTTTTTATTTTAAATGCCTCTAACGATCAGGCAACTCAGCTTGGATCGTCAGAGGCATTTAAAAGAAAAAAAGTCTCTGCCGATCAGGCAACTCAGCTGTGATCATCAGAGCCTTTTGAAAGCATTTTTTTACAACCTCTTCACCAAAGAGGTTGTAGAAAAAATTGTTTTAAAAGTTTTTTAAAAATTGGCCACGCCCACCCAGTCACATTACCCCCCCACCAAGTCATGCCCACAGAACCAGTAGTAACAAATTTTAGATTTCACCTCTGAACTATTGCCAATGTACCCTATCCAGCCTGCCACCATAAAAGAATCCAATTTTGGAATTGCCAACCAGCCAATCCTTATAATAGTGCACTAAATCCAATGATCAGGATTAGCACAAGGGCAAGTCAATGGCCGACCTTCAAGCCTGTTTGGACCAAAGGGACTGAGGAAAAAAAGAGGACTTTTTTAACCTTACAATATATTATATACCGTGCTTTATATAAGACCCTGTCTTATATTTTTTTGAACCCTGAAATAAGCACTTGGCCTTATTGCCATGCGCTCAAAAGCCCAATTGGGCTCATTATCAGAGGATGTCTTATTTTGGGGAAAACAGGGTATAATATTACAACATCTGAAATAAATATGTTAAAACCAATTAAGCAGTTTCAGGCATTTTGATGTTACCCTATTACAGCCTACTGATTTATTCTTTCCCAAATCCAGTCTTGCATCTCAAAGTAGTTTGAATTGTTTTAGTTTCTCTAAAAAGGAAAAGGGTTTCTGTTTCATAATCAGATCCCAAGACAGAACAACATTCCTGTCCCTGAAGACATAACAGGTGTGTAAGAAAGATCTCTGCCATGTACTTTTCACAGACAGGCATGATATACAGCCCATGAAGGCTTCACAACCATTCCAGTTTCATGGTTAGGTTAATTCTTGTGGTCATTATTATCTTTTTTCTTAAGTGCTCTATTTTTTCTGTAGGATCTAATAATTCATCTTTGGAAGAATCTTCAGCTAATACAAGGGTGTCAAACTCGATTTCATTGAGGGCCACATCAGGGTTGTGTTTGACCTCAGAGGGCTGGGGGGGGGCATTATCATGGTGGGTGTGGCCACGGTGGGCATTTGACACAGGCTCAAGATGGGCTTTTTTCCCTTCTCTTCTTTCTCTCCACAGTTTTTTTACTATAACCATTTTCCTGACTCTTCTACCAGATATTACAGGCAAACATTTATTACTTATTCTTCCACTTATTCTTCCACTAAACTTTTAATTTCTAAAGTTATACCCCATTGTTTAATAGTAAATTGCTTTTCCAGGCAGAAAAGCTATTTATACTATTGTATTTTTATTATTCAACTAATGATAAAAATACAATAACATAAATAACATGATAATACAAGACCTAACAGCAGAGGTAAATTTTCAGGATAGTAAATAGAAATGGCTGTCAATAAAGGCACCACGAGCCGGTCCTTTGATATTTCTGGGCCAGCCCCACAGGCCAGATATAAGCTGCCCACAGGCCAGATCCGACCCGTGGGCCTTGAGTTTGACAGCCCTGAGCCAATAGAAAGAGAAGCTTCCAAGTACACCAAGTACACAACTTTGACATTGCAAGTTTTTTGGCAAAGTGTTTGAGGTGAGAAGCAGAAGAAAATGCTGTCAATAAAAAATAATCACTGCCATATTAAACATATTTACTTCTAGGAAACTCTGGAGACAGCCTAAATGTGAAGAAGCCAAAATATTTTAATAGGGAATGCGTGGGTGATGAGCAGGCTGACCACAGTAGTCTGAGATTTAATTATACTTCTTGCCATTTGTGAAAGAGATTAGTCTCCCTCTCTCTCTCCAAAGGCAGGAGAAGAAGTAAATATCACACACAGCTGCCAAAAACCTTGGCACGAATGATAGCTGGAATAATTCTTCCAAACTTTTAAAATGTTTCTCATTCAAATGAAAACAACCAATGAATAATTGCTTCTGTTCTGATTTTCAAATCAGTACGCTGTTGGATTGTTTCACTGCATGTTTCCATTCTTATAAAAAGGAACATGGTTGAAATTCCTCAGAGATCCATCCATTCCTCTTAATTTCAGAGAAATGTCACCATTCATTTCATCATAGACATTTTTGTTGTTGTTCAGTTGCTAAGTCATGTCCGATTCTTTGAGATCCCATGGACCACAGCATACCAACCTATGGACACCCTCTGTCCTCCATTTTTGGGGAAAGTATATTTTTAAACCAATACATCTCCCCAGATATTTTTTTTCCAGAACTACAATATTGTTAATGAAAAGTGGAGTGAACTTTTCAAAGCAAATCACCTCTTAGAACACACCACAATTATTTTAATCATCTCTCGGAAGACACCAGAATTGGTTTATTCTAAAGTCTATGGATTAGAGTTTAACTGTAAGCCCTACCTGACTTTGCCTAAAGCAAAATGCAAGGTAATTGAGTAAGATGTTAATGAAACAGATTTTGGAATTTCAAGGGAAGCTAAAAGACTTCAGATGGAGATATCTAAGAAGGAGAAAAGAAGTTTCAAATATTTTCTTTAATACCATGAAAGCCATGAATACTTTTAATGCATGTGTTTATACATAATATATATGCATTGTGTGCTTGGGTTTTTTTTTTTTTGTTTTGTTTTGTTTTTTTACAGATATTGAATAATCTCTCAATAAAACAGGAAGGGTTTTGTTGTTGTTTGTTTTGTTGAATCAAGATCACGTGAAGTGTTAATACCAGTTTATAATGCTTTGGTAAGGCCACACTTGGAATACTGCATTCAGTTTTGGTTGCCACGATGTAAAAAAAGATGTTGAGACTCTAGAAAGAGTGCAGAGAAGAGCAACAAAGATGATTAGGGGACTGGAGACTAAAACATATGAAGAACAGTTTGAGAAACTGGATGTGTCTAGTTTAATGAAGAGAAGGACTAGGGGAGACATGATAGCAGTGTTCCAATATCTCAGGGGTTGCCACAAAGAAGAGGGAGTCAAGCTATTCTCCAAAGCACCTGAGAGTAGGACAAGAAGCAATGGGTGGAAACTAATCAAAGAGAGAAGCAACTTAGAACTAAGGAGAAATTTCCTGACAGTTAGAACAATTACCGTAATCAGTGGAACAACTTGCCTCCAGAAGTTGTGAATGATCCAGCACTGGAAGTTTTTAAGAAGATGTTGAATAACCATTTGCCTGAAGCAGTGTAGGGTTTCCTGTCTAAGCAGGGGGCTGGACTAGAAGACCGCCAAGGTCCCTTCCAACTCTGTTATTCTATTCTATGCTATTTTACATTGAAGACTTCCGAGTGCAGCATCTCTTCTTTTTTTCAATTTCATCCAGTGTACAATGATATGTGGGAATAACCTTTGGTTATTTGGGAAGAGAGCTGCAGCCAGAGGAAAGATTGGATAACAGGCAGCTTAGCCCACATAAAACTGGACGTAGCAAAGATCTCAGAAGGGACCTTACCTAATTTCTTCAGCTATAAAGATGAAGGGGTGGGAATATATTCAGATTTATAAGATTCTGTTAACATAATCTTACAATAAAGTAGAATTAATTCATTTGAACATGCTCCTTGTCTGGAGTACTTCACAAGGCTGACACAGTGCTCACTATAAAACTCTCTAAGAACCAACACAGTCACTCCATGGATGTAATATCTTAGCACAACCAACTTTTGCATAGAAGAATTATTGTAAATCAGAATTTCAAAAGTAAATTGGAAAGGAACCAATGTAAGCATCTTCTTGCCTGATAAAGAAACCAACACTCAGAAGAAGATAGCTGTGTTGGACAGATGACTTGTTTTGATTGTCCCATGATTGTGGTGACACCATGTAGTCCTGCGCTGCTAAACTGTGTTTTTAATACATCTATAGACTCCATTGATTTCTTTTTTTTATTCAAAAGTTTTTATTTTATAAACAAGCATACATACAATATATAATCAGTCAATCAGTGTATCATTTGAATACATCTTTTTTCCTCTTACTCCTCCAATATTTATCATATCTTGATATTATCATTCCATTTGTTGTAACATTTTCCCCATATTTACTTTTATATTTGTACCTTTATCTATTCAACAATTTTATCCCAACCCAACCCTCCCCTCTCCCCCCACCCCCGACTTCCCAGAGCAAAAACAGGGTATAACATTTAACAAGCAAAAGCTAATATATACTAACCTACTACAAAATTTAAAACTCCTTCATTTTCTTTAACTCCTCTTTTGCAAATTCATCAATCTCCCTTTTGTAAATTCTCAAAATCAATTGGGTTAAATTGTTTCTTCCTGAACATAAGAGCCTTTTTCTTGACATGTAATCCAATAACTTTAACAATATTACAAGCATTAACAAACACTGATAAACATTTTATCACCTATACCCTTTAAAATAGTATAATCTTATACTAAACATTTTAAAAACCTCTTAATGCATCAATAAGACCTTCTTAATTCATTTCTCAAAATATAAATTTCAAAACCTTCAGGAAACTATCCCTTAAATTTTTAATTAACCATTTCTATATTTTTTCCAGTCCTTCTTCCTCAATCAACATTGCTCCCTAATAAAGTTCTAAATTAGACATTTATCCTCTTTAATCCTTCATAAAATTAAACATTTTAAAACTTTAAACATTTTACCTTCTTAAAATACTATAATCTTATGTTAAACATTTAAATAATCTCTTAATACATCAATAAAACATTAAGTCATTTCTCAAAATATAAATTTCAAGCCCTTCAGAAAGGTATCCCTTGAATTTTTAATTAGCCATTTTAATACCTCGATAACTCTTAAAAAGCTATCATTTTTACCTCGATAACTCTTAAAAAGCTATCATTTTTATGTCCAAAACCAATTGTAATAACACACTTCCTTTATATTATTATCTTAGAATAAACTTTAAAAATACAAATTTAATTAAGCTTCTCATCCTATTGCCAAAATCCTCCCCAAAAAAGATTAACCTTCAGTTCTTCTCTTCTTTCTGTATTTTTTCCAGTCCTTTTTCTTCAATAATTCTTTCTCCTTCAGCATTGCTCCTCCTCCTGCTTTTATTTTCGAGAAGTTTAAAATTTGGATTTGAGGTTGATGTCTCTTTGAAAGTTTTTGTCTTCTTAAAGTTATTTAAGAAGAATAAGAAGTTATTTAAGTTATTTAAACCCCCATAAATCTCTTTCAAGTCCTCCTGATTAAACTCTTCCAGATTCCTTTGCTTTCCCCTCTTGGTCTGGAAACCATCCTTTTTATCCAAAGTCACATTAAACTGGATTTCTGCCCCATCTTCTTCCAACAGCTCACTACTGTCTAACAAGCCTTGAAATGATACTATATTCTCCTTTGTCTCCATGTTTTGAGTCAAAACAGTTTCCTCTTCCTGAGACCTTTCATCAAAAAAACCTTTAAGACTTTCCAGTAAAGCAGTGGTTTGTGACTCAAAAATTTCATGTATTATAACTCTTATTTGTGTATTTGCTGGTGTGTATAATAATAGTCCTTCAGCACTTTCAAAGGTACCAGCCATTTTTTTTCAAAGTCCAATTATTCACACAATTTAAAAATGTAAATTAGTTGAAATCAATTCCATAGTCTTTTGCTTTCCGCTTCCACTTTAAATCTTTTTTCTTAATGTGTAATCTGGTAGTTGTTAACAATGTTGCAAACGTTAAAGCACTTTCACTGATAAGTTTCGTTTCCATGCCTTCAAGCACCATTTTCCCCTTTTTTTAAATGGAGTTAAAGCTCAATACTTGCTTTTTGTCGCTCTCCTGATTTTGCTCTGCCAGCATCCAAAGTCAGGATGTCTTGTAAAACTTAAAATTGCATTGCTGGTGTGGTCGCTATGCCTTGGTCTGCAAAAGGCAGACTCACCCCGGATCGGGAGCTAACGAAGGGCTTTCATCGAGCTTTCACCCTACAAACCCCAGGCTTAAAAAGAAAAAAACCTGGGAGTCTAGGGGAGCTCTACCCAGACCCTTCTGCTCTTCTCTCCCCCTTTTTCCCAGGGGGAGATTTTTTAGCTGCTAGACAGCTGGTTTTCGCTATTCTAGCGGCTATACAGATCGCGGGGCTGGAGCTCCTACAGGAGCGTCCGTTCGGTGTTCACGGAGCCACCGGAAGTTGACTCCATTGATTTCATAGGCTATCAGGCAATGACTACTGACAGTGGAATTTTCAGAATCGTTATGTTGAAATCCAGACTGAGTTCACTTCCCTCAGATAAGGGGATCCTAGCTGCCCAGTACAAGCTAAAACGTTTTAGATTGACATTTGAATAGACAAGAACTCTGGAGGGCAGAGAGAGAATACCACTTGGTATTCAAGCCATACAGTAGATGAGTGAAATGTTATTGCTAACCTTCTCAGCATTTGATAGCAAAACCAACAGACCAATGGGCAAATAGACATGGTCACCATACTTACTTGGGGTTAAGGAAAACTAAAAGAAGGGATAGGCATAAGAGGTCTAACTGATTTCCTTGATGTGTCAATCCAGTGTCATCATATTTCTTTGAACCTTACTTATATGACAGTCCCATCATCTGTTCCCAGGGTGTATCAGAAACATCTCCCAAGCACAAGAGTTTAAACCTCCTCAAACAACAAAAAAAATAAAATGGCCATTACCTTCATATTTTTCTCCTAGTGATCATGCTGGGGTTGGCCCCTTCTGCTGACTCTGTGAGACGTACACCATCTACTCTAGAAGAGATTTCTAGAGATGGGGATCATCTCATCCAAATCTAGATGGTTCAGTGCAAGCCGCTCCTGACTTTCCTTTGTTTCAGCAATGCTGAAAGTGCTGGGGCAGAAGGAATAGATAGACCCTTCTAGATCTCTAGATGACTAAGTCTGCTAGTGGCGATGTTATTATTAATACAATGGATTGTTCTGCTCTGCTTTGAAACAAGAGGAAGGTCAGGAACCTATATGAAAAAATGATCCTCTTTCCTTCTGTGTAAAATTATTCTGGCTCAGGGATAGCACAATCAACTGAACTTTCCCTGATTGTTCATTCACCCTGTTGTAAATAAAAGAAGAATCTGATCCTGCTTTTAAAAAAAAACCCAAAGCACAATCCTGGCCACATATACTCACATGACCAAAAAGGAGGATGAAGAAGGATTATAATGAAATGGGCAATACCACTCTAAGCCAGTACCCAACTGCCTTTCTATAAGGATGCACTAGGAAGTTATTTCTGGATTTTCAGTAGCCCGCAGATAACTATATTTTATTTTATTTTATTTGTTTGTTTGTCAAACATGTACAAGATAACAAGTATAGGTATGAACATAAACATAAACAAAGGAAGTAAATACAAATAAATGGGGACAGTAAGACAGGGATGGTAGGCACGCTGGTGTGCTTATGCACGCCCCCTTTACGGACCTCTTAAGAATGGAGTGAGGTCCACGGTAAACAATTTGAGGTTGAAGCTGAGAGGGTTTGAGGCTGTAACAATGGAATCGGGTAGGGCATTCCAGGCGTTGACCACTCTGTTGCTGAAATTGTATTTCCTGCAATCGAGTTTGAAATGGTTTACCTTGAGTTTGTATCGATTGTTTGCCCGTGTGCTATTGTGGTTGAAACTGAAAAAGTTGTTGACAAGTAAGACATTGTAGAAGACAATTTTGTGTACTATGCTTAAATCGGGCCGCAGGTGGCGCAATTCCAGATTATCCAATCCCAAAATTTTAAGCCTGGTGGCATAGGGAATTCTATTGTGAGTAGAGGAGTGGAGTACTATACTCTTATTATTTTTTAACTTGGCCTTTGTTTTATAACCTTTTCCCATCCTACCAGAGTCACTCCCATTTTGTTTAGGTTTGGAGTGTTCTCTTTCTGTCAGCAGCAAGTCAGCTAAATAGACAGAGCTCTGAGCATCTATATATGATTTCTTTCTAATATTTTGTTGGGTTGGAAAGAATAAAATGAAGGGACATAAGCAGGCAGGCAGGCAGGCAGGGGCACCCAGACTTGCTGATACTAAGGACTGTGCTGACTGTATGCTAGAGATCAAGAGCCACACTTCATTTGCATATAAATTGCAAACTTGCTTTATCAAATACAAATGCATACAATCATAATTTGACATTTGGTTGACCCTGGTTCCCTATTCCGTGATGAATGCAAATTTTTTGCATTTTTAATTTCACATCTGCATGACACTGGTCTTCCTGATGCCTCCGTTGGGTGTACATATGGAGAAAGAAGATTGCAGGGTACAATTGTCACCTAAGCTTACCCTCCACACAGAAATGAGGAAGCTTTTTTAATTCTGCGGATAAACATAATCTGGTAACTGGCCAGCATCTGCAAATGGAATGCAGCGCTAAAGGTTGGAAGAGAGAACTGAGAGGCTAAGTGTTGTGGTTCGCCAGCAGCCTGCAGAGTTGGCAGCGGAGTCGGACAGCGATGAGGCTGAGGAAGAACATGGACCAGTCCTGGAGGCTGGGGAAGGCCCGGATGAGGGCACTGCGTCGGAGGCAGAGATGGGGCCAGGGCCATTGGGGAGTGATGTGCGGACTCCGGAAGCTCCAGAGCTGACAGTAGAGAGGCAGAGGAACAGGAGGAGCCTGTTCCTAGTGCACGTATGAGAAGAGCTGCCAAAAGGCAAGAGCAGCAAAGCAAAGAGGATGACTCGGGAGTAGGGCCAAGAGATGATTGGCCCCTCCCATAAGGCTTAAAAGACCAGCAACGGCTCTTGGACTCTTTGTCAGAAAACAATGTTGATAGTCTTGTTGCACTTATCTCTTGTCGGCGTCTTCTGCTTTTGAACTTTTGCCAAGAGAAGCCTTTGGCAGTTTGCCTAATTATACCAAGGTTGGTGATTAGACTGAAGAATTTGTGTTATGAAGAGTTTGTTTTAATTTAGTTGGACTATGCCAAGAACAAGTTAATTCTCAGCTGTTCTAATAAAGTCTGTTTGTTTTGGAACTGTTTGCATCGATTACTATCTACTTGGGCCTGGGTCACAACACTAACCTTTCCACAGGAAGTCGGTGTCCCTCTAAGGTGTGTTGTAGGTACATATATATTCTCTGCAATGAACTAGTCCTTCTGAGGATTTGAACATTTGAAATAAAATGTTATACAGGTAGTCCTCAACTTGCAACCATTTAGTAACCACTCAAAGTTGCAACAGTGGTTAGAATGCAGTACTGCAGACTACTTCTCCTGATTGCCAGCAGCCAGCAGTTCGGCAGTTCGATTCACACCAGCTCAAGGTTGACTCAGTCCTCTATTCTCCGGAGGTCAGTAAAATGAGGACCCAGATTGTTGGGACAATATGCTGACTCTGTGAAGTAAAGTACTGTGAAGTGGTATATCAGTCTAAGTGCTATTGCTATTGCTACAACAGCACTGAAAAAAGTGACTTATGACCATTTTTCGTACTTACAACCATTACTGCCACCCCATGGTCACTGCCTCCAGGGCTGACAGTCATGTGATCAAAATTTGGTTGCTTGGCAAGCAGATGTATTCATGACAGTTGCATGGTCTGTAACCTTCCCAGGTAGCTTCCAATAAACCAAGTCAATGGAGGAAATCAGATTTACTGCATGATTCACTCAACAATTGTCGTAAAGGTTATAAAAAAGGGTTATAAAGTGAGGCACAATTCACTTAACAACTGCCTTGCTTAGCAATAGAAATTTTGGGCTCAATCATGGTCATAAGTGAAGGACAACCTGTAGTACAAACTGTGTGTTACTATTAGTGCACACTGGACACCATTCTAGGAAACAATGTTCCATTTTATATGCTGAGCCCAAATGATTTCTATGGACAACAAATAAATCTTTGACAAAGAATTCCAACAATATACACAATAGGTCATTCTTGAAAAATGAGATAAACCATGCATTATACATCAAGGCACTCTTCTTATGTTAAGAAAAAAATCATTCCAGAGAAAAAAAATCATATTTTACATAGAAACCCAAAGTTGTGCTGGAAGAACAATCATGAACCTTTGCCTCCAGAATACATTAAAAGTATTTTGTAAGTATAGACCAGGGGTGTCAAACTCGATTTCACTGAGGGCCGCATCAGGGTTGTGTTTGACCTCGGGGGGCTGAGATGAGCGTGGCCATCTTGAAGATGTATGTTGGGGGCACCTCTGGTGGCCCAAGTGCTCTGTCAGCAAAAACAGGGTCCCAAGCTCCATTTCCAGCTGTGATGGCCTCCTGCAACTCTCTGCCAGGGAAAATGGACCCTGGGAAGGCCATTTTCACTGGCAGAGGCACCACAGGCTGGTTCTTCCCTGTTTCCAGGGTGGCTCCATGGGCCAGATCTAAGTACCCTGTGGGCCAGATCCGGCCCGCTGACCTTGAGTTCTGTCAAGGAGTGACAGAAATTGAGGAGTGTCAATCCTTGGTATAGATGCATGTGCAGATACAGCCTTAAATATGTGCATCTTTTTCATCTTGGTGTCCTCTGGACTGCAGCTCTCAGAATTCTCCACCTCCATAAGCAGCTGCATGTTCAGTTAATAATTAGTACCAATCCATCTATTGATTGGAGAAGGCTCATATAGGATATACGTGATGCTCAAAAACTCAGAAACAAGGGATCAGCCCAATCTAGAGATAGGGAGGATTAAATCTACACCTTTCTATATGCAAAGCATGTTCTCTGTTACTGAGATATAGTGTTTCTTTTGGCCTAGCCACTAGTGCTTTTGTAGAAGCAGGTTGATGGACTATGCAAGGCAGTATGGTGAAAGATATCAATAACTGAAGATCGCTATAGTACTTGGTCTAGCCATTTGAAAAAACACTCAGTGAAATCAGCACATCATTCTGAATAAGTCTAAGGAACTCTCCATTCATAAGTATTTTGATAAACTGATCACTTTTTAATACTATCATGTGATGGATTCTTGCAGAATGCTTACCCTTATGGGGAAATGCATCAAAATGACCGTGTAGGAGACACATTGTTTACATTTGATTTATCTGAGTGTTTATATGCATTAGCTATCACAGCTGCTTGGACCCAGCTGTAATGTGGTTTATCCATGGGTGGTTTAACAGGCAAATATATAACAAGGAATTTGATAAATGTTCCCTTAGCACATTGTGCAAAATTGAACATTGCAAAAATGAAAAATGTACGTATGGAAGAATTGACAAAGTTTGGAATGTGCTATAATAGATGTCAGCACGTCAAGATGCATTTATCCTAGTGCTGACATAAGAAGGAGAACGCAGGCGTCTGCAACGGGACAGTTGTCTTTCACCTACTTATTTCCTCTGGAGATAATGTCCCCTAGGAATGGATGGGAGGGGGAAAATTCTTTGAATTGGAGCAGTAGATTAGGGGTGAATGATTGGGAAGATGGCCAATGAATGTAGAGGAATGGGGGAAGGAAGAAGAGGGGTTTTGGGGCAGCACGTCAGTGCCGGCTGCAACAAGTCGGTGTAAAAAGTGCTGTGCTTAATAAAATGAAAGTTTGTTTTATAAAAGACTTTGTTTGCGATGCAATTTATTTGAAGACAGACTGAAAACCTGACAATAGAGCTATCAGGATTGTGAAGCTCCCTATAATTACTGACCTCATTGTGTGGAAGGGTTTTTGCACCCCAGAACTCCAATGCTCGAGACAACACCTAAGTGTGAAACATAGTGTATTTGGGAACTTGAGTGTTTACAAACAGCTTGTTTAGTATGTAAATATTTTTCATTTCAATTTCTTTTTACAATTATGAGACAGAGGGGGATTGTTGGTTATTTACTATTTTAATATAATTGGAATGTAAAAAGCAGAAATTGAGGCTAAAAGCATCCTGAGTTTTCCAAGGCTATTCCTCCATCTTTTCCAGATGGATATTAAGGCTAACACTTTCAAAAAGGAATTTTGTCACAAAATGAAAACTGAGTTCAAATTGTTACCGTTTGGGTCTAAGATGATCCATTGTTCAGAGGGAAGTGAAGACATGGTAGCAAAAGACTGTTCTTCCACTTCAGTGGGTCCACCAAGCCAACTTCATGATGCAACCTGCATGATTAAAGAAAGGAGACCAAGATACAGGAAAGGGGAAGAGGAATGAACTGTAACTTTGACCACACACAAATTTTGCATGGCCAAGCTATTCTCTTCCCACATTTCCCCTTCAGAACCACAAATGGCCTTTTCACATTGCGTGATCAGATCTATAACAACATTTCTGATTTAAGTTGTGTGAGCATTCCTTGCATTGATCTAAACCCATGATGGTGAACCTATGGCATGTGTGCCAGAGGCGGCAAGCAGAGCCCTCTCTGTGGGCACGCATGCCGTCACCAGCTGCTCTTTTGGTTTCTGGCACGCTGATCTTTGCAAGGGCTGGAGCACTGGAAAACAGCCTGAAAAACGGCCAAAAACAGGCCGTTTTCTGGGCCTTTTTTGGGCTGTGTTTGGCACACCGGCCAGCCGGTCTTCTGATTTGCAGCACTCCAGTGTGTACACATGCACACACATGCATGCATGTTCCGGTTTGGGCACTCGGTGCCAAAAAGGTTCACCATCACTGATTTAAACTGTGTAACCATCCCTCAGCCTGTGTAAATTGACAAAATCACAATTTATATGTTCTTTATATATAAATAGGTCTTCCCCAATTTGTTACTCCAATATTGCATAACCGGTCCCTGGGGAATAGAGCTCTGTACTGTAAATCTTCTCTTACAGCACAGATTTTCTCTCACCTTTCCTGCTGCTGGTGTCTATCACAGAAAAGATCTCTCATACGTGAGCACATACAATCAATAAAATTTTGCTAACTGCCTTTATATTGACATTCATTGTCCATTCCTCCTTCAAAACCCAGCCTGTGCCAGCCACAACAGAATGCCAGCCAAAAGAGTCTTTGCCAACATGTCAAACAGAGTGGATGCCCAACATAGCTTAGACTGATTAGGGATGGAGCAAATATATCTGGTTTACACTTTCATGCAAACTGCCTCCCCCAGTAAATGAATCAGACCCAAATGATAATCAAAATTCACATCCAGAGTTCCTTTAGTAGATGGGCAGCTGTATAAATTTGTTTAATAAATAATAATACATATTGTTCACGCGTACATAAAGTGCCCATTTTACTGACTATTGTGATTCAGTTCTCGTACCAAAAGTTAAGTAAATACATAAATAAAAGTTCTATCCCACTGTAATCATCCTTGTGGGGTCTCAATAATATTCATTCCCTTTTAATTTTTTTTCTGTTTCACCTCTTAATTTGTTCTACACTATTTTTGCACATTGGTAGATGCTAGCGTTTACTTGAGAAGGAAGGAGAAAAGAAGATGTTATGGAATTATGCAATACTTAATCTATCCATATAAAACCAGAAGAACTGGTGGAAAGAAGTAGCTATTGTCTACTATCACTGCATATTGTCTCCTCTAGGGCGTTATTTTTTTGTCAGCCCATAAATAGGTTTAGTTTAGTTGGGTCAATGACAGTTATTCACACTGCATAACCTGCCAAATAAAGATATGCATTATATAAACTTGACAGTCCTAAGAGATTTAGGGTGGAAGATTTTACAGTACTTTGAAAATAATATAATATTCATAGAATTCTGTTGTCTAGGAGTTTCATTCATCCCAAGGATAGAAAGAGAGATTATTTCATCATTTTCTTCTCTCTCCACAGCCCATGATGCCAATTCATTTGCTGCTCAGGAAGGGAAAGCTGATAGACCTGGTGCTGACCACTGGTGTGATCTGGTTCTCATCAATCAACGGATCAGTTGACTGACTGGCATCAGAATGCTTCCTTGTTGTCTCAACTGCCCCAACTGCTCTGCCTCTTTCTGAACAGGAAATGTCTATAAGAAAGTCACCTATGCCCGGCAAGCAAGGTCATAGACCTTCTGGCTCACAATAAAGCAGGGGTGTCAAACTCAAGGCCCAGGGGCCAGATCTGACCCATGGGGTGCTTAGACCTGGCCCATGGGGTCACCATGGAAACAGCAAAGGATGGGCTGTGGTGGTTCTGCCAGTGAAAAGGGAGCTTGTGAGGGCCGCAGGCTGCCCTCCCGAGCTCTGTTTTCACTGGCAGAAGGTTGCAGGCTGCCATTGCAGTCAAAAACGGAGCCATGAGGATCAAGGAATGGACTTTGAAGATGGCCAGTTTTGCAGAGATGGCGAAGATTTCAGCATATTTAAAAGACTGTTCACAAGAGACTTATGAATGGGAATGGAAAAAGTGGATAGATTATGTTCAGAACAAATATCAAACTAGGAAGTATCAAATAGCTTTTATTTGAAAATGATATATCAAGATAGAAATATTTCAATGTAATGAAGATAAAAAAAATTATAAGGGGGAGGGAGGGGTTCAAGTTTTATATAAGTTTTATACTAAGGGGTTTTTTTTACCTGATATGAGTATATTGTGTGGAAGTCCAGGGGGAGGGGAGGGTTAGGGAGGGTTAGGGAGGTTGGGAAGTTTAGGGTGGGTTGAGGGGGTGGAAAAAAGGGGTGAAAATGTAATTGTAAAACTTTTGCAATAAAAAAAAAACGGAACCATGAGGGCTGTGGCAGGAAATCATCATGACTGAAAATGCACCTCAGGTGCCCCCAACATGAGTGACATTGAGCTGGCCATGCCAACCCAGGCCATGCCCACCTTGGCCCACCAATGTCAAACGCAACCCTGATATGGCCCTCAATGAAATCAAGTTTGACATCCCTGCAATAAAGCAAGTACTCTAAGCAAGTCAAATTGGCACCCCAGATTCATAACAAATGGTTCTTATTTGCAACCCTGATAAAGTCAATGGAAATACTACAGTCTGCAAGTTGAAAATCTCAAGGGAGCAACTTAGCCAATGGCAGCTGGTTAAGTATTACAATTTGACAACATCACATCTCTTTGAAAGAAAATATTTTCTCAGTGGCATAAACTTGATGTCAGGTAGTATATTCTGTTTATAAAATAGGCAGGTTCCCTTGTCCAAAAAATCTCTGCCAAAGACTATTTCTCCTCTTTCGTTTTTGCCCTCATATGTTTCTCTACCTCCCTTCTTTTCTTCTTTCAAAGGAAGTACCACCCCAGTTATTTCCATTTGCTTACATTTCTACTCTTTTCACTTTGGCAAGCACTGTCTCTATGCATCTGAAGATGAAGCATTGGCACATTGCATTGTTTTCTGAACTTGGCATTGGATTTCCACTTATTAGCTTTCTGGCTTTTGTCAAAAACTGGTTGTATGGAACTGTTGGCTGGCAAGAACAAATGCAAGAGCATTCAACTAGGAATCCAAACTGAGAACAAAGCACAAAATGGCATGTACACACCTATTGAATGAGCAGGCAACAGCTGTGTGTTTGTCATTAAGGGCTTCCCCAGAGTGTCCGGTGCTACTGACATGATTACTTTGTGCTCCATTATAAAGAGAATTTGAACACTCTTTTTCTGCACATCTACTGGCTTTTCTGTGGATCTATGGCAATATGGTAATTTCTCAGATCCTGCATATCCATTATAAGTGCAACAGAGGAAAAACACAAACAGATTGCCTGATTGAGACTGTGACATATACAAGATTCACAAAAACCGGGTGTCAGAAATGTGCTTATGCATTCATTTTGTAAATGAGAGATGAGGAAATGCTGGATCAATAAAACTTGATAGATAAGAGGGATGCCTTATATACCGTATGTGGTCTGGTGGTTAAGGTGCTGGACTAGGAATAGTAGAACCCTGGTTCAAGTCCATTCTCAGCCATGGAAACTCATGATTAGTTAGAGTGACTAACTTTGAGTTAGTCATTCTCTTCCCCCGCCCCCCCCCATCCTATTTCACAGGGTTGCTGCTATGGAAAGGCAGTTGCTCCTGGAAGCAAAGTAGGGTGCAAATCCAATGAATGAATTACAGAATGAGATGGGGAAATTCTGCACTGATAGATTTGATTGGACTGTAATTCTTCAGACACCAACATTTTTAAATGCTCTTTTATATTCAAACAATCCTGCAAATAAAAACAAGGAAAGCAGTGGATAGTATTAAGATATGTACTGTACATCTGGAAGATTTTTGAAAAATATAAACAAGCACTTCCTTCTAGGTATGGACATCAGTTTTAACCTGATCAAACCAAACCAAAAACAAGCTAGGTGACCAGGGAACAGCTTTCTGAAGTGAAGAAAGATGACGAATTGAATCAAGGGGCTTTGAAGGTCTTTCAAAGAAGAACCATCTTATATTTGGAGGACGCTCACATCTTTAAATTCCAGAAATTAATAAGAAGCAGGAAGGGACATTTAATGGCCACTCCTTTTGGTCAGAGGAACCAAGATACTATTGCGATCTTATACTCCCTTGCTTCTTCTACCACAGAATTTGTGGAAGTGACATGGTAAGAATTGAGTCCCGAGACTGCATGGACCAATACTGGACATTTTCTCCTGGTTCATTGTCCCTATAGGATAACTTCAACCATAACTGGGGACTAGCCAATTCCTTCATGTGGTGTAAACAAACAAGAGCAGCATGATTTCTCAAGTGCATATTTATCATAGTGTTAAGAAATTCAAAACAGAAAACCTGTTCCATCTGGAAGTGTATTTTCTGCTGCCCTTTTCTCATGACATTGTCAATAACCAAATTTTGGCTCCAGGAATTCACCGGCAAGGTTGCTTCTTCAAACCACTCAACAAATTGCATGAGGACAGCTTAACCCTGACAATGCAGTGGGGTCCTCTGCATGCCAGTCAACAAACAGAAGGAGTATCAGCAGGTTGCTAAGCAATTTCAGCTACTAATAAACACACTCAATACTTTAACATCTTTGTAATTAAAGAGTCTGTTTCCTTTTGCTAAAACTCCCAGCTCAATTCTCCACTTAGGTATTTTGCATAATTAATGGAAGGGGGCTTCTGATGGGCCTATTTAAACCATTCAGTAGTTCTGATAAATTCTAACTTAATGGAGCAAAATAGAAACTATAGTGACAAGAGAGCCAGTTTGGTCTAGTGGTTAAGGCACCAAGCTAGGAACTGGGAGATTGTGAGGTCTAGTTCTGCTGTAGCTATGGAAGCCAACTGGGTGACCTTGGGCCAGTCATACTCTCTTAGCCCAACCCACCTCACAGGGTTGTTGTCGTGGAGAAAACACGAGGAGGAAGATGTGTTAGATATGTTCTACATTTCAAAAATAATAAAGGCAGGATACAAAAAACTAAAAAAATAAACTAAAGTAGATTCACATGATAAAAAAAAAACCTTCCTCCTCAGAAGATTCCTCTTCAATAATAAGTGCAAAGTTTGAATAAATAATCGTCCCTTCTTCATCTGAACCTCATTTAAAAGGAGTGAAAAGACTGTTGATACACTAAAAAAATTCTCTGGCCAAAGTCTTTTGGCTTATTCCAATAAACTCATACTGAAAACGTAAGTGGCATTAACTGTGAATGTTCGTATACTGTAGCTATCTTACAAACAACTCTGCACAATTTCTCTGTTAAAATTATCCTTCCAGATTTTCCTTTTGGAAAAATAAATTTCGATAAATGATATCATCTTTACATACTAAAAAAAACAAATACCACAGATTTTCGAATCAAGAGGGTTTGTTCTCAGAGAAATCCACAATAGCTATGGTTTTGTCTGCTCCTCTTGTATATGCATCATAATGTATCAGGCACTACAAATGGAGTGAAACTTGTGTCATGACAGAATGATCATTTGATTGCTTTGGCAAAAATGCTAGACTCATGGAGCACTCTGGCTATTGGCACAACTTTTGGGAAACTGAATCTTGATCTGTCTTGAATTAGTTGAATTGGCCTCTAATCCCAAACTGCAACCAAATCAATTCATTTTCTCCTACCAAAACTCCAATTTGAATACAATCTTATTGAATATTGACCTAATAAAAGTACATAATGTTATTTTCATAGTGTACATCAAATCAACCATCCATCTTGGTACTGTATGTTCATAACAGAACTAGTGGAAGTGAATTAACGTCTGGGACATGGGGCAAATAGAAAAATGCAATTTACCGTAAGTATGTCTTTGTCTCATATTTTGATATCTCCCCTCAGCTACAATGAAGGTGTGAAAAAATTGTGGAAAACCTCAGTCACTTGTTTATTTATTTATATCTTTTATAAGCTGCCTGATTCCATCGCAATTCTGGAAGCACACAATATAACTTTAAGGCAAAGTAACACAAGCCATATGAATACAATATCAAAGCCAAATGAAAAAGCAGATGTCTTCCAATAATCCATCAGGGCTCTGTTGCCCACTTTAGCCAAGGCCTGAAGAAAGAAACAGGTCTTAAAGCTTGCTTAAATATGGGCAAGACAGGTATCATATAGATCTGGGATATAATTCATAGGACAGACGTGATGACAGAGAAGATTCCATCAGGTGGTACAATTTAATTGATGGGACCTGCTGCATGCCAACAACTGTATATTTAATTCACAATAAAGGTGGCTGGGAATTTCCTATTACAGCTTCCAAGATTCTGTCTTTAGCCCAGGTTAGCATTGCAGATACCTTTCTGATATCTGCGTCAGTCTTGCTTTTTTGATCTTGCCAGCTATGTGGGCTTGGACAGAAGGCAACGCATTGGACCATACCATTGTGAAACTCTGTACTGCTTTGGCACTTTAATGTATAACAAGTAGGAAGTTGGAATAACCATTCCTTCTAGCACTCCATAATCAAATATATTGGACAATGCTTTAAAATGCATGCTGGTTATCCTATTAGTATTCAGGTTCTTTTTCTACCTAAATTTATAATTATCTGCCATACTGGACAGAAATAAACTGACCAAGAGAATGGAATGGAATGGAATGGAATGGAATGGAATGGAGCAGAATGGAGCAGAACGGAACAGAACGGAACAGAACAGATAGAACGGAACAGAACAGATAGAATGGAACAGAACGGAACAGAATAGAATAGAATACTTCATTTGGCCAAGTGTGATTAGACACACAAGGGATTTGTCTCTGATGCTGAAGCTCTCGTTGTACATGCAAAGCAAGAAAGTAATAATAATCATAATGTAATACTAATAAGTTGCTAAACTACCCAAAATATATAAAATATGTTGAAGTCAAGACTTAATAATGTCTAAATGCAGAATTTTGGAGAAACACACAGCAATCTGGATCTTAGAGCACAGCAGAGAAAATGAGAAGAATCCAGGAAGACCCTTTAGTTAGGTCGCCTGAACCCCAGATGTTTGCTATTTCTAAGCCTCCAAAGCCCAAGAACAGATAAAATAAAAGAGAATGGAGATCACTGGAAGGAGAAGGAGGAGAATTTCTCCTGGCATACTCAATTCTCACTGGGCATAACTGGGCATAAACCTTCCTACACACAATCATTTTTGCTTCTTTCAAGAAATACTCCTTGCAACAGTCTACATATTGCCCACTGCAATTCAAATAATATTTGTCCCAAATTTCTCCATCTGTTTTCCCTATCCATCATCCACTCCATTTTGGTGGAGTGTTGTAAACACAGCTCTTTTCCTCAGTGTTTCAGTCAGTGGTGAAATCCAAATTGTTTTACTACTGGTTCTGTGGGCGTGGCTTGGTAGGTGTGGTGTGGCTTTGTGGGCGTGGCAGGAGAAGGATACTGCAAAATCTCCATTCCTACCCCACTCCAGGGGAATGATATTGCAAAATCCCCATTCCCTCCCCACTCCTGGGGGAAGGATATTGCAATTCCCACCCAACTCTGGATCAGCCAGAGGTGGTATTTGCCAGTTCTCAGAATTACTCAAAATTTCCACTACTGGTTCTCCAAACTGCTCAAAATTTCTGCTACTGGTTCTCCCAAACCTGTCAGAACCTGCTGGATTTCACCCCGGTTTCAATGTTTATGTGTGGAAGACATAATAAAAGATGGTTGCTGGAAGTCTCTTTCTGGCTCAAAGTTGATATATTGAAGGATGTTCATCTTGTTTTTCACTTTAGGGATGGATGGGAGGGAATATCATAATTTTCACATATTCCTTTTTTCCTTTTTAATACAAAATTGTTAATCCTATGAGCAAGAAAATATTTTTCCATTTTGCTTTTCTAACTGGGGTTTGGAATACATTAATATTTTAGATGAATAGTTTGGAAAAAAGAACTTTGAAGTTTCAGTGAAAAGACTATTCAGATCACAGCTCCTTTCCCCTAATATCATAGCAAACATTAACAATTAATAAACTAATTTTAGCTTCTGCAGTAATTGGTGAGATGGTGTCAAACAACTCTGCAAAATTGCCAGAATAAAGGATGATAAAAAGCAAATAGATGAAAAACAAGACATCCTTACCGATAAAAGAACAGAGAGCCCATCATCAGCATGTTTTTTTTTTTAATTAAAACAGCATTTGTTTTTCTGAAGTAATTATTTTAATACAAACACTAACATTTGGGATAATATTCTTCTGAGGAGTGAAGGACAACCTTTTTCTAATGCTAAAATTAACTGAAAATGAATGCATAAATTAGATTAACAACAGTAGATGATCCAATTTTATTAAAGGTATTTGCTTGATTGATTGGTTTACATCAAATGGATAAATTATTACTAAAAGACATTCATCTTCTTAAGGTGTAGTCATTAAGACAGCAATCTGACTTCAGTCTTGGCCTAAACCAGTGACTACTTCGGTCAAGATAACATGATCTCTCAGCAGCTTTTAATACAATTGTTTCAGTGGTGAAATCCAAATTTTTTACTACCGTTTCTGTGGGTGTGGCTTGGTGGGCGTGGAGTGGCTTGGTGGGCATGGCTTGATGGATGTGGCAGGGGAAGGATACTGCAAAATCTCCATTCCCACCCCACTCTAGGGGAAGGATACTGTAAAATCCACATTTCCTCCCCACTCCGGGGGAAGGTTATTGCAAAATCTCCATTCCCATCCCACTCTGGGGCCAGCCAGAGGTGGTATTTGCCGGTTCTCCGAACTACTCAAAATTTCCGTTACCGGTTCTCCAGAATCTGTCAGAGCCTGCTGAATAGCACCCCTGGACAGGACAGGTACTGGTCTTGATTTAGAGAATGGAGATTTTGCAATATCCTTCCCCTGTCACGCCCACCAAGCCACACCATGCCCACAGAACCGGTAATAAAAAAAATTGAATTTCACCACTGGTCCTGTCTCATTGTAAGGTAAGAGGATGAGGCTCATTTCTTTCTAATGGGAAGAGAAGTCAAGCTGTGCTTTACAGAAAATAGAGGTGTTAATTATTGGGACTGAATTTAAGCAAAACACTTCTCTGAATGGCTTGGAGAACCAAACCAGTTTGAGACACAACATTCATATTGCCAAAATGGAAAATTTATCCTCCTGAAAAAAAAAGGGGGGGGGACAGATTTGTATAACATTTCCATGGGTTCTAACTTAGATGCAGATTAAAGTGCCTCCACTAATGTAACATTTGTCTGTGTTTATTTATTTGCAGATTTAGAAATAGGTAAAAATGAAATCTCTCTCCATATGGTGGTGAAGAACCTAGAGGCTGTTCCTTCTCATCTGGGAAAGGCTACTTCAAGAGCTGGGCCTACAACCTCCTAACAGTGTGTGAAACACGCCATGAGCTGTGGGACTGAGGGTGTCAATATCGGATAATTTCTGCCTAAATAACAATGACTCTGAGTCACAAGAATGATTGAGAGTGATCTTTGAAGAAACCTAAAGCAGAGTGGAGCAAAATTACTACTTACTGTAAATGGGAGACCAGCAAGAATTGCCAGAGCTATATCAAAAAAGCATCTTGGACGAATTCTATTTCAAACCATTTCTGCGTTCACTAAAACAAAACAAAAAAATTACATTGTCCATGAAATCACCAGGAGTCAAAGCAGACTTAATAGAGGCATAGTTATCTATGTACATATATGAAGAAAAAATGGAGTTGGGTTTGTATATATCTATGGAAAAGGGCACTTTAACTTTTACAAACTGATTTGGGGGGTAGGGTTTTGTTTTTGTTTTTTTGCAAGAAATAGCAATGCCAGAGAGTGTCAAGTACACCTGTGGCATTAGCAATAGGGGCTGCTATAATTAGGTAACATTGACCCTGGGTAAAATATATTTTTAAAGAGGAAATAATAGCATTGCAGGAGCTCTGGGCCTAGAGGAGAACCTAAGGACTTAAACTTGTTATTAACCCCTAATAATTGCTCTGTGCCTAGTGGAATTATAAGAATAAAATGAGCTGCACTTTAAAAAAAAAACAAGATAGTGGAGAGTTTTTGTCTATTTATTTATTTGCCTGTTTATTTATTAATTTAAGGATGGTGACCTTCAGTTGCTATCCCAAAAATTGTGGGATTCTTTCCCCAAACTCCATTCAGTTGCGAACAGTTAACATGAAAAAAAATGTATCTAATCTTCTACTTTACTGTTTTGAAATAGCCAAGCTTGACAAATTATTAAGGCACAGATGAAATGTTACCAATAAGCATAGAATTTCTTGAGCAATTCTGCTCAAAAAAGCTGGATAATGGACTTGTCTCTATTATGCAAACAAGCTAAAATCAAGTTGTTGAAGTTTTTTTTTATTTCCTTGTTTCAAAATCTCCCTATTTACCAGATAACAAGTAGTGCATTTTTCTATAGCTTTTCACTACACAGTTTTTATCTTTTATCATCAATACATTTTATAAAACTTCTGCTCATTATTGTATTGTACTGTATTTGGGGGAGGAATCTGTTTTTATTATTATAACTGACTCTTAAGAATTTGTCATGATCAAATATCAAATTCTTTCCCACACGCTTATCTACATGGCTCTGTTTCACTGTTCAGATGGAACATCCATAATAACCACATGAAGTAACAGTTAAATAAATATGTTAACCAGCTTTTTGGTGCCTGCTGCCAATTCCGAGTCATCTTGGCTGATTACTAAATGAAAATGTTATTTGGAGCACAACAAATGATTTTATTTTCTAATCAATAAATTCTGTGGCTTTCTTCCCCATGGTCTAGCCTGTTTTGGCTACACTTAAGAAAAATAGAAAAATCCAAAATACAGGAAGCAAATGACTGACCAGAGATTATCCTCAATGGTAGTTTAGATCAATGCTATGTAATAATGTTATTCATAGTTTTGGTTTCTCAGAGAAATATAAAACCTAATGAACCGTGTAATGGTATCTTGATCCTTGAATATCATAGATTGGCTCAGCACATTTCTGAATATTGCCAATACAAGATAAACATGTGAAATTCAAATAATAGACACTTATTATTTCTTAGGATTAACATTTGGGGAAGAAACTTGTTTACAGAAATTATGGTGCTGAGCCAGAGACAAGAGAGAAAGTACTAGAAGTGTATTACATCCATGTAATTCTCAAAGCACAAAATCCTTCTTAGAAACTGGGCTTGATACCCCCCCCCCCCCACCCCTCAACCTGGCTTCAAGACATTCTGAAGCCCCAGCTAAGCCAAGGAAATATATCCTGACACTGAAAGCAATAGCCCAGGCTCTAGACATCTTGCCCCTATACCGCCATTTTGACTAACTTCCATGTACCACAAGGCTTTAGAGCTAAAACCAAAGTTAACCTCTGCTTGAGCAGATGACCCATTACAGACAAATTAGACAGAGAAATTCTGGTTGTTGGAAGAAATCATTAGGGCAGAGAACCGGTAGTTAAATTACTTGAATTCCACCACGGGAAGGAGCATACTGCTTCCTTTCGCCTTTCAGCCCCAGTCCAGGAGCCCTCAGGCAGTCGCTTTCACGACAAACTATTTTTGTGTTAAATTTGACACAATGAGAGCTAAATAGCTTGAAATAGATCTATACTAGTCTCCCTTTATTTCTTTGTCAGTAAGTATAAATTTAACACAAAATAGTTTGTCGTGAAAGCGACTGCCTGAGGGCTCCTAGACTGGAGCTGAAAGGCGAAAGGAAGCAGTATGCTCCTTCCCATATTTGGGTAGACCAGGTTGCTTTGATAGAAACCCATATATATGTGTATGTGTATGTGTGTGTACACACACACACACACACACACACACACACACACACATTTGCCTCAATCTCTAAAGGCCGTATAGTTATAATTTAAATATTGTAGCCCAACATCATGTGAAAGATCAATGCATTACTATTAGAACGGATGCTATATATTCAATTCAACAGAAAATAACACTCCATAATCCATTTGAAGAAGATTGTTTAGAGTTAGTAAATATGGTCCTCGACAATTTGGCAAGGCTGGATGATTTTCCATAAAGATTTATTTGCAAACCAACATCATCACAAATCCACTAAAGAGAGGAATTATTTTCAAACTACCTTTTTGCTTATGGCATAGATCTTCTCCATCTACGTGATTACATTAGGCTTTTCAGCATTTTGCTAGAAAGCGTTTACACGTTTCACCTTATGTCAATATACTTCACATTTGATATTATTAACTTAATAAAAATAATTGCATAAGGGTTCCTAAGGCCACAGCCAAGGGAGAGAGAAAAAAGCAGAATTGCTACATTGGCTTTGCTGGGAGGTTAGTTGGGTTTAGTTCTTTATCACTAAGAGGTGAACATTCCATTAAGAAACTTGACCTATTTACTGCACAACTGATAAGTTGATGAGCGTAATATAAAGAATTTATGCTAGGAGTTTGGATGATTTTCCCTTCTCCATGCCTTTTTCTTTTGAGCTATATAGTCTAGATTGCAAAGTTTAAGTCAATGGTTATGTTCTCTTTTTTTATATTAAAAAAAAGATGCTCATTTTGTTAACATTTCATTCAGAACAAAGGAAGAGATCTTCACCTTGATCCCACAAGAAAAAAGAAACAATTGATTTCAAACTTTTGAGATTCTATGAGCAGAAACCATGCGTAAGGGTAATGAACCCTACTCATGGATTTAAAATTAAAATTACATTTTTAAAATTAAATACATAAATTATCATCATTTAAATTTTAAATACTTCAGCAAATTATGAAAATTGCCTATTTCAAAAGGTCCTGAATTGAGTAGTGCAGTGTGCATCCTTTCCTCCATGTGCCAATGCTCATGTTTAATCTGATATCCTGCCAAGTAAATAGAAGCCTGTAATTAAATAGAAGCCCAACTTGGGTGCATATCAGCGTACACAACAGAACAAATGGAGTTGGAAATGTCCAACCCAGAATCATCAGCCACTGGCTAGTGCGAACTGCTAATTTAGAAATCAAATCCTGTCTCTGGTATAAATGGCCATAGAAAAAACTACTTTTCTTAGTCTCATTTGCAGTGAGGATTGCAGCTGATGAATTCAGGATAAACTAGAGAAGGAGGACCAAGGCCTAGATCAGATCTTCTGAAACAAGAAGACCCCTTCCATTCTTGTCCTCTTCCTAGCCTCAGGTTCTAGGCTGTTCTTCCCTTGAAATACATTAGGGAAACTGGAAAAGACAAGTGATGCAGCTAATAGGCTTGCATTTGATCCCTAGCAAAGCTAGTTCCAACTTCAAGACAGAGATTTAGATAATAAACATGGCATGGGATGGGAGTTGATATAAGTACTATCCTAACATTCATCATCTTAGGATGATAAAAAAAAGAAGATTTTTGGTTTTTGAAAGATTGTTTTCATTGCACAAGTTGTTTACCATTTAAACACTGGGACCTCAGGGTCACTGAAAATCCTGTTCTATAATAATGTCATACATGATATACCACATAGTTTGCACAAGGTTGCTGTAGCTACTATTAGTACCTTGATAACTGTCATTTCTTTTGTTCCTTTCTCACCTTTTCTCTGTCATAATTATGCCTTTAACTAAAATGCCAGGACAAAAACTCAAGTTGAGGTAGGTTAATGACACAGCTGTGAAAATTGGATTCAGTTTGAAACATTACCCAGCAATGACAAAATTCTAAGAATATTCCTCTAGCTAGAGTGGATAGTCAGGTGATGTACAGTTTCTGGGGTATCAAATTAGGACTTCCGTCACAAGAACCAAGTTGCTATTGCCTGAATCACTGCAAAAATGTAATCAATTCTGCAGTACTATCTACTACCTGTAACAAACTATTAAACTATTTTAAGCACCTGGATTTATAAAGTATATGTAAGAACATAAGCCGAGATCAGACCACAGGTTCACCTATAATTATGCCAGCAGCCAATCAGATACTTCAGGGCATGAACACAAGGAGAAGCAGAACAAGCAGTATCAGGAGTAGCATTGCTATAGCCAGAGGTGGGATTCACTTACCTTCCCTATTGGCTCACAAATGTGAGCTCACGTGTGCACCTGCTCGCTTCACTCACACGTACCACCTTCAATGCATGCTTGGCCTTCCACACATGCTCTTTGCTTGTGCGCCTTCCACGCATGCGCAAAGCCTCGAAAATGTGGCTAAATAGGACAGCATTATGTCTGGGCGGGTGGACGGAACCTACCGCAGTCACCACTACCAGTTCGCCCAAACTGGACAGAACCAGCTGAATCCCACCACTGGCTATAGCTAAAACATAACCATAAAATTTTGTACCCATTAATAGCTTTTGCTTCCTGAATTTGTCTAGACCCTTTTTCAGCACTTGTCAGGCCCAGCCCAAGAATGACATAGACAGTCCAGCCAAAGTTCACCTCTTAATTTGTGTACATTCAGTAGACAGGGGTGTCAAATTCGATTTCATTGAGGGCCACATCAGGGTTGTGTTTCAACTCAGGGGGCCGGAGTGGGTGTGGCCAGGGTGAGCATGGCCAGCTCAACATCACTCATGTTGAGGGCATCTCTGGTGGTCTGAGCACTCTGCCAGAGAAAACAGGCTCCTGAGCTCCATTTTTGGCTGCGATGGCCTCCTGCAACCCTCTGCCAGGAAAAACAGAGCTCTGGAGGACTCGATTTTCACTAACAGAGGCACTGCGGGCCAGTCCTTCACTGTTTCCAGGGTCCAGATCTAAGCACCCGGTTGGCCAGATCTGGCCCCAAGGCTTGAATTTGACACTCTTGCAATAGACACAATATTGCCAACCTAAACTTTTTCTACTCTCAGCCTAATAGACATACCCTAGGAGTAAGGTGACCAGACGTCCCGCTTTTGGCGGGACAGTTCCGCTTTTGAGCAATTTGTCCCCCGTCCCGCGGTGTTTTAAAAAAGTCCCAATTTTTCATTCTGCCTCCTGGTTCCCGGCTGCCTCCTGAATCCCCGCTGATGGCTAGAGGGAAAAAACCTGTTTAAACTCTTGCCGCGGGGCTTCAAAGGGCCGCCCTACGTTGATTAGCTCGGCTTCCCCCTCTCAGCTGATTTGCACAGGGCTCTGCTCTTGCTAAATTGCTCAGTTTTTTTTTTCCTCTTTGTGCAAACCAAGCTCAAAACGAAACTGAAAGTAAAACAGGCTGTTGGCTTTGCGGTTTGCTTGCAACGTTGGAAAATTAGGCAGCAGATTTATTTTCCTTTTCCTCACCAAAAAAGGTAAGTGCAAACAATGGAAAATTATTTAGGGCAAAAGAGGAGAGTTCAAGATTTTAAAACACAAAAGAAAAAAAAGCTCTTTTTAACTAGGGAATTGTAATAATTGAGATATTATTAATTGTATACTGTGTTGAAAGCAGAAATGGTTAAGTTGTGGTTTGGAGGAATATATGGGGGAAATTATTTGGTTTATTATTATTGGTAAGTATAATTAATTGATTTGTAAGAAATTGGATTGCATGGAAATAATTGGAATATTCATGTTCATATTGATTAATATACAAAAAAGATAGTTATATAACTAATTGATTTATATTAAAATGTTGAATTTGTATTAAACAACTGTATTACATAATTACATAATTAACCAATGTGAGGATGGATATAAAAATAGATGACAATGGGAAGGGGTATAAAATAGAATAGAAGGGAAAAATTGAATTTGATTAAGATTAGAGATGAGGATGAAGGGTAAAATTGTTTTTTTAAAAAAATAGATGAGGAATAAATATGGCAAAAAGGAAATATAGAAATTGTAAATTTAATTGAAATGACTAAACACTGTTTAAATTTGTGAACCAGCCAAATATTCTGTTCAAAGAAAATACATTGTATGTATGTGTGTTTCTAATTATTGCTATTTATTCATATTTGTTCTCTTTTATTCTTTAAAGTTTAACAATTCATTCTTTATCTTAATATCTTTATATTTGTTTGGGGTTGGCTTTCTTCCCTTTCATCTTTTTTATTGTACAGCAATCTTTCTCCTCAAACCTACCACCTCTCTTTTCTTTCCTTCTTACTTTCTCTTCCCCCCCTCTTCTTCTCCTCCCTACTTCCTCTTCCTTTCCCCCTTCCTTCTTCTCCTCCCTACTTCCTCCTCTCTTCCTCCCTCTCTTAACCGTCACTCCTACTCTAATTTCCCTTCCCTTCCTTCATCCCTCTCTATTACTGTATCCTTTTATGCATATGGACTACTCAGAGGGCTGAAAAAGTTATTTTTGACTGGTCCTCGCACTTTTGACCAGTCCTCGAACTTATGACTGTCCTCACATTTTACATTTTTGCCCTATCTTGTCATCATGGTGAAGAGAAGCAGTTGTGAAATGAGTGACATGGTTGTTAAGAATGCTGCACGGGCATAAATGTGAGGATGGTCATAAGTGTGAGGACCAGTCAAAAGTGTGAGGACCTGTCAGAAATGACTTTTTTCAGCCCTCTGGTTAGTCCTTTTGTGCATATGGACTACTCAGAGGGCTGAAAAAGTTATTTTTGACTGGTCTTCACACTTTTGACCAGTCCTCGAACTTACGACTGTCCTCACATTTTACATTTTTGCCCTATCTTGTCACCATGGTGAAGAGAAGCAGTTGTGAAATGAGTGACATGGTTGTTAAGAATGCTGCACGGGCATAAATGTGAGGATGGTCATAAGTGTGAGGACCAGTCAAAAGTGTGAGGACCTGTCAGAAATGACTTTTCAGCCCTCTGAGTAGTCCCTATACACACAGCCATGGCCACCCGGTCACATGACCAGCTAGCCACGCCCACCCAGTCACATGGCCTCCAAGCCACGCCCACACAATAAGCCACGCCCACAATGGTGTCCCTCTTACCAATGTTAAAATCTGTTCACCTTACCCTATACACATAGCCATGGCCACCCGGTCACATGACCAGCTAGCCACGCCCACCCAGTCACATGACCAGCTAGCCACGCCCACAAAATAAGCCACGCCCACAATGTCCCTCTTTACCAATGTTAAAATCTGGTCACCTTACCTAGGAGATTATAGGGAGTTGCCATCCTAACTTTCTTCCTCTGCCTCCTTTCGAGCTCCAGGTTGCATTTCCTCTTGTTTCACCTCCTGAATCTAGTTAACTAGAGTTCAGTACTAAATTGGCACCAGATAAGGGTCAATGGAATTCAAGAGGAATTGGACTTGGACCATTTGTGGCAACGTAATGACTCTAAGCTAAGGATTTGCTTAACTCCACCACTACCCCCAGCTCTGCCTGCTCTTCTCCTACACCCCTCTTTTTGGAATGTGCTCCCACTTCCTGGGAAATTGTTGCTTCATTGCAGTCCATCATGCCACCTCCCCCTCTCCTGATGAGTGAGATCATAAGATCTTTTCCCAAAAAGATTGTAGAATTTTCCTTTCATTCAGTCTTCATTCAGAATTGGCTTTATGACAGATCTATGTGGTAGAGTCCTTAGGGTGGAGTCCTTATTGGGCAATAATATCTGACCTTATTCTTGAGCCCTGCAGAGCACAGAAAGGAATCACGATCACTCAGGGACATTATCAGACCATGAGATGATGGGAACAAAACATTTATTTCAGCTCCACCACCAAATCATCATCATTTTCTTTCTACTCTCAGTAGAATTTTCCTGCATTGCTTCTTGTTCACTATATCATTGACCCATAATGCAGGGATGTCTGGGGAAATCTAAAAATAGCTCCAACTCCTAGGATTATATTTTAATTTTTATCTAATTAGATTAAATAACATTAACTGGTTGAATAAATGAATGACTGTTATTTTTGCATTGTATGAAGTATGAGCTCATCATTTTAAATATGGGGAGGAGGTAGTTATGACAATTGCCCTCACTAAAAAGATTTTGTGCTCATCAGTAATAAGGAAAAAGTTACAAACTCCCCCGTGTAAGTTTACTTCCTACTCTTGCCTTTGTATGCCAAGTTACTCAGGTCCCCAATTTTTTATTTGACTAAGCGAGTAGTAAAATTGAAATAAGACCATTTAATTTTATTCATACTGCTATGAAAGATCTTATTTCAAAACCACAATTTTTTCATTCCCTTGCAAAATATTGGATAGAATTCATTTTACAGTTCATTAAAACCTGCCCAATGATAATGTGAGTTGGGAAACAACATATGTGATTAGGAAAAATAACACACTGTTTTTTGTTTTTTTTTAAGTTACATGCTGTTATTCGGTTAAGCAAAGAAGAAGAAGCAGCATCTTCCCAAGGACACTCCCAAGGACAGCTCAAAAGAGAGGAAAAAGACAAAAGGGAGGAAAGGGAGACAAACACTTTCTCCTATTTCTCCCAACCAGTTAGGACTCCTGTGATGCATTTCTCCTGTCTTCAAATTGAATTTGATCTTCCAAATTCACAACAGTGCCAATTTTTTCAACATAAATATGCTTTAACATCTCAGTGTGAGCTAGATGTGTTGGCCACTTCGAAAGCACCTGAGATGTTCTCATATTGGATGGAATCCATGACAGAAGTAAAACCCATCTCTCCCTCTCTCTCCCTCTCCCCCCCCCCCCCTCTCTCTCTCTCTCTCTTAAAAGCTTAGAAATTTGTAAAATAGACATACTGGTATATTCTAAACATGGTCTAAAAGAACTGGAATAGCCCATAATGCGCCATCAATGGCTTCATGTCATTAAAAACCTGAAAAATGGCATCAATAGATTTGAAATTAAATTTGGTTCATTGTTGCTGTTGTTGTCTGACCCATTGCGACCCCATGGATAACTTTCCTCCAGGCCTTCTTGTCCTCTATCATCCCCCGGAGATCATTTAAGCTCATGCTGATGGCTTCAGTGACTCCATACAGCCACCTTTGGTTCATCAGAAAATATATTTAGAGTGTACTGTACATCCTAAAGAAGGTATTTGAAAGCATGGATAACATTTTCTTTGCTGGAAGTGTAAAAAGAACTTAATGGTTCATTGACCCATATTGTACAATCCAGTGATCATTTGGTAACTTTTTGGAATGATATTTTAATGTAAATAAGTAAATTTATGGGGAAATCTCTAAATGTGATTATACTATAGTACTACTTATTGATAAACCAATGGTTTTATTTTTTTTTAATCTGTTCAGGTTTTTTTCCCGATTGTTTCTAGTCAATCCCCTCCTCCACATGAGTTGACAAGCAGGTTTAAGTAAAAAAAAAAAAAAAAAAGTCCATTGCAGATGATCCAAAACACTGTTCCTCTCCTAAAGATCATCATACAATTGAGCTGTTGTTAGAGCAGCAATGACAAAGCCTGAGGCAAAGTCAAAAGAGGAATCGGCCTAAAGTCTCTACATTGCCACAAACAAACTAAGTCCATCTCCCTCTTGAATTCTGTTAACACTTATCTAGTGCGAAAATAGTCTTAACCGCCAGTTGACTAGATTCTTGTGCATAAGCATGAGTAATGAAACAGTTAAATTGGAATTTAACGTATGGCTCTGGACTTTCATCCCTGTGGACTCTAGAAAATAATGGGTGTTCCAGCTTTTACAGGGAAAGTATCTAGCTTTTCCAGTCTAAATCACCTAGAGCCAGAGAGCTGGTCCATAGATACAGGAATCAGCATATAAAATCAAGAAGCCTACTTTGAAAGCATTAATCTCTCTGGTTTCCACAAATAAAATGGCTCTGAGGAAGTATTTCCCTGTAGTTAGAGTGGGAAGGCTTTGTTTCTTATCATAGGTAGTGGAGCTCAGAAAATGTCAAACAATTTTTTTAAAAGAGTACAAAACAATGCACAGAGATATCAAACATTTGGAGTACAGTTTTCCTCTGTAGTGTTGAACCTCCAAGGATGTTCACACTAATAAAATGTGTGATGCAAGCGTGTTTTTGACAGGGGAAGGAAAATGTTGTTCTCTCTCGTTATCTCTCCAGGACTATTCACCAAATGTGACACATGAATTATATAGTGAACAATTAGTTTAGAAAAAAAGGATAAAAGGAAATTTAAGTAGAGGCCATTTTAATGGTTTGAAAAGGTCAGCTGCAATTCCTTTCTTGCATGTGCTTCAGATAGATCTGCTTTAGATAGCAGTGAACTTTATAAGCCCGTTGTGGAAATGTGTTAGTGTTTTGATTAGATGAAGGTTGTGTGATGCCTTGGAGATCATTTGATATTGTTTTACTATGTTCTAATCGATAATAGACTTGTACTTCAGTAGAAAAAGGGAAAGAAGACCCTCTCGGTGTCAAAGAAATTGAAAGATAAATACTATGCTTCTAAGACCCCAGAGGCACAATCCCAAGGAGGTTTGACAGAATATTCAAAAACGGAAAATGTATTCACTAACCAGTCAGTTAACTGTCAGGTTTCGATGCTATCTCAAAATAAATCAATTTCCAAACTGCCGATCTTTGAGGAAATTTTCTCTTTATTGAGCATAGTGATCTGTCCCTGGCTCTTTCATGGTCAGTACTGATCTTTGCCCCCCAATCCCTCCCTTTCCGAGCCCCAATTCTCTGTGTCTCATTGGCTATCTTCCAAGCCACTTTCCTCATCCCTTCTCTGTCAGATCACAGGAATGTCTCCCCCTCCCATCTCCGAGGAGACAGAAACTTCAAAGGACTTAAGTAGGCAAAAGTTCAAGCTTCTCCTCTCCTTATATATGTCAGTGCTGGGACGCTGACATCAACATTGAATGGTGTTGTTGTTTTGTTTTTTATTAGCAGAAGAGCAGTATCTCGGGCTAAGTTCTCGTTTATTTCATCAATTCTTAGATAAAGAACATCCCACATGTGTCCTCTCCCCATATCTTCATGCTTTCAGTCCTGCCATATTTTACAGATTTGAAACTTCCTTTACCCAAGGGAGCCCCTTCATCTGATTACAGATACAGACGCCCACTGATGCCTCTTTCTTGAGTGAAGTTTTTTGCTAGATAGAACAGACCTATGACCTTTCCTAATCATGGATTTGATTCCTGCCTTCCCCCCCCCCTGCCCCTCCCCAAAAAAATGCACAGAGGAGGGGAAAAACATGAAAGCGAAAATAGCTGAGCCTGGCATCCCAAGAGATAAACTTTCTCTGACAGGCAAACTAATGACATTAAGAAACACCATTCTCCGCTGTGCAGATCTTTGGCTGACCTTACCCAAAAAGGTTCTCTCCACTCCTTTGACTTTCCTACTGCAAAAGCCTAATAGATTTTCTTTAGCTTCAGGCAGAGTGAAGCTCTATGGGTTTGAACTAATGCAGAAATATTAAAAAAGATCGGTGCTGGGAATTCTTCCTTCCTCTCTATTCTTCTTCCAGGGTGAGGGGAGAAAAACGTCTGACCTAAATCTGCCAGACACCTTCAAAAGAGAAGGAAGAAAATGTGCAAAGAAAAATGGGATCTACAAGCCACCCAGCTCCTGTGAATAATTGTTATTAGAATGTAAGTGCCACTAAATTAATCTGAAGAGGAAAGAGAATCCAAATAAGTGTTAAACAATTATATTTTACCCTCATATTTCTTCTCGGGGAGTGTCTAGATAAACATTCTCTGCCATAAATAAATCTTTTCAGATGTAAGCAAGCACTTCATGCATACACATTAATTTGTTTAAATGCGAGTTTAATTTTATGGGAATAAGTGAGGCGCAGGCTTGTGAGGAAAAGCTAAATTTCAAGCTGGAGCGCCCCCTACAGCATGTTTGTCTCTTTACAGCTTAACAAAATATTGTAAATCAAAACTAAAAATAAATCCGATCTAGACAGATTTGTTCGTATAGCCGGATTTGAATAATTTTGTTTGCTGCTACAAATATCCACCATCTTTTTCTCCCTTTAAAAAAAATAACACCTGAGTCGCCCCATCTTTTAAGAATATTCGGAACATATTGTAGTTGGAGAGGCTGAATCAAACAAGTTGCAGAATTCCTGAATATCTCATCTTCCCATCTGCAGTAGCAATCAGGAACCAAAGATCATGAGACAAATATTGTCCTTTCCTATTATTATTTCATCCCTCCAAGGCAGATGGAAAAAATGGCATTGACTATGGAAAGCTTGGTGAATGGATGCTTAATTGGTTGTTACCTTTGCTCTTTCACCTACAACGTCAAGATGGCCCCCAGCAACATTGACTACATGAGTATTTCAGGATTTAGAAATATATACAAGAATTTGTTTTTAAAAACTAGCCCCCCCACATTAGATAAGCACATGGCATCAAACACTTACATAACCAAGATGTATAAGAGCCTTGGTAGTACAGGGGTTTAAGGCACCCTGTTATTAAGCTGGTTATTAAGACCAGCTGCCTGCAATTACTGCAGGGTTCGAATCTCGCCAAGGCTCAAGGTTGACTCAGCCTTCCATCCTTTCTAAGGTAGGTGAAATGAGGACCCAGTTTGTGGGGGCAATAAGCTGACTTTGTATAAATATACAAAAGGATGAAGGCTATTGCTGAGCACATTGTAAGCCACCCTGAGTCTTCGGAGAAGGGCGGCATATAAATCAAATTTTAAAAAAAATGTATTTTCTTAAGGTATAATAAAATGCTGTGTGCTGGCTGAGAGAACCTGAAGGTTGTAAAGGGTCTGGATGGGAAGGATCCAGTTTCAACTCAACCCTGGTGAGATGGAGTGACTCTGGGCCAGGGGTTTCCAAACTTGGCAGCTTTAAGACTTGAGGACTTCAACTCCTAGAATTTCTCAGCCAGCCATGCTGGCTGGGGAATTCTAGAAGATGCAGTCCACAAGTCTTAAAGTTGCCAAGTCTGGAGGCCCCTGTTCTAGGTTTTTGGCACCCCAGGCTCAGGTGATATTTCCTCTCTGACTTTGGATGGGGAAGCACTCCCTCAGACTGATATGGTATGCAACTTGGGGGCCTTGTAGACTCACAGCTCCTGTGAGTCCTGTGCATTCAGGACAGGTGGGTGCCCCATGTAATACCATGTTTAGTTTTATTTGATTTATATACCGTCTTACTCCCGAAGGACTCAGGGCGGTGAACAGCCACAAGATAAAACACATAAATACAAAATTTAAAAGCAAAATAAAACCGAATTAAGCAATTTAGCCGAAGACAGATTTAAAACACCCCACTAATTAAAAACAGATTAAAATTTGCATTTTAAAAAGGGGAAAAAGGGAAAAAGGGAAAAATTAGGCCAGGCCAGCCTGATGGAATAAAAAAGTCTTGAGAGCGCGGCGGAAGGTGCGTAGATCCGGGATCCTCCGTATCTCCGGTGGGAGCTCATTCCAGATAGTAGGTGCCCCCATAGAGAAGTCTCTCCCCCTGGGGGCCGCCAGTTGACATTGTTTGGCCAATGGCATCTGGAGGAGCCCCTCTCTATGAGAGTGTACTGGCCGATGGGAGGCTATTGGTGGCAGCAGGTGGTCCCGTAGATAACCAGGTCCTAAGCCATGGAGAGCTTTAAAGGTGGTAACCAAAACCTTGAAGCGCACACGGAAGACCACCGGGAGCCAGTGCAGCTCGCGCAGGAGAGGTGTTACATGGGAACGCCATGTCGCTCCCATAACCACCCGCGCGGCTGCACTCTGCGCCAGTTGGAGCCTCCGGGTGCTCCTCAAGGGGAGCCCCATGTAGAGAGTGTTGCAGTAGTCCAGGAGGGAAGTGACAAGGGCATGAGTGACCGTGCGTAAGGAGTCCCAATCCAGAAAGGGACGCAACTGGCGAATCAGGCGAAACTGATGAAAAATCCTCCCTGTCACAGCCATCAAATGCTCTTCTAAAGACAGCCGTGAATCCAGGAGGATGCCCAAGTTGCGAGCCCTCTCCGTGGGGGCCAGCGATTCGCCCCCAATAGTCAGAGATGGCACCAACTGACTATATCAGGACGTCAGAAACCACAACCACTCGGTCTTGGATGGGTTGAGCTTGAGCCTGTTTCTCCCCATCCAGATCCGCATGGCCTCCAGGCACCGGGACATCATTTCAAGGGCATCGTTGGGGTGGTTTGGGTGGAGTTGTACAGCTGAGTGTCGTCAGCGTACTGATAGTACTTCACCCCGAAACCACGGATGATCTCACCCAGTGGCTTTACATAAATGTTGAACAGAAGGGGCGAGAGGACCGACCCTTGTGGCACCCCACATATGAGACACCTCGGGGTCGACCTCTGCCCCCCTGCCAACACCGACTGCAACCGGTCGGAGAGAAAGGAGGAGAACCACTGCAACACAGTGCCCCCCACCCCTAACTCTTCCAACCGGTGCAGCATGATACCATGGTCGATGGTATCAAAAGCCGCTGAGAGATCTAATAGGACCAGGACAGAGGACCAACCTCTGTCCCGAGCCCTCCAGAGATCATCAACCAATGTGACCAATGCCGTTTCTGTGCTGTACCCAGGCCTGAAGCCCGATTGGAACGGATCCATATACACTGTTTCATCCAGGTGCTGGGGGAGCTGTCGCGCAACCACACTCTCAACAACCTTCATCACAAAGTGAAGGTTGGAGACCGGACGATAATTAGACAACACTGCCAGGTCCAGGAAAGGCTTCTTGAGGAGAGGCCTCACCACCACCTCTTTCAAGGTGGCGGGGAAGTCACCCTCACTCAGTGAAGCATTTATAATCCCCTGGAGCCAGCCTCACGTCACCTCCCGAGAAGCCAGCACTAACCAGGGGGGACACAGGTCCAACAAACATGTGGTCGCATTCAGTCTACCCAGAATCCTGTTCATGTCATCAGGAGTCACAGGATCAAACTTGTTGATGTGCTTCATTGGTTCCCAGTTTCCTTCCAGTGCAAGTCAAAGTGCTGGTTATTGTCTTTAAAGCCCTGTATGGTTATATATAGGAGCACATCTCCCTAAGGACATCCATCCATCCTACCAAATCAGATAGGGTGAGCATGCTCCCAGTCCCTTCTCTTAAACCTTGCCATCCTATGGGATTCAGGAAGTGTGCCCCTTCTGTGATAGCCCCTACCCTGTGGTACATCTTTCTTCCCAAGGTTCAGCAAGCCCCACTCTCCTAGCCTTCCAAAAAGAACTTAAGGTCTTGCTTTTCCTCCAAATGTGGAGTTAAAATGAGGTCGATGAGAGGACTTAGTGATGGACTGCATGTGAAAATTTGACTTTCGGGCCAGGTTTTAAGGTTCATGGTTTTAACAGAAATATATATTAATAGATATTGTTTTAACCTGTTGGCCCGGGAGCTGTCCAGCATTCAATATATTATGTGATGGCCAGCTATACTGTATATGTGATTTAAATGAATAAATAAAAATACACTGTTTTTACCTTGAAAGACAAGTGAGTATCCGAAATATGTAAGAATGGAAAGGAGTGCTGGGGGTAAATTTTCCTTCTCTGGTGAAACTCCAAATGTATTACAACTTTATCGTTGCCAATTCACAGGCTAGAAGGAAGACAGGTCAGAGGTTCCTCTAATGATTTTTAACTAATAATTGGAATCTGTGTATCTGCTTCTGAATACAGAATGGGGGAAATGGTTGAATCTTGCAAATCATATTTTCCATCTCTCTCTGAGAGGGGTGGGAGGGACAGGGACAGGGACAGGGAGGGAGGGAAGGAGGGAGAGAGAACACCTTACAGTCTAGCTATAGTTTAACTGTTCTCCCAGAACTGAGCTTTTAAACTGATTGGGCTTGTCCAGATTAGTCCATCCAATAGTAAGATCATTACTGCACCCAGGTAGGTTCATCTAAACGTAATAAAATGCTGCAAACCTGTTATCAGAATTTAATGAAACACTTGGCATTGTAGGTGGCTGTTGCCTCGGATTTATGAATAGTTTATATGCAGGAATGCTCATTATAATGTTTGCAGGTCTCTTAGGTCTTATAACAATGTAACCCAAGATGTACAAGGAGTGTGTCATCTTGCTGAGGTTTTTGCCAGGAACCTGTTAAATAGTTTTATTGGGGTTTTAATTAAACGAAATCCCTCTGGTGAGATTAACTAATGAGAGTGTGGAGGCTTCCCATCTCCAAGTAATCTATTCCTCAAAAAGTGGGTCTTTGAGGAAGAATTTGTCTGGGTTTGAGACTCCCATAATGAATGGAGTATGTCAATGGTGAAATCCAAATTTTTTACTACCGGTTCTATGGGCTTGGCTTGTTTGCATGTTGGGTGTGGCTTGGTGGATGTGGCAGGAGAAGGATACTGCAAAATCTCCAATCCCACCCCACTCCAAGGGAAGGATACTGCAAAATCCCCATTCCCACCCCACTCCTGGGAGAAGGATATTGCAAAATCTCCATTTCCACCCCACTCTGGGGCCAGCCAGAGGTGGTATTTGCCGGTTCTCCAAACTACTCTCCAAACTACTTTCCACTATCAGTTCTCCAGAACCTGTCAGAACCTGCTGGTTTTCACCCCTGGAGTATGTCCATAAACTGGACAGGCAGGAAGGAAAATCCCATTGCATAAACAGTAGCCTATTCACCTAATGTTGGATGAAATGCCTACAGGATTAGCAAAGTGATGGTCTCCAGATGTTTTGGACTAGTCCTTACCATTGGCCATGCTGATTGGATCAGTTGGAGTTTGAAGCCCAAAGCTGGAAGAGACATGATTATTTTTTCCTGCTGCAACATGTATTCTCTGATGACTAAGCACACTGCTTGATTGGCTTGAACAACTTCCCAGGGAACAAAAATAGTAATCTTACAAAATTGCCATGTTCAACTAGTTTGCTCAAAAAGAATACTTTATTCAAACATGAATATTGTTGATACGTAATATGAAAAAGAAAGAAAATATAACCAAAATAGCAAGAAAGAAAACACATGGCCAAAATGATGTGTTAAGGTGTCTTAACACATCCTTGATTTGTATTATCAAGCTTCTATCCAGAGATCTTTAGAGAAGGATGTTGAGAGATATAAAAGCTTATTGCAATACAGAATTCTGGCACCACAGGCCTTTAGTTTAATATGAATTCGTTTGACACCCATTAATATAGCAAAGCTCTACGGTTGAATGGTAAGAATCAGCTAATTCTAAAGTTCTAAAGTACAGCTCTCAAATACACATGCAAATAAAAAAGGCAGAATTTAGCACGGTAGAGATACATTAGGCTGATATTCAGCAATTCATATGTTGCTTTGATCAGTGGGTCTTGGTTGATCTGTTCCATTTTTCTGCTCGCTCTGCATACAACTTTATATCCAATTGGCCTCTCTTTGCTCCTTGTTGTCTACTGAGTTTTACAACTCTGGAGGACTTCCTTACTCACTGTTTTTAAATTTGTGAATTTATACCAAGTGCTCTACAGAGAAGTTTCATATAACCCCACATCTGTCAAGTCTCCTTGTCTACCAGTTGCTACCTTTTTCTTGGGCCTGGCCAGCAAATAGTCATCTTCCTATATACTCTTCAGGCAACTGATGACAACTCATTACATGCAGACATTATAAACCTGTCAAGAAAGCATCTAAATGAAGATACCTCAACCTGTCAAGGATCAGTCATTATAATTTCAACCTTAAATATATCAAAAATGGAGTATGTGTGTCTAAGCTGATCAAAGGCAGATAAACACCAGCTGTCACTACAAAACATTGCTAATTTCTTCATCATTGCATAAAAAACAGGTTTCAATGAAAAGCAGTTTCTGACACACAGCTGCCATCACTGATTAATGTGTCCAATTTAATAATATATTATTTTGCTCAGAAGGCGTGGCAGAAAAAATGAGGGATTGTCACTGGGAGGTGAAATCTTTAGTAACTATGGCAATATGGCATATTATCAGGAGGGGGTGTTCAATGTTAACAAGCGAGATGTGTGGGAGAGAGAATTTGATGTGTTGGCTTTAGACCCACTTCTCCCTTGACTCTTCTGGATGGTTCTCTTCTTCTTGACTGATTATCCTGATATGGTTGTGCTTGCATGCTGTCAGTCATCTCATCAAATTTCCCCTAGAGAGACAGGCCTTAATAGATTGATCCACCTCAAGCAATTTATAGACCTTGGTGAGCTCCAGAGGAAAGATGGGTTTTTGCTGAGGATCTGATGGGCAGGTCAACTGAGATCTTAGTCACAACTTGGAATGGAGGCCTGGACCACATCACCCTTATGTGGCTCTCCCTATGTATCAATCCTGGAGAACTCCTTGGTTTTCTAAGAAAATCTAGAAGTTTAAGCAGTAGAAGAGACACCCAAAGCACCACTGAAAGAAGATGAGGAGCCAAACAGACTGAATAAAAATAAGAGTTCATATCTAAGATTACCTTGTGGCAATAAGAATGATGTAATAGATGACAGTCATGGGAAAGGAGGTTGTACATTGCAGCATGAAGGACACTTTCACATCACTAAACAACCCATAGTATACTTGTTAGTGTTTAAAAACAAAAACCCAGTTTTAGTCAGAGGGGCGATTCACTTACCTTCCGTACCAGTTTGCAAATGTGAGAGCACGCAACATCTCTGCACATGTGCACGACCTTCTGTGCATACGCAGTAGTAGTGCATTACATCCAGATGGGTGGGCGGAGCCTCCCACCGTCACCACTACCAGTTCGTGCAATCCGGACAGAACCGGCTGAATCCCACCATTGGTTTTAGTGCTTTTTCAGAAAAGCTTTAAAACATTGTTTTTAAAATAGCCTGGCAGGATGGTGAGTACTTGTTAATTCTTAGGTTTACTTTTACTCCTCCTTTTTACACATAGGTTTTGCATTTTTTTTTAAATCACCCACCTAAAAGCTAATGGATAATGGGATTTCACAGTGAAGTCGGTATTTCCCTCCCATTGCACTATAAAGACCCTCATTCGTGCCTCTCAGCTGTTAGATGGGCTACATTTAATCAACTTTTTTTTTTCAGGATTGCCAGCTGAAAATGGTAAGTCTAGGTCAATGATGGCTAACCTTTTTGCCATCGCGTGCCAAAAGCAGGGGGAGCATGGGGGGCTCGCATGCATGCATGTCCACACTCATAATTCAATGTGCCCCGCTCCCACTCATGCACGCACGACCCCACCTACACTCCCCACGCTTTTGGTATGCGATGGCACAGTGGTCCCAGTAGGCCCGTTTTTCACCCTCCCCAAGCTCCAGTGGCTTTCTAGGAGCCTGGGAAGGGCAAAAACGGCCTTCCCCACCCCCCCACCCCCGGAGGCCCTCCGGAGGCCGGAAATGGCCCATTTGCTGACTTTCACTGAGACCGGAAGGCCCGAAAATCAGCTGGCCAGTGTGCATATGTGCACTGGAGCTGAGCTTGGGCAAAGCTCGTGTGCCCACCAATATGGCTCCACGTGCCACCTGTGGCACGCATGCCATAGGTTCGCCATCACGGGTCTAGGTGATTGTTAATCAGGCAAGGCTCTACAAATCCATAGTCTTCTGAAAAACATTGTAGAACCGATTCTGGCCAAGTTGTCCTTTACCATTGCAGACTATTCTTGGAGAAAGGATTAAATGTATTCTTTCACATAGGAGAACTTTTGAACTTTCTGGGTTAACATGATGTTACTTTCAATTATGGATAATGCAGTCTTGATACTTTGCTTGGGGAGAAGCCTGGTTTCTTGTGATGAAAAAGGGGCATAAATACTATTGTAAGCTGTTATCTAGTTTTCTGAACATGATTCACTTCAGAGATAAGATGTTTTTATGCCAACTTTCACTTTCATGGGAAACTTTTATGGCCGAGACATAAGCTTCAGAATAGACAGGGTTTATAATGGAACAGCATATCTGAAGGGTCACTTGGAGCAACAGTTATAAGTAATTTATAGCTGCCGAGGTGGAGTGTTTCTAGAATCATATCCAATATTAGAGGGCTGGAAGGAGACAATAACACAGATAATCCAAAACATGCATAATGTTTTCTTTTCGGGGCCACAGGTACCACTTGACAGTAGTAATAATAAAGTTTTTACCAGCTGCCACTGGATTCACAAGCAACAGCTGTGCTAAGAAACATCTGGGCATAATTCAATGCAGTGTGCCAGCTTTCCTACTAGTCAGATTTGATGGTGAAAGTCCAAGCCTTGGTCACACCCTTGAAAAGCACTCTAAATTTGCTGTTGGTACAAAATACAACCGTTAGGCTGATAACTTAGACAGAGAAGAAGGATTGTGTAGTAGCTGTACTGAAAGATTTGCAGTAACCGCCGAGTGGTTTGGGACATAAGTTAAAGTGTTGATCCCGATCTTTGACGGTCAAAAAAAATGCTTAGCATCTTATGTTCTAAGGGCCTGTCTTCCTCGTTACGAACTTTTCCAGCTGTTAACCTGCCAAATAGGCCTTTCTGAAGATACTCCCACTACACTGACATCTACAAAAGCTTTCAAAATAGTGAAAGAAAAGAACATTGCGACACAAAGATGGCCTCTTTGAGGCATGAGTATAACATCATAGTGCGCCTATAAAAGGAGTGAGGGGTTTCCTGGCAACACTCAATGCTGCTTTTGTCAGTCTACCCCACCCTATTAACAGATCTGCTGCTCTGCTCAGATGTTTGTCCTTCAGATTTATAGAAGACGGCCTTCTCTTATACTGCCTCCAGAAAATAAATGGAAATTGTATTGGGGGTGGGGGGGGAACCTTTGATTCTTTTTTGAATTTTAACATTTCATTGGCTTCCTTGAGTGCTTGCTGGTGTAGAAAGGCAAGTTAATGGAAATAGAAATAAAACATATTAAGAGTTCTCAGAATTTAACAGATTCCTGTTGTAGTGGGGCTTATCAATGTTTTTAAAATTAATTCAGGGAATAATGTAGTACTAATGTGGTCATACCCAATGCCCCATTCTCAAAGCATGTGGAACAGTCTGGGTTGGTCACAATGTATGGTCAGAAAGAACAAGATGGTGGCTATAAAGTTGTGATTGAAGGGCCTCCCACTTTTTAATGTGCATTGAACATGCAATACACACAACGAAGAGGCAAACTGATTACATCGTCGTGGCCATCCCCTTGATTTTTTTGCTACTGCAGTTACCCCTGGGAGCAGTATAATAACTGCTCCCTCTGTGATGCTCATTAGTAACTTCTGAAACAGCACCTTGTATTCTCTTGCATTGTCCCACTACATGGAACATGTTACATTGTTACATCTGCTCCTGGTTACGTATATGGACTGGACCAGGGGTGTAATCTTCTTACCTTCCTTACCGGTTCAGAAATGCATGCGTCGCACATCACATGCGTGCACAGACCCTCTGTGTATGCGCAAAACCTGTGCATGTGCAGAGGGTAAAAAACACATTACTTCCTGGTTAAAACCAGGAAGTAACGACACCCAGGCAGGTGGGCGGAGCCTCACGGTGCCATCGATACCAGTTCTCTGAACCACCTGCCACAATCATTACCGGATCGTCCAATATGGTCCAAACCGGGAGTATTTCACCCCTGGACTGGACTAAGCTCAAGGCTGTAACAATAGACACCTTTCCTGAAATTTCTAAGAATGTTATAGATTGTTGCCCTGTTGCCATTGCCTTCAGAAGATGATGGATTTAAACTTGTTCTGGTTTGGAGCAGCTGACCACTATATTTAGGAGATAAAATGGTAAGTTTTGTAATGTCAGCTATTGCCTCGCCGTTTATTATAATGTAGCACTCTTTTCTCTCCCTTTCTCTATGCACACACACATACCTTACCTGTTTTATTTTTTCTCCAGGGATATAAATGATTTATATAGATATAGATGATATAACTACTGTATACAGTAATGTTATAAAGATGAGATGTATAAGTTATGTCTCTCCTTTCCCCTAGACCTGTGATGGCAAACCTATGGCACGCGTGCCACAGGTGGCATGCATAGCCATATCAGTGGGCACGCCAGCTCAGCTCTGGCGCGCATGCGCGCACTGGCCAGCTGATTTTCGGGCCTTCTGGGCCCACCAGGAGTAGGGAAACAGGCTGTTTCCTGCCTCTAGAGGGGCTGGGGGGTGGGGAAGGCCCGTTTTTCTTTCTTACCTGGCTCCAGATCCTCTCTATGCATCTGCGGAGGGCAAAAACAGCCTTTCCCACTCCCTCGGAGGCCCTCCAAAGGCCTGAAACAGCCCATTTCCCAACTCCAAGTGAGACAGGAAGTGACATTTCTTACTGTCCCCAGCCTCCAGAGCCTCTCTAGGAGTCTCTGGAGGCTGGGGACAGCAAAAAATGTCACTTCCTGTCCCACTGGAGTGGGGAGGGGAGGTTGCACATGCACGTGCAGGGGAGGGCACATAGAATTATGGGTGTGGGCACCCGCATGCGCGAACCTCCCCCGGCCGCCCCTCCTGGTACACGATGGCAAAAAGGTTAGCCATCACTTCCCTAGACATTTAGGGCAGTGTGTAAAATGATTATTCCCTCAATTTTGTTTTCCTAGAAAGAACTTTGAAAAGTAGGTTGGGCTGCAGGTTGGGCTGTGAAACATTGACTTGCTGCAAATCATTAATGTGTGTTTTCACAAGAACACTGGATTTGCATCTGCATCTCCTTGTCCTAGATATAGACTCTAAGCATCACACATTATTTTTGTGGTTATATTCACAGAATTCAAAGTGACCTAAGAAGTCATCTAGTTCAACTCTTTCCTCCTTTCCTCCTCAACTCAAGAGCCTTGGTGGCACAGTAGACTAAGTGCTGTTAAGTAACACCAGCTGCCTGCAATTACTGCAAGTTCGAATCTCACCAGGCTCAAGGTTGACTCAGCCTTCCATCCTTTCGAGGTAGGTAAAATGAGGACCCGGATTGTGGGGGCAATAAGCTGACTTTGTATAAAAAAGAACACCACTTGGGGGGGCAAAAGCTCTACTAAGCAGGTATATTCAAAAGTATAAATGCTATTGCTTAACACATTGTAAGCTGCCCTGAGTCTCCGGAGAAGGGTGGCATATAAATTGAACCAATAAATAAATAAACTTTTCAGCCAGCTTAATCTAAACTTTGGCTATTAAACTGCAGCTGTTATAATGTCCAAATGGCACGATATTCACATTTAAATAGCATTATATTTAAGTCTTATTCAAAAACTTCCAAAACCCTGATTAGTTATGGTAATTTGCACTAATGATGTCAAAGTCAACTTTGGAGAGTTATGTTGGACCTTCTTTTATTGGGTCTCTGAAACCATAGATGTTAGCAATGAAATCTGATATCACATCAACATGTAAAACTTGTAAAAAAAAACTTGCAAAAAAACTACTTCTTAAACATTTTTAATAGGCATACTCCAATATGCTTAGAAAAAACAAGCAAAACTTGAGGCCTCTTTTTTAAGCTTCCACAACAGAGCTTGTGGCATTTTTTTAATTGAAAAAAAGGGGAATTCCTTAATGGGGAATGATGACTTGTTTCTAGATATTGCAACTGCTGAGACAAATAAAAACCAGTGCACAGGGCTTTGAGGCAGATGATGCTGTGCACAATGAGCATAAAATGATCCATTGGGGAACTAACCGTACTATGAAAATTTGGAAATGTTACTATGAATTGTGAATCAGACTTTCACATTTGTTCTGAATGAGTTGCTTGGCAGGAAAGAGCAGAAGTAGCTGAAGCCTGCTATCCTCATGCAGCCTGTGAACTTCACACTTGGGAATAATTATTGCTAATTTTCTTTTATCTATTTATTCAAACAAATTTATAAATTTTAGCAAATTTATACAACCGGCCCATTCACACACAGATAACTCTTGGCAGTTTACAACATTAAAAATCCACAACATAAAAACCAAAAAAACCACCATCTCCTACTCCACAACAGCACAATCAACTCAACCACTTGATTAGCTCCATCTCCATTCGTGGTCCCCAGGCTCACTGCCAAAATCACTAAAACTGAGGACCCAGATTGCTGGGGGCAATACGCTGACTCTGTAAACCACAGAGAGAGCTGTAAAGCACTGTGAAGCGGTATATAAGTCTAAGCGCTGTTGCTAAAACCATAATATATTTCTTACTACTACTAATGTTTGTAAGATTCCAAAGTATCCTCAGCTTGCTTACATGATCTTGGTTGAAAAGAAATTGAGAATCCAAGCTCAGGCAACAGAGTCTAGCCCATCTTAGAATATCAGTGATGTATGGGTTTAGCTCTCTTCTTTTTGCCTTAAAAATCTTAAAACCCAGCAAGTCTTCTTGCAATTATCCATGTGCATAAGTTTATTGACCCATAACATATACAATATAATGTATATAATTTCAATAATCCTTAAGCACCTTGAGGTCTATGTCATGCCCATGTCATGAGCACAAAAACACTGTTAGATGCTTTCTAGCCAAGTGCCCAACTAAATTACAGTGTTTTTCAATTCTTAAAAGAAAACACTGAAAAGCTGACAAGCTGCAGAGCAAAGGTCCAAGCCCTAACATAGTTTCTATATTCAAAAATGCTCCTGGGATTCACAGGAACCCTTAAAAACTAAACATGGTATGTAGGTCTAGCTTGGTGCTTTCTTTAAAGAGTGTCAGATGCCCAGAAAAACAATGTACGGTAGATAAATCAGGGTCCTTAAGAACATCCATGAACAACTCCAAACAAGAGGATGGAGTTGTTTGTGGTTGGTCATGCCAAACAGGGCAGCCAGTTTGGAAAGGTGCAATTCTCCCTGTGGTAACCATTGTGTGAGAACTTCCATGACATCTGCTCAAGTCTCTACATGTGTATATCAAACTCAAAATAATATCTACTTTTATCTTAAAATAATGATACAACATTGCCCATCATTATTTCTCTGTCTTGGATTATAACTATGGGCAAAAATGTACTATAGGTTGTCAGATATGGCTCAAATAAAGCTGAACTTTATGTTTTGAACTAAGCTTTGCTTTTTAACAAATAAATCGAAGGTTTCTTTTCGGTACCAAGTTCACAATTGAAAAGAGATTTTACTAACTAGTTCTTTGTATTTTTCCCCCCTCGCAGCCAGCAGTAATATTTCACAATTGCATGTTGGCAAATACTAATAAAGATTACAAACATGACTGTAGCAAAGCTACTTCTTTGGATAAATATTTATAGAAAATGTGAGGTTTTCATACATTAGTCACCTCATTAGCCAACATCATTAGCAGTACAAAAGCATTTATGTAAATAAGAGGCTGAAGGGTAATGATACCAGAGGCAAAAATTTAACAAATTAACCAACTTATTTGATAATCAAATTAAGTTGTACACGACTAGTTGAGAAGGAAAGGTTCCTTCCTGCCTATGTTCTGCTTAGTGAATTAAAACCTTTTTTAAAGGAGGAGCAGCGTCTGTATTTGCATTGATCTTTGATTATTTTGCCAAGAATCTTCTAAAAATCCATAGCTGAATAATAATGAGCACGGTGTAATGCATCTGAAGCCTGGTTCTGTAGCCATTTGTATCAGGAAAAAGTGGCTGCCATTCTCCCACTACACAACTAAAGCAATTTGTAAACTAGAACTCTTAACAAACATCATTTGAACAATATTGTAGCCCATCTGACACACATAACATTCCATATAAAGCAAGTGTTTCCACATAATTGACTTCAGATGTATTGAAATTAAACTTTTATTGTTCTATGTTAAAACAGCAATGGTTATGCTAGTTAGGGATTATAGGAGATGCACACACCTGGAAATCAACAAGTTAGGAGGCACTAATAGAGTTTAACAAATACAGGTACAATATACTATTACTATACTATGCTGTGCTGTGCTTTGTGCTGTACTATACTATACTATACTATACTATACTATACTATACACTATACTATACTATACTATACTATACTATACTATACTATACTATACTATACTATACTATACCTTAGTGTAGACTCATTCAGTTTCTCATGCACAACTCTTTCCTTTTAGATTTAGTTTGTATTAATAAGATTCAAAATCTAGACAATCATTTCACTGTGCCACCAGAAAATCTCAGCACTGGCTGTTGAGACGACCCCAATATGCTTGTCTTTTTATGATACTAGAAAATCTGTTTGCTTTTCAGAAGTTTATGCTATCGCCAGTCTCACAGAGCTGCCCAAATTTTTAAGCCATCCTGTAGGGATGTCCTTTTTTGCACCGACATGTCCAAGGAGTTCATTAGCTCATATGGTCATCATTCTTGTTTATTTACCACTTGCAGGTAGGAGAAAAGATCATAATAGAATGGGCACTTTGCTCACCAGAAAGCACAACACTATAGCTGTGTTCTTGATTGGATCAGCAGGTATCCCTTCCTTTCTTAGGTAGATAACAGTAGATAAAACAATGATATGCTTATAATTGGCAATAAATTCATTTGCATCTAGCCTCATGTTTGCAAAGTTAGATAGCTTTGTATACCTCCTAGGAAGTGTCTTTTAAACCAAGATAGCCATGAAATGGGTGTAATTGTCCATATGAAACAGGAACATTTTAACTCACTAGATATTATTTCTGTTCTGAATGCAGAATGATTATATGTGTGAGCTAGCTGTAGGTAAGATCTTAGTTGGGTTAAGATTGGACATGATATACCTAGCCTTGTACTTTCAAATATCCATAGGTTGTAAATGTTGGCAACTGTAGTCCCAATTTATCTAAAGCAGGGGTGTCAAATTTGCAGCATCACGTTGTCGTCACGTGATGTATTGCGACTTTTTTCCCCTTCACCAAACTGGGGGTGGGTGGCCAGTGCGTGATGCAGGCCGCGAATTTGACACCCCTGTTCTAAAGGGCACTTAACTGGGAAAAGTAAATGTTGGCTTATTGGAATTCATCCTGTTTCCTCACCATTCTCTGGGAATGAAATGTTGACCTAATGTGTTGATTTCACTGTGTAAAACCTGTGACTTTGTATAATCAGCACAATAATGAAGAACATTTTTCACAGATACTATTTTGTCTTCAAAGAGGACATAAATAGCCAAAGGTCTCTCATTCTGAATAACATTTTAAAATGCAAATTTGTCAGTGTCATCTTGAGAATTAATGCACTGACTGATAAGAAGGTAAAGTCCTCAGTTTTGCAAATTGCAGCTCTTGGTATGTGATGTCCCAGGAGAGATGTTCTGAATAGAAAACTGGATTAAACTTTTCTACATTGTAGAAGTGTTTTTGAAAAGAGCTTTATTCCATTTTAAGTATACTTTCCAAGAAAGGACCAAGTCTGGGTGCTTTGAGTACTGAGGGGGATACATTATTTTAACAAGCACAAAATTGCTTTGGATCCTATTACCTGGATTTCCATAGAATTCACTATACTGAATGCTGGAACCCAGAAGTATTTTGTTACTGACATAATTCTGTTGGTTTTAAAGCTGTACTTACTAGGTCTATCACTAGCCACTCTAAATAGCAGTATCACCCATATTGAAGAGAGTACATTTACACTTCAAGTTCTGAAAAGATGACATTAAAGTGTAAACAGAAATATAATGAAGTCCCTGAATGCAAGCTGCCCTTCAAATCAAATGTCAAACTGCTGATCCGATAACTCTTTGCCATACCCATAAGAATGTTTTCATGTTCTACGTCTGTTTGTATATGGCTTTGATTTGTCACACACGCACCAATCTCATTACAACAGAGATGATAAAGTATTTTTCTATGAATCAGACACAATGCAGTTTCAATCATTTTATTCTGAAGATGATTGTTTTACAACTTTATTTCACAACTTTGTTGTGAAAATCTTAAGGTCAGCACAGCTCTTCAATGTTCAAGTATTTTCTAGATACAGAATTGCTGAATTTCAAGAATGAAAGAAACATGAACAGTATTTATATCACATATCCTGATAGTCAACAAATTCTAGGCAGCTCACACTAAAACAACATAAAGCAACCCCTATGTTAAAAGGTAGCCAAAAAACATAATTAAAATACAAAAAGAAATCTCTTCCATATTTGGGGACTGCTGACATGAACTTTGGTTATTAGTGGTACTGTTGTATGCATGTTTACTCAGAGGTAAAGTGTTTACTTCAGTAAAACCCTATTATCAGGATTTGTGGAAGAGTATAGGACTGCATCATAAGAAATATACAGAAAATGAATATTGTGTATGCCTTATTTTTTACATAAACTACTGTTATATTGCTTTAAAAATATATTTTTAAATATAGCCAATTCCTGAGACAGAAGTGGCTTTTTTGTACATCTTAAAAATATAGTTTTGGTTCAAATTTGACATTTTTCTAAAATTATTTTTATTCCTGGCATTAAACACAAACCCACTATTAATAGTTAATTGAGGATTGTTCACCCAATTCCCAGTTGTAAACTGATGCAGATTTCATGAACTTGAAAGCATTTCTTGGACCTCACATTATATGGTACTGCTGTCCTTTTTTTTTTTAATAAATCCCAATTCACGACAACTTGCTAGAGAATTAATATTGTAATGTAGAGGCAATAAGTAGCTTGACATTTAATTTGTTTGATTAAATTCCATACTAAAAATGTCTTATAAATAAAAGAAACAATTGAGGCAACTTTTAAATTGCCCCAATTGTTCCAAAATGATGTAGTTAATGATTGCTGAGGGTGGAATTTAAAGTCATTAAAGCTATAAGGAGGCTTTGTGGGGGGGGGAAGCCATCAATCTAAAAATTGCCATGACTAAGGGCAGCTTTGTTTAGACTACTTTCATTTATTCAGACAAATTCTAAAAGAAAGTTAAAGGGGTATTTGTTTTTTTTTAAGATTGCTATCACTTTCTCCCAATCAAAGCAACAAAGTTAAAAATCTACCTGAAATACTCCCTATCATATTTGCTTTAGAGAGGCATAGGTGATATCACATCCCAAAAGATAACATCTTCTGCTCTCTAAAAAACTTGAGAATTGCAATGTTTGTTAGGCAAGTGCTAGGTTTCTTCTTTTTCTTTTGAGAAATGATTTCACAGGGGGTGCAATGTCTCAGCAGTTAAAGATGCTGGGGCTTGTCAGTTGGAAAGCTGACAGCCCAGGTTCGAGACCCGAGTGCCTTGCGATAGGGTGAATTCCCATTACTTGTCCTAGCTCCTGCCCACCTAGCAGTTCAAAAGCATGCAGATGCAAGTAGATACTTTGGTGAAAAGATAATAGCATTCCATGTGCCTCAGGGTATAGTTGTGTTGGCCAAATGACCACAGAATGGGTCTTTGGGCAACCCTGGCTCCCGCGGCTAAGAAATGGAGATAAGTGTCACCCCTTATAGTCATACTTGACTGAAAAGGAGAAACCGTTACCTTTAAATGATTTCACATGGAAATACCAAAATGGACTAAGAGCAATACTGTTTTGAAGAACGTTCTCCTTTGTTGACAACATGTCACTTGCTAAATCCTCCTGGTCTGGTGGAACACAAGCATGTAAGGCAGGAGTGAGTTCTACTTCTCTTTACTACCGGTTCGCAATGGGGGCGTGCGCGCCTCTGCACATGTGCAGATTGTCAATTATGATGTCAGGGCGGGTGGGTGGAGCCTCCCACCGCTTTTACTACTGGTTCTAAAGAACTGGACAGAACCAGGAGCAACCCACCACTGATGTAAGGTTAAAATGGATTTACACTGGCCAATTTGCATGGTGGTAACTTTGAACAGTTCAAAGAGAGAAAGAGAGAATAATGGATCTAAAATCATTGTTCTACTTGTTAGACCATTTATAATGCAGAAGCTCATTTTATATGCCTCTGCATTTGCAAATGTTTCTTTGAAAAAAAAAAATTCTCTTTAGAGTGTGGTTTAACATAATCACCCAGATGAGCTGCCCAATTCCAGACATAGCTCTGCTACTGATCTTTCCGTAATTTCCAAACACTTTATTCCGCAGGAAAAAAAAAATTGCTATGAACAAGAGGACATATGGAGATCATACATTATTAAAAATCATCATCAAGATATAAGAGGCTGGAATGTTTCAGCTGGAGGCAACAACTGGCATTCAATGCTTAATTTACCATAGCAGTCATGAGAATTAGATCACAACCCCCATTCACTCCAAATCATGCCTGGGGAACTTTTACTTTCTCCCTTGTCTCCATGACTTTGCCTTCATCTACTTCCTGGCCCATGCGTAAGACAGATGAAAGTCATCTTTAGCTGTACAGGTAGTTGAAGGAGAATTGTTAGCCTCGTTCTAGCTCAGTCCACCAATAACCTCAAAGCATATAAAATCTTTGTCTTCCATTACCTTGAAGGGAAGTTGTGCACCTGGCAGAAGCTGAACAGAAGTAATAAAGGCAAGATAGGCACAAGCAATAAGAAAAGCTCATTTCCTGCTGGTATAAATTTTCTGCCTGGCTCAAGAATGGGTGACAACTGTTTTGCCTCAGTAGTTCGGAAAAGCCCTTAGAGCAGTGGTTCTCAACCTGTGGGTCAGGACCCCTTTGCGGGTTGAACGACCCTTTCACAGGGGTCGCCTAAGACCATCTGAAAACACATATTTTCAATGGTTTTAGGAATAATTTTATGGTTGGGGGTCACCACAACATGAGGAACTGTATTAAAGGGTCGTGGCATTAGGAAGGTTGAGACCCACTGCCTTAGAGTAATATTTGGTTCCCTTTTCTGGTAAATGATGGCTCCCAAAACTAAACATCCTTGACTTCCAACTTGTTCTGGTCCGCCAGCAACCTGCGGAGCTGGCAACAAAGTCGGACCGTGAGCAGGCTGGGGAGGAACATGGGCCAGTTCTGGAGTCTGGGGAAGGTCCAGACGAGGGCTCTGCGTCAGAGGCAGAGATGGGGCCAGGGCCATCTGGGAGTGATGTGCGGACTACAGAGCCTCCAGAGTCAGACAGCAGAGAGGCAGAGGAACAGGAGGAGCCTGTTCCTAGTGCTTGCATGTGCAGAGCTGCCAGAAGGTACAAACAGTTAAAACAAAAGGGGCAATTCAGGAGTAAGGCCTGGAGATGATTGGCCCCTTCCATAAGGCTTAAAAGGGGAACAAAGCAATGGTGAAATCCAATTTTTTTTAATACCTGTTCTGTGGGCATGGCTTGGTGGGCGTGATGTGGCTTGGTGGGCATGGCTTGGTGGGCATGGCAGGGGAAGGATAATGCAAAATCTCCATTCTCACCCCACAGGAAGGATACTGTAAAATTCCCATTCCCATCCCACTCTGGGGCCAGCCAGAGGTGGTATTTGCCAATTCTCCGAACTATTCAAAATTTCTGTTACCGGTTTTCCAGAACCTGTCAGAACCTGCTGGATTTCACCCCTGGAGCAAAGGCATGTGAGCACTTTGCAGGAAAGCAATGTTGTTAATTCTGTTCCCAGTCGGCATCTTTGTTTGATTCTGGAATCTGTGTGGCTTTGCCAAGAAGGTCTTTGGCAGAGTGTCAAGGGAGATAAAGGACTTTTTGCAACTAATTGGGACTCAGCTGTGAATGAACGTAATTCACAGCTGTTGCAATAAAAGAGGTTTTTGAGACTACTCTTGTGTTTTAATGATTCAGGAAGCCTAGGTCACAACACAACTGCCATTTGGCAAGATTTATTGCCTTCAACTAAACATAACTTTGTTTATGGATTATGATAAATTGACATTATTAATATTTATGAGGCTTGCTAGTTTAATCATAGAGTTGGGAACATGGTACCAACCTCCAGGTCTGCCTAGTCTTCATAAACATTATTTCAAAATTATAGAAAGAAGAGAGTCAGAGCAGTATGGTGGTGAAGTGGTGAAGATGCTCACCTTCCACTCAGAAGGTTGAGAGTTTAATCCTAGGTAGTGGTAGATGTTTCTCTATTAGGGTGCAAAAGGAAAATATCTGCTGTGAACTCTGTGTAGGCATCACAAAGGGCATCTGGGCAGTACATGCTCAGCTCCATCCAGTCATCCCAACTCCAGAAATTACAGGGTCATAAAAAGGGAGAAAGAAGAGACTTGCAATGTAACTTTAAAAAAAGAGATAAGCCTACAGTTACATTTATAATAGCTGTAAAGAACAGAATCCACTTCTTTATATATACACACATATAATTCTTCTACCTTTTTTCTTTTTTGTCATTTGCCTTTCTCTTTTATTGCTTTTTCTCTTTTAATTTTAGCTTGCATTAATTTTTACTTGTTTCTTCAAAGTTTCAATTAAATTACATTAAGAAAATATTAATTTTAAAATTCATGATGGCCAGAATACATTGTTGGCCATTGTTTGGGAAGGAAGGAAGGAAGGAAGGAAGGAAGGAAGGAAGGAAGGAAGGAAGGAAGGAAGGAAGGATTAAATTGTAGTTTTCTGTTTTAATCCATTGAATACACTTTTATTAGATAATATTTCAAATCCAAAGATTGCTGGCAACAAATCCTGAAATTGAGGCTATTAGCTGCAAAATGACTGTATAAAAATAGTGTACAGAAAACTGTGCCTTATTGCTGAGTTACATTCTATAGGTAAGCAGGAGTCCTTCAATAATGTTTGCTGTTAATAGCCAGTCTTAGGCTAGTGATTATTTTCCTTCATTCTGTTCTATTTTTCAACCAAAGTATCAGTCAGAAACCTCCAGGATTCTCTGGATAGAGGAATAAAGCTGGAAGGTGTAAGTAGCAGTGGTTATTTATATTAATAATCTTGATGGATTTGCAGAAGGCTCTTTAGATTTCTTCACTATTCTTCATTTTATCCCCCTCAAAGAAGTGGATGCTTCTGTGCTCATCCATAGCTCCAAATAATTTACAAATAAAATAAATTAAAAAAAATATCTGTCCCACTACACCCCTCCGCTGAAAAAAAAATACTTCCACTATTTTTTAATTAGATGCTAATTCATAACATAACTCATCCTGTAAGGAACATTTGATTTTTTTTTTGTTTAATGTTATTTCTAAAGTCCAGACAAACAAGCAAATACTAGCTCATCATCCCATATATCAAAATCCACAGATTCTTTTTTATTGAAATTTGTCCTTTTATAGGCCTGATCATGTTATTTTTAATGCCGCTTAAACAATTTACTTGGAACAGATACAAAATTCAACTAATCAAAATTTATTTATACCCAGATTCTACCAGAATCCCAGGACTGCTTTTTTAAAAATTTAAAAAAAAACCCACTAGCCACTTTACATTCCTCTGTTAATAATTTTTATAGATACCATGGGGACAATTTGTTTGTTTTCAATTTGCACTAAGCATTATAATAATTTCTTATCATCAGCAGAGACTTCCTAATAAAGCAGATTCTAAACTATATCTCCTACAGTAAATATGGGCACAAAGAATTCATTAATCTCCTCCACAATTTCTTTATTATCCCTTCTTACCTCTTTAAAATTCTTGTCATCTGCCTGTTAATTCTTCATTTCAAATACAATTGAGCTTTTCTCATAACTAACTAGGGGAAAAAATACCCCATTTTATATTTTTCTACCGAAAGTAGAAAATGCCTTTTCTACTTCTCTTTAATAGGTGTTGGTTTTTTTTACATTACCTATTAACCATGCTAGTTACAATGATGGTTTCTTTTTCCTGACCTTCAGTAAAATTCTAACTTAGATTTTCTTATTTTGTTTTTCTGTAATCCCCCTAATATTCTGAAAAGATACAGCTTTCCTTTTGCATTTTCCTGTATACATCCTGATTACTGAATTCAGAAGTGTTGGTATTAGACCTCTCTTACAATTCCCACTTATTTGTGTCTTTGGTCCTGGTAAAGTTCAGGGGTTTCTAATCTTGGCAATTTTAAGATGTGTGGACTTCAACTCCAGTTTCCCAGTCGGCCATAATGGCTAGGGAATTCTGGGAGTTGAAGTCTGCATTTTTAAAGTTTCCAAGGTTAGAAATCCCTGCTGTGGTATATTCTTCATAAAATGATGTATCTTGAATTCTTACTATCTACTGCACTCTCAATAAATTACCTAGTTCTGTGTTCTTTCTCAATCATTACAGTATAATGAGTTCATTTTGCGGGGGATATTCTCCACTACAATTCCTTTCCGAGAATTTTGCAGCTTTATTTCTTGTTGTTTTTGGTACAAATCATTTAGCAACCCTCCAAATAAAAAAATTCTCTAACTTATTGCTGTCTGTGTTTCAGAATGGTTTGGAAGAGGTGTCTCAGAGTGCCCAGGAGCACCTCATTAAGACAGCTCTGTCTTTTAATGCAACCAAATTAATCCAGGTTTATCTTTAATTTGAATCATTAAAACAACAATGTCTTTTATCAAGTTTGCATAGAAGCCTAAAGAAAGATGCAGATACTTTAAAGTTATGTATTCCCATTCTCACCCAGTTTTGAAGCAGGCGCAGCCCTTGTTGTCAAACTTTTCAGCCAATTTATGAGAACCAAATTATGTCAGTTTTCACATTGTTAGAATAGATTTGTAATGGGTTTGTTGACATGATCTTGGAGGAGAAATCCTATTATGGCTGAGGAGTCAGTCTCAAGTGTCCTGCTGTGGTCCCAAATGCCCTGAAATATCCAATATCAAGAAAGTTACCATTGATATAGCTGTATAAGAATGAATGAGAGGAAGAGAGATTTTAATAGGGATCATACAGACAAAATGTTATGTTGCTTTGTCCTCAGAATCATCTGATCTTTCATTTCCTATCAGCTATGTAAGTAGCATGATTACACATAGTTAGGTCTTGAAATATTGCCCTTTTAGTAATCAGTGCATGTATCAGAAACTATCACCATAATGTCGTCTAGAAATTCAGGGTTACAACTTCGAGAATGCTAATGATCAGAAATTATAGAAGTTTATGTAGGCCCAAGTCCAGAGATGACACAGCAAAATTCAATTGAGTCCAATGCTTTATTTACTTACATCTAATGGACAGAATCTTGCCAAATCAAAGATATACCGTACCTTTTTAACCTACTAGTTATGACCTAAGAAAATCTAGGGTATAGCCATCCTGAAGCTCTTCCTCACTCTCCATCCAGTTCAGGATTGCACAGTATCTTAATCTGAGCCTCTCTCTGGGAAAGCTCTGTGTTGCCAAAATTGTCCTCTGCTGCTCATCCAGATGCACATTCTATCACATCTTAAATCCAAAACATTTGGAAGTCAATCTAATAAAATAAATTCTTTATGTGGCTTCACTTCCGGTATAATGAGGTAGAGATCAGCCAGTGAAGTAGTACACACACACAAAGGGAGAAGATAAAAATCCACAGGCTATTCAATTTCTTTCTAGGACTGTTGCATCCGAAAGCAGCTTGGCACCCTTGTACCATGCAACCCACAGAATGGCTATCTCTGAGTGTCATGAGAGGGAGCGCAGTGGCTTACATGGCTTACAACATGGATGCTGGGCTGATGATCAGCAGGCTCATGTTTGAGACCCAGATGCTCTCACTTGGCGAGATAAGCTCCCGTCACTCATTCCAACTCTTGCTGATACAGCTGTTCAAAAGTAGATAGATGAGTACCATTTTGGTGGGCAACTTAACAGAGCCATGAAAGGAGCCCCACAACTGGGCATCCCCAGGGCAATAGTGATGTCACCGGCTGATTGTTTCGCCACGGAAGTGTTTCAATGCTTCCAGAAGTATAGAATAGTATTACGTTATGAGAGATGGTTTGAGAGATGTCCCAGCTGCTAATGTTTTGCCACATTTTTAGATTGCCTCTCTTCTGTTAAAAGCTGGTAATGAACATAATCAAAAAGACTGATGACAAATGCATAGTATTCAAAACACGATGTCATTCATTCAGATTAAATGCCCATCATTTGAAACAATAAGTCATTAGTGAGTTGATTTTCTAGGAGTTTGCTATACCTTATGTATGTTGCACTTAAACTACCCGTGGTCTTTGTAGATGCTACCTGAAGAAGCAGGCTAAAATCACATTGCTTAAATTTCACATTTGCCATATCCTATTTGACTTATCAAGTTATTTATAATTAAGCAATGATATTTCTTCCAACATGTCTATTCAAAGACAATCAAGTGAAGCCCATCTGAACAGAAGTGCCAGGTTTGAATGATGGATACACCCAAGGAAATCTCACTTTACTTTGTGAATATTCCATGAGTCGTAAGAAAGGCCACTGTTAATGGGATAAATTATTCATTGTAGTTTATTTGCAATTCTGTTTATCTTAATTTGCATAATACTCATTTTCCCTGGGAAAAAAATTAAACTAGATCATTTGTCTTTTTTCCTCTGCTCACTTAAGGGAGACATTTCAAATGTTTTTTTAATTGCTTTGTGCATATCAAGTGTCATTAGGCATCACCATTGCTTTTGCTGCTTGAGAAGCCAGCAGAACATTGTAGCATATAGGAAAGTAAATAAACCTCATTAGTGTCATTATCTCTGACAATCGCAGAGTCAATAACGTCAGAATCACCCATAGAGAGACACCCAACAACACTTGAACACAACTAGTCCACATTTCAGGCCAAATACATCCCAAGTGAAACATCATTACTAGCTTCAATGAAATTATATGAGCCATGAATTTATCACCTGCAACTGTCAAACCTAATACAATCTGAGTATATTTCAGGCATTTTTAAAAGTGAAATTAAGCAGCAAAAGAATTTAGAGGATATTTAAAATACTCAATAACAGTACTGAGCATTCAGCCCCTGGAGCTTTTTACTAAGTAAACGAGAATTGAGAAATGAAACCAAGTAGAAGCTGAAAGAAAAATTGATCAGCTTCCTTTTGTTTTGCATTTTCTGGATGAAGTGAAGCATTTTTATGAATGGGGCATCATACAAAACTTTTAAGACAGTGAGTTTAAGACTGTTGGAGTTTTAAATCTAATGATACAGAGTCTGTCATTCAAGTCTCACCTATGCTTACTCCTAGACCTATGTTATCATTTTGTATGAAGTTGCTTTAAAAATAATCTGTTCACTATCTGGCATATAGTCAATTACATTCATCTGATTGTGAGTTACTAATGCTGGTGCCTGTCCCATCATGTAAAGGATCTTCCTGGTAGATCATCTCTTTGAATAAGTGCAAGTCATGAGAAATGAATTAATATCTATGTCTATATGAACTAACTTATTATCCAAACACTTGGTTACGTATGAATCTCTTTCCTTTCTGTAATATTTCTAGAAGATTGGTCCAAGACTTTTCACCATCTAAAATGGAATAGCAAATAATGTTTTCTCTATCATCATTCTCCAATATGAGGTCTATAATATACAAAATTGATTAGGGTTTCCCTTAGCAATTCAACAACATCTTCTGAAGAAATGTACTGATAACCAGTCCCAATATTTTGGGGAGGTATGGGCTTTGTTCTGTCAAGAGTTGCTAACTTGCTACTCTTTAATCATCTCTAAAGTGAAAGTAGACAGCCAGTTTGTTACACTGATTAAAATAGTGATGAAATCCAATTTTTTTTACTACCGGTTCTGTGGGCGTTGCTTGGTGGGCGTGGTGTCGTGTGGCTTGGTGGGCATGGCTTGGTGGGGATGACAGGGGAAGGATACTGCAAAATCCCCATTCCCTCCCCACTCCTAGAAGAAGGATATTGCAAAATCTCCATTTCCATCCCACTCTGGGCCAGCCAGAGGTGGTATTTGCTGGTTCTCTGATCTACTCAAAATTTCCGCTACCAGTTCTCCAGAACCTGTCAGAACCTGCTGGATTTCACCCCTGGATTAAAGGCACCAGGCTAGAAACTAGGAGTGTATGAATTCTAGTCTTTAGATACAATGCCAGGTGGGTGCCTTTGGGTCAGTCATTTTCTCTGATCCTAGGAAGGCTATGACAAACCACTTCTGAAAATGTTGTCAAGGAAACTTCATGACTTTTCAAAGGGTCAAAGCTGGGTCCCAAGTTTCACACACAAAATGTGAAAGTTCTCACGCATTGACCTAGACAACCTGATATTAGATCAAGCACCAAAACAAAGGTGCCTGAAAATTCCCCCCAAAAATCCAAGAGTTTCTTAGAATCTGAGCACTGATCTGTATAAATAGTACTCATATTTGAGATATAGCAGTTACTGGAATTCTGTCATAATGGCTTCATGGTTTTGCTGTAATAATTCTACTTCTGGGAAATATATTTTACACTATTTTATCTTGTTAACAAGGAAAAGGTCTGATGCACCAAACTATCTTTAGATAAAATCAGCTACTTGCAATATGTTTCCATGGCTGCTATTGATTAAGGAAATGACTTCCAGATAATGCCATGTGAGACAATGAATCATGACAATGAATAGCAAATTACCATTGAAAAGTGAAATGTATTATAATCTCAGATAACATTATGCAGAAGTTATTTCACCAAACTCAAAGTATTTCCATAAAGAGGAAGGAAAGTTTGCTAAGCTTAAGCTTTTCTATAATTTCTGCAAACATCTTAAACAGGGGGAAAAACAAAACTGTGCTACCTCATATGTAAAAAGCTTTCTCTTCCTGAAAAAATGGTTTCGTTTACTTAAATCATGCTTGCTTTTCAGTGCATTTGAATCCGATGGCATTGTCTGCCATTCGGAACAGTTCCACTCAGCCATTGACTTTACCCCCAAATCCTCAAAGCCCTTTTGGGTTCCTCTGAAAATATCCCCATGATTTCAGCCCGTGAAACTCTCAGTATTGTCAATGAGCCAATGGAATTTGATCAATGGGAGACAGCATGAATCATATTTTGCCCAGAGTCCTGCTCTCTAATGATACTAACACCTGTGTTTTGGTCTCACTATGCTTCTTTTTAGCAGAGGGGAAAAAATAATCACTCACTCTAAAAGGTTTGATACATGTGTAGAAGAATCTGAGATGATGAAGGAAGCTGCTCAGAGGGGCTCCATACAAATACCAGCCTCAAGTGGAGTTTGGCAGTCAGGCACCTGAAGCTCTGATATGGCTGAGGAACATTTTAGTCAGCTGGAGGTAACAGAAGAAGGGCTGGATTCAAGACTGCCTTCCAGTCCTAGAACGTATTGAAAAACTGCAAACCTTTTGCACAACAAGGGCATTCCAACCCTTGAGTGCCTGCTTTTGACACAGACTCCATTTAAAATTCATCACTGCCCTGCAGTTCTCAGTTGAAAATAATTGCTTTGCTTGCTGGAACTCTGTATGTTTGCCTTCTGAACCTGTTGCCTGTGAAAATCCTGCTCTCTGGAACAGGGACTGACACCTCCTGTCCAAATCTTTGGACTTCTGGATTATCCTATGACCTGACTATGCATCTGCTCCTCTGCTTTGCCCCCTGACTGTTTGGCTCTCTTTACAGGCAAACTCTCTAGGGACTGGGGCTTTGTGGCTCTCTGTGTGTGTTTGTAGACATGCTTTGCCTCCTGCCTCATGCGTTTGACAAATCCTAGGTAAAACTCCTTGCAGCTGTTCCTCTCCATGTGTGTGTATATGTGTGGAGTGCAGGACAAAGCATGATAAAATTATGACTAGGCGCCAGAACATTTTGACTTCAAGGAAGTGGAGCTGCTCTTTTGATTTAGCATTATAAGATCTTATTCATTTATTCTATTTATATTGAAATATTGCAGAAACCTGACTTTTACAGATAAGAACCCAGGGAGCTGGGAGATAAAGCAAGGTGAGATATTTTACCAATGGAAATCCCCTCTGCCTTACAGCTTGAGAACTGTTACTACACCATGAACCACAGAAGAGACAAAAGTCATCAGCCTTGGCTGATTAGTGCAGAAACACAAACACAATGGGCAAGTGTGTGCTACAAGAGAAGGAGCAAACATCAAAAGGTCTTGTTTCCTTAAGAGGCAGTTGCCTGTAGATGCCTGATCTATTATCCTTTCCACAGAGTCTTCTTTTAAGAGAAGGATATGTCAACTGGTAAGAATGGAAGGCTCCCCTGTCATTGCTGAATGCCCTCATTCTTCTGTTAACTGTCTAAGCATTTCAGAAATGCAAAACTGAGCTACAAATGGAAATCCTGATGAAACTGCTCTACAATTGTAGTATTGTTGATTCGTGTCACTTCTCCATAAGTTCCCACCACCACAAGGTAGGAATGGTAAAATGAAAATGAGCTATTCCCCTTTTTTAATTTGGGGAATTGTGTGGGTTTTAATTGTAGTTTTTTTTCCCCAAACTACATTAAAATTAGGGGTTTTCAGAGAGTTTTTGTAGATTTTTCGTTTACTTCAAATGGCAGCAATTAGAATTGGAGGCAGTAGTGGGTTTCAATTTCGGTCACTACCGGTTTGCTCGTGGGCACGCTTACACACGCACTCTCATTCACGCACACATGCAACACTTTTGTGTGCATGCAATGCTTCTGTGCATGTGCAGAGACATCCGGACGGTTGGGCGGAGCCTCCCGCCACCACCGCTACTGGTTCACCCGGGCTAACAGCCCACCACTGATTGGAGGGGTCTGGGGGGTCACAAAAGAATATGGGAACCAAATACAGATTTAGAGCTACAGTTCACCTATTTGTGCATGATACACTTTGGATTGACTCATTGTGCCTGAACATTTCTTTAAATTATACATGTTTACAAGGTTACTGTAACAAAGAGAAATTGGGCAAACTAAAGAAAGCTGACTGAATTGGGTTTTTTTTTTTTTTTAGATTCCTTTCTACAAGGAGAAGTTAATTTAATTTCTGAAAACATTTCTATGTTGCCCTTGATTATGTTGGGATTTCAGGGTAACATACAAACAATTACATCACAATAGAGCCAACAACTTCCTTAACAATTAGAAAGTCGGCCACAGATTAAAATGCTTGAGTATACAAGAGCATACTTGCCTAGAGGTGAAAGTATTGTAACATATGTCCTTCTATCCAATGCAGCAAGCTTTCTTAGGCAAAGTATCCCATGGGTGGGTCCTGTGGCCCATTATCCAAGAAATCTTTTCCTCCACTCTCCCGTGTCCCACTGTCTCCAACAAAATTAAAAAGGTCTTGTACAGCTCAAGAAAGAGGCTGATTGAAATGTGCTCTTTTAGGCATTCATTACTGAACGTTTCTCAAAGAAAAAATAAGTCTCAAGAGCCATCACTGAAGGTCAATTTTTTTTGGGGGGGGGGAACCCTTTCTCATTAATTTTGCTAGGGGAAATTGACTTAGTACCAAGGCAAGGAATTCTGAGAAAGAAACCCTGCTACTTCAGTGCAAAAGATAATAACTGTAATATTTTAGTCATTTGTCTTAGCCTCATGACAGGTGAGCTAAGAAACTCTTGTGTTGATCTTTGCTATAATACTTGACAATGGCTTTGAAATAATCCAAAATCCTAACAGTTAAAAAGTTTGCCACAAATTAAAATTAAAAGTTTCAACCCCTCAGGGGCTGCCACAAAGAAGAGGGAGTCAAGCTATTCTCCAAAGCACCTGAAGGCAGGACAAGAAGCAATGGGTGGAAACTAATCAAGGAGAGAAGCAACCTAGAACTAAGGAGAAATTTCCTGACAGAACAATTAATCAGTGGAATGACTTGCCTGCAGAAGTTGTGACTGCTCCAACACTAGAAGTTTTTAAGAAAAGGTTGGATAACCATTTGTCTGAAGTGCTGTAGGGTTTCCTGCCTAAGCAGGGGGTTGGACTAGAAGACTTCCAAGGTCCCTTCCAACTCTGTTATTCTATTCTAAAATGTTCAAGTAAACAACAGTATGTCTGCCTGGAACTGAAAATATTGTTAACATATGCATTGGTCCATTTGGGACAGTTTAGTAAGACATTACAAGAATAGGATAAATTCCTATAGTAGCAAGCGTGTGGGTGTGATGGTAGTTGGCTTTCTGGTCAAGGATCCACCAAAACTTATCTGGGGTCATGAAAAACATCCTTAGCCATGGAAGGAACATCATTGTCCCTGCCCATTGTAACCCTTGGCTCACATCCAAAGAAATAATGTGAAGCCCTGACCATCAAAAGCACTTTCATGGGCTACAGCAAAAAGACAGGAGGCCCATCTCTATGGTCTTTCTCATATAGACTTTTATCTAAAACAGGGGTGTCAAACTTGTGTTGTCACGGCGGCATCACATGATATATCGCAATTTTTTCTCCTTCGCTAAACCAGGCATGGGCGTGGCCAATCCATGATGCATCCGGCCACTAGCCGCGAGTTTGACACCCCTGATCTAAAGCATTTTAAAGCTACACCATTGCCATCCTGAGAACATAACCACTTTTTAAAAAGAAAAGCAAGTTTCTAGGCCTTATGGTTGCAACGCTTTTTTTTTTGGGTTTTCATTACAGATGGTTTGGATTCTTAATGGCTCCTTGGTCTTCTCGATGATGCATTAGAGAAAGCCATAAAAAGTTTGTACACTTTTGAAAGCCTGCTATTCCACCTGGCCAATTTCACATCAGCTCCCTTTGGTGTGTCTTGCATTGCATTTTTCTTGTATGTCTCCTCTCACCTTTCTACTGACTTGAGTAAAATGCATGTGTGCCTTCACCTATGTGTGTGCATATTTGTGTGTAAGTGTGCCAGTCACTCCACAGTGGTTTTATCAAATTCTTCCACTTTTCCAGCTGAACAACCACACCTTGAATTGTACTCATTTGTCTTTTGTGCCACCGTGTGGGAGAATCTTGAAAGTGCTAGACTGTGAAATTATACCTTCTCTTGTGATATAAAAATTGGATCAAACGAAATCTCAAGAAGCTTAAATTGGGTGTTTAAACAAATATTTAAATGTCAGATGAAGTGAAATGAACTAGGGAGACTTAAATATTTATTATAATGGACTATGGAAAGCAGCTAAAAGCCTTAGATGTCTGATCAAATCCTATGGGGGTTTTATTATTCCGTCTATAGAAATACCCTTTGTTGTTGGAATACTTAAAACCGTTTTCTTAAATTATATTTGAAGGAGAAGAAAGTATAATCCTATCTTAAAACAAATCTCATTTTATTGACTTGATCATGTCTCTGCATATAAAGACAAATCCTGCTGATGTTGCAGATTGCACTATTGTAGAACTTTTCCGAAATAGATTTTGCTACGGTATATATATAATGAAAGAGCAGAGAGCTGTATTTTGTTTTATCATATTTTGATTGGCAAACGTTGTTCATTAGAAAAAGTGGGCAATTAGCCATTAAAATACACAAATGTCACATGAAAGGAGCCCTGCCTTTTTATTTTATTTTTTTAATTTTAATAGAGCATTTAAATTTATTTGGACAGCTGACAGGTTTACTAGAAAATAAAGTTTTCTCATTTTTTAGTTGGGAGGACAAAACTTTTTCTTCTTTGCAAGTTTACTATTCATGTAAACAGAGCTGAATATGGACACATTTGTGTATCTTGAACATTGTTACTTATGTCTGTCCAGCAATGGCTAATCCCACTGTTTAGGATGAGGCATGATAAAGCCTTTGTGCCAGGCAGTTCCCAGCTGGCAGCATCTCCATCTGAAAGGCTCCACATCAAACAGTATTTCTTTTATTGTTTGTTGGACATCATCAGAAGGAAAGGCAGATACCAAAAACCCTTGTGAGAAAACATTAGGGAAGTGACGGTATTAAAAAGCTTCCCTTCAGTAGAGACTTCAGTTTCCTGTAGAAATAGTCCAATCATCTTGAATTTTATTTAAAATGATTGGATTATTTATCTGTTTCTCTCTGATTAAAGTTTTTTTCTGAGGATAAGCTGTGTGCATGTGATGTCTCATTGGGTCCTTCCCAGTGTAAGCAACTTTTTCCAAATTAAGCTTCATTTTTCATGGCTTTGGGACATAGCAGTGCAGTTTCATAGCAGGAAAACAAGCAATGATTTTCTCTTACCTTCTGCAACTTCCACTTCTATTCTACAGCCCAGGATTTCCTGGTAATCTCACATCTAAATCCTGATGAAGTCCAACCTTTTTCATTTATTGAGGTCAACCAAGGTTAGCTCGGTACTACAACAATAAAAAAGATATCCTATGGAACTGTTTGTTATCATAATGTTGCTACAAATTTGCCATTTTGATTGCAATTTGCCACTCCGCTTGTGAAAGATTGGCAAAATTGGCAAAATTAGAAGACACCATTGCAAGCATTGCTTTCAATTGAATAAAAAAACCCAGTCTCCCCTCCAACTTGCCCCAAAAGCATTAATGTCAGTGGGATGGAATTCCAGATGTATTGCCAGGCAAGTTAATTAATCTATGCTATAAATCAGAGCCACTATACATTTTCGGCTACCTTGACCAAGAGGGAGCTTCCAAATTGATTTAATCAAGGCTAACAAAAGCCTGATCCACTAGCATAACAAAAGTTTATTCTCAAATTCCATTTTATGTAAACAGTGTGTCAAAAACCAGTGATTTTAGATTTCTTAAGGTTAACTTTGTTATTGCTTAACGCATTGTAAGCCGCCCTGAGTCTCTGGAGAAAGGCGGCATATAAATCAAATAAAAAAAAAGAGGAAAAACATGTATTTGGACAATGTTTTGCAGGTTCGTTTTAAAAACATAATCTTACTTCTGCGTTAGATAGGGGTTTTTTTAAAGTCTATTGTATTCTTTAAGTGACTAAATGAACAATTAATGAAGAATGTTCTTCCCCAAATTCTTTTGGAATGATGATCATGCCTATTGCCTATATTCACAGTATTTCAACTGTGTTTCTTAAGACTAAACTTTGATACTCAGCTCTATAAATTACAGGAAGAGTCTTGAACAAAGCAAATTCAAACATCTGGAACACCAGTTAAATACCATTGGCACTGACAAAATCACCACCAGTAAATTGCAAAAGGCAGCTTTATTTGGAACACATTAGATACCTTTAACCATTCAACAATAACATCTGTTTATCCCAGCTCATTGAGAAAGACTTGATAAGTGGATAAAAATGCTAATCCAGTCTTAATGTTTGTCTGACAGTGCAACAAATCATAATAATAAAGAAAAAAAGTGTGGATAATTGGTGTGGCAATACCAGGAAATAGAAGGCAAAGAATTGGAAAAGTTCACAAAATATCAAGCTATGAAAGATTATGGACATGATGGCGAACCTATGGCACATGTGCCACAGGTGGCATGCGTAGCCATATCAGTGGGCACATGAGCTCAGCTCCAGCATGCATGTGCGCACCAGCTGATTTTCAGGCCTTCTAGGTCCACCAGAAGTAGGAAAACAGTCTGTTTTCTGCCTCCAGAGGGCCTCGGTGGGTGGTAGGGAAGGCCAGTTGTTCTCTCTCACCTGGCTCCAGAACCTGAAAACAGCCCATTTACCAACTTCTGATCCCACCGGAGGGCCTCTGAGGGGTGGGGAAAGCTGTTTTCACCCTCCCCAGACTCCTAGAAAGGCTCTGGAGGCTGGGGACAGCAAAAGACAGGCCTTCCGGTCCCACTGGAAGTTGGCAAATGGGCCATTTCTGGCCTCTAGAGGGCCTCCAGGGGGTGGGGAAGGCAGTTTTCACCCTCCCCAGACTCCTAGGAAGGCTCTGGAGCCAGGTGAGAGAAAAACGGGCCTACCGGGCCATCGTGTGCCAGGAGCAGGGGGAGCGGGGGGGTCGCATGCACATGTGCAGGGCGGGGCACATAGAATTATGGGTTTCGGCATGCGTGCGCATGACCCTCCCTGCCCCCCCTTCCTGGCACACGATGGCAAAAAGATTAGCCATCACTGGATTATGGCATCAATGGCAATGATGGTTCTAGTGGTTTTAATATGGCACCCAGTGTAGGTGCCATATCAAAAACTCTTGAACAGCACTTTAAAAATCTGCGCATTGATAAAATTTTCATCTGTCAATTACAAAATGCCCCATTGCTTAGATCTGCACATATACTATACTGATACATTAAAATTGCCTAGGTTCTTCGGAAGAACTCAATGTGTATGAAGGCCAGCACCAGCCAAAGAAATGGCAGCTATGACTTCATATTGTTGTGAACAGGTTATAGCAGCAGCTGCAACAATAACAGTATCTGTTGCTCCTATTTCTTGGATCCACCTGGGCCTCCTATTAATCTTTTTTTTTCCCTGTACTAAGTTTATTTTTGTATAAATTCTCTATATTTCTGGCCAATTTAGAAATATTTCTCCATAGCTTCACTGCCACATCCCCACACCCAGGTTTCAATCTTCTGATATGATCTCCACATACTTAAGATCATAGCCCACTTATCAAATTTGTATAATATAATTGTTTGCAAGCTGTTCTTCACTTAAAATAAGCCTTTCATAAAAATTAAAAGACGACAAACATAACCGCAAATACACTAATAATAATATACCCACTTCTGCAAGAGTACGAAATGTTATACTTAATGTGATGCACTTCAGAGTAGAATCATATAAAGTTTCCCTGTTCAGAAGCAATAAAAGGCCAATTAGCTATCTATTTTTATACCTTAACTTGTACTCTTATATAGCAATTTGCAGAACGTATTTTTTTGAACAGTTTTCAAAGAATGGTTTCATGGTATCTGAAAAGGTACTATTATATGGTTAGTTCCTCTACAGTTGAAGTCCTCTTATCCTGGAATAGTTTCAGTGTAATTTATAGATAGATAGATGGATGGATGGATGAGGAGGGAGGGAGGGAGGGAGGGGGAGAGAGAGAGTAAGTAGATTTGTAGCAGCAGCTCAAAGCATAGGAGATAATTTACTGTCATATTTTGTTTAATTGTAAAGATGACATGTGATACCCATGTCAGGAGATTGTAGCCTGATTCCAGCCTTCTGAATTCCTTAGATGGTAGGCATCAGGCTTTTCCAGTTAGATGCCCCTCACCCCAGTGGTGAAATCTAAAAAAATTTATTACCAGTTCTGTGGCCATGGCTTGGTGGGGGTAATGTGACTGGGTGGGCATGGCCAATTTTTATTTTTTTTTTTTACTTTTAAAGCCATTTTTTCTACAACCTCTTTGGCGAAGAGATTGTAAAAAAATGCTTTCAAAAGGCTCTGACAATCCCAACTGAGTTGCTGATCAGCAGAGGCTTTTTTTCTTTTAAAAGCCTCTGCCGATCAGGCAACTCAGCTGGGATTGTCAGAGGCATTTAAAAGAAAAAAAGCCTCTGCCGATTAGGCAACTCAGCTTGGATCATCAGAGGCTTTTAAAAGAAAAAAAGCCTCTGCTGATCAGGCAACTCAGCTGGGATCGTCAAAGGTTTTTAAAAGCATTTTTTCTACAACCTCTTCAGAGGTTGTACAAAAAATGCTTTTAAAAGCCTTTGACGATCCCTGCTGAGCCGTGCATCATCAGAGGCTTTTTTCTTTACTTTTAAAAGCATTTTTTCGGTCAAAGTGGTTGTAGAAAAAATGCTTTTAAATTTTTTCTAAAAAGGCTCTGATGATTGCGCGGCTCAGCTGGGCATGGGGGGGGCAGGGATTTTTGCTACTGGTTCTCCGAACCACCCGCTTCCATCGCTACCAGATCGGGCGATCCAGTCGGAACCGGGAGCATTTCACCCCTGCCTCACCCTCTGCCAAAGGTGGACCCACTGTGCAAAATTTGAATCCAGCATAGTCTTTGAAATATGTGTCAAAATGAGAACTGCTGATATACCCACTGCCTAAAATAAAATAATACTTCATTTTTGTTTTTAAAAAGTATAATTAGTGCGATGTTCTTCACAGTTGGAAAAATGAATATGTTCATTAAATCAAAAATATCACAACACAGAAAACTGAGGAGCATCCCCAATGTCAGGGTTCTGAGTAACACATTGAAAGAAATCAGAACTCTGAGGCAGGCAGGTCCCTCAAAGAATATGCTTATTGGATACATCATATTGGCTAGTGAAAGCCAACTCTGAATTTTCCCATGCTAATAGCATAGTTACAAGAATAACTGTTTCCCTCCCCAATTGTCCCAGGTCACATTGTCTAATTAAAGCAGTCGACAGGTTCCTCAGTCACTCCCCTCCTCTTTCAACTGCCACCTGTTGGGATGACTTTGGTTCCCATGGGAAGACTCGTTGGGTCTGCAGACTGTCTATCTCCCCCACACACACACACACACACACACCCTTTAGAGTGTGTGGCAACTATAAAGTAACTATGAAACAGCAAAAGATGGCTTCAGTCAGGTTCAATACAGAGTTGACACCCAAGAGAAAACACGACAATAATAATAACAACAATAATGTTCTAGAGGAGTAGTATTAGCTACACTAGACTGGAGCCCCAAATGGTTCATGTTATGATTTCTAGAGCTTTCATGAGCTAGCGTTCACTTTAGCAAATATACAAAATGTTACTGTTAGTTTATACCTGGATGTGGGGAGAAAAACTATACAAGTTTAATGTGGTTAGCAATAAAAGTGAAAACCACTATGTGATTATTCCATCAAAGCTAGCAACATCTGTGGGTTGGCAAGGGGGGGTCAGACTGATGGCAGTGGCGTCAGAGTATCATAATGCAAGGCCTATGTTTTTTCAATGTGGGTCAAAACACCAAAGGAACAGAGCTTGGAGCAGTGTTTCCCAACCTTGGCCGCTGGACAATGTGCGGACTTCAACTCCCAGTTCTGGGAGTTGAAGTCCACACATTGTCCAGCGGCCAAGGTTGAGAAACACTGGCTTGGAGAATGACATCCAAATACTGTTTCCTCACTCTGACACAAATAACACCCCATACATGCTGATGATTACATTTACACAAGATTAGGGACCATTCAGCATAGCTATAATTGTTAATGTCAGCACCCATCTTTGCGCTGCCAGTAAAGTAACATTACAATGGGAGAGGAAACTGATCTCTCTTCAGACCCAAACAAATAGAATGGAATGTTTGGCTATGCTTACTCTTCCTGTTGTATTATGAGTAATATTGATTGTATTCTTTCTCATCAAACACGGCCCACATTGACCGATTTGTTGTTACCACCATCTTACATGGGTCTCTGGCTTGAGCATGGGCTTGGACTAGAAGACCTCTAATGTCCCTTCCAAGTCTGTTATTCTGTTATGTAGGCATATTCTTAGAGTTCTTAGAGAGAGAATTGCCCTTTTACAGAGGAGGGGGAGAGGGAGCAGGGAGGAGGAGGAGGTTGTTTTGAGGGCATCCTCCAGGGGTGAAATCCAGCAGGTTCTGACAGGTTCTGGAGAACCAGTAGAGGAAATTTTGAGTAGTTCAGAAAAACGGCAAATACCACCTCTGGCTGGTCCCAGCCCATTGGAGTGGGAATGGAGATTTTGCAGTATCCTTTCCCCAGGAGTAGGGTAGGAATGGAGATCTTGCAATATCCTTCCCCTGCCACGCCCACGAAGCCACATTACACCCACCAAGCCACTCCCACAGAACCGGTAGTAAAAAAAATGGATTTCATCACTGGCATCCTCATTTTGAAAGTTCTCTCCAATAAAAATCTGTAAGCCTTTTGATCACAATTAACAAATTTTCACCATTTCTATAATTCACTATTTCTCTATATGGAATGGAGGGATGGCACAGAAAGGGAACTATAATTCTTCCTTCAATAAACATATTTTTATGTACCCTTCTCCCAAGCAGATAATTTGTAATGGACTGGGGACACATCCCTATCTGAAAACACTCCATAGAGCAAACCCACCTAGAAAATGAAATAGTGGACTTCAGTGGATCATCTTACGAGGGGTGGGAGCATTGTCTTCTTTACCCACCTTCCCTATGGAGATTTAACCTGATTCAGATCTTCCTCAGCTTCAGTGCCCTATCTCCTGATTTTATTGGATAGAGTACAATCAGTAGGTAGAACCCAGGACAATTTGCTATGAGATTTTTACCACTAGACTATTATAAACTAAAACAATTATTTACCTCTGAAAAGTCTGAAACCTTGAGAGAGGTGGAGGCATCAAAATATACGTCAGCATCAGTTAGTATATTTTTGGTATTATTTTTGCAGTCCATGTTTTGCCTATTTCGCTATCTATATTCTACATGCCTGGCACATTTACCTCTACATTCTGAAAAGGCTTAAGCTTCATAAATTCTTTAGGCAGAGATATCCAAACACTCCCACTCCCACACCTGAGTTACAGCCCCTTTGTTGTTTGGTGTGTTTAGAAGTCTAATGATTTCACAAAAAGGTGAGCTAAACATCATTCACACATTTAGGAATGGGGAAAAGAGTTTAATGTCTCCTCAAGGATCTTCCTTCTGACATCTTCTTCGAGTCATTCACTGTAAAGGTTTATTTCCCAATAAACCAAATTATTTCTACAGGATAAGACATTCCCCTGCCTGTATATTTCTATTTCAGAGCCTGTTAAGAGCCAACATTCATATCTACATTTGTCTTGCCTCTCCCTGTATCATTTTTATAAATTTCTCCCTCCCACTCTTTTTATAATACATGCCAAAATATGGCAAGAGAGGCTCTGATGTGTGCCCTAACCAATATAAAAGAAAAGGCACCAGTAGTTTCCATTTCACATTGCTATACAATTCATTGTTGCATATTACTCACATTAGAGAGGCTCAAAGTAAAGAATTAAAACATGATACATTCCAAACCATCCGGTAGTCTAACAAAGAATATATTTGCACCAACATAAGATAAAGTAGCATGCCTGCATATGTGCCCACACACACACTCCAAGGCTTCTGTTTGCATTAGCACTGTAGTGGTTTGCAACACATATTTATGACAATCTATTGAACTAATTGGTCTTCCTCAAATGCTGCTGAGTATGTTGTTTTTCTGCCATGTCCCCTTCATTTTTTCACAGTGAGGCGGCCTTAAGTTGTACGGAGCTGGACTTGGGTAAAAACTAGTGTTTTCTCCTTATCTTAACCCCACCCAAGAACAGCATCAAGCAATATAAAATGTGTTAGGCATACTTTCCATTCCCTTGAAGACCTCTGAGAAGAATGGCAGGGAGTGGGAAGAAAGGCATTAGAACATAGAATAATAGAGTTTGGAAGGGAACTTGGAGGTCTTTTAGTCCTCAAGCTGATATGTTTTGATACTGAACTGTATATTGACAAAAGATACGATGAAGGATATGAAGATATTAGATAGAGAAGGTAAGTTGGTTTTTCATACCCTGTTTCCCCCAAAATAAGACATCCCCTGATAATAAGCCCAATTGGACTTTTGAGCCCATGGCAATAAGGCCAAGCACTTATTTCAGGGTTCAAAAAAAGATAAAACAAGGTCTTATTTTCGGGAAAACACGGTACCTATCAAACAGGCGTGGTATTCACTTACCTTCGCTACCGGTTCGCAAATGTGAGTGCACGAGCCTCCTCCATGCATGCGCAGGGCCTTTTGAGTATGCGCAGAGGATGTGATGACCTCCAGGCGGAGCCTCCTGCCACCAGCGCTACCATATATTGCTATCCAGATAGAACCAGCTGAATTTCACCACTGCTATCAAATGTTAGCTAAGTGAATATTGGAATTATTGCTTTTTAGGTAACCTGTGAATCATAATGAATTCTTTCAGATGCTCAGTTCTTTCACAACGCAGATACAATAATTCCACTCTAGGACTGAAATTGGAGGCTGGTAAATGATATACAATTCAGAGCCTTTAAAAAAAATCAACCCTTGTAAATGACTCTCTTCAGCCTGCCAAGAAGAAAAAGTATGACATTATGGAATTGGGCAGAATATGGATGGTACCACCGGCTATCCTAAAACACAAGAATTAACGCTGAGAATTCAGGCATGCCACTGGTCATTTTCTGGTATTAAAGATTAGGATATTGTGGATTTTTGCTTTGAGCACAATAGACAGACTCAATAAAAATCACACAGTGTGGTCCACTTTGAAGTTGATATTCAAACTGTATTTTAACCAAGTTATGATGAAGCAGGGAACTTGTTCAATCAGTTCAGTCAGCAAGAACACATTTAAACTTCAAAACCTTTTACACCAAATTAGTTCTACTGTTGCTCAAAGCAAGTGGAACCAGCATGATTTCTCTGAATTTTTTACAATCCTGAACAAAACATTAAATTGCTGACTGGTTTTGCAAATCCAACTTTTCTCACAGCAACTTAACACTCTATTGCCTATTTCTCTCTTACAAAATCACTGAAATTAAGAGTGAAGAATGAAGGATGTGTATCTTACAGATAGCACATGAAAATGGGAATTTAAATTAAAAATCTCCTTCCTACCATTTGGCATAAGATAACTATATATGTCACATAACTTTACAAGGGCTAATAATTGGATCTAACAGAATAATACAATATGAGTTGAAAGGGACCTTGGAGGTCTTCTAGTCCAACCTTCTTCAGGAGATCCTATACCAGTGATGGCTGGTATACCGAGTGCTGAAAAGGAAGCGCCCGCATGTATGTGTGGATGGCACCAAGTGCCGAAAAGGGAACACTGTGTGCATGCGCACCTGTCAGGGCTACAACCAGGAAGAGGAGCTGCCAAGGAGGCATGCGCACACCGGGTAAGATACTTCTGGTTTCCAGCACATACATGCACACCGGCCAGCAAGTCTTCTGGTTACTGCCATGCACACGCCAATCAGCTGGCCAGCATGTATGCTCACGCCAGAAAATGGAAGACCAATTCTTCCGGTTTCCAGCATTGCTGCATGCACAAAGGCCAGCTGATCGTCACATGCATGCCACAAACCCAGAAGAAGAAAGGGTTCACACATGCCATACGTTCGCCATCATGGTCCTATGCATTTCAGACAAATGGCTATCCAGTCTACTTAAAAACCTCCAGTGTTGGAATGCCCATAACCTCCGAAGGCAAGCGGTTCCACTGATTAATTGTTCTCCTTGATAGGAAATTGCTCTTTAGTTCTAGTTTGGTTCTCTTCTTGATTAGTTTCCCTCTATTGATTCTTGTCTTGCCTACTGTATTTAACATCATCCTAGTGGCAAATCCCACAATTATCAATACATATAATTGAATATGTATAGCTGAGGTAGGTGACTGTCCCTGGTATATTGCAGAAAGCTATATAGGATTGTGACTAAGCTGGAGAAGGCAGCCAACATTGAGGTGAAGCAGTGCAGACAAATGGTAGCTCTGCAAAGTCCCACCAAATTCTTCCAGCCAGGAGGCTCTGCAGGGCCGAAAGACACCCTGAAGGAGTGACAAAGCCTGGGCTATACCTGTGATTAGATACTCTGCAGGAATAATTGACTGGACCCAGATGGAGTTAGACAATTTGGATAGAAAAACAAGGAAGCTTATGACAATGAATCATGCCTTTCACCCTAAAAGTGATGTTGACCAATTATATTTACCAAGAGCAGAGGGTAGTTGAGGACTCCTACAAGTAAAGCAGACTGTGGAAGAAGAAAAACACAGCTTGAATGATTACATCCAGAAAAATGAAGAACCAATGATTAAGGAAGTAAATAAAGGAGGCCTTTTAAAAACAACTAAAACAAAAGCAGAATATAAGAAAGAAGTAATTGAGCAGCGAGCTGAAAATTGGAAAAGCAAAACTCTGCATTGTCAATACTTGAAAAGTATTGAAGGCAAAGCTGACCAGAAACTAACTTGGAACTGGTTAAGATCAGGAGTACTGAAAAAAGAAACAGAAAGCTTTATTTTGGCAGCTCAAGAACAAGCCCTAGCCACAAACTGCATGAAGGCAAAAATTCAACATGTTACCACCAACAGCAAATGCCGCCTCTGCAATGAGAAAGATGAGACAGTCGACCACCTGATCAGTGGGTGCAGCAAAATTTCACAAACTGACTACCTACAATGCCATGACTGTGTTGCTAAGATCATTCACTGGAAATTGTGCCAGAAGTTTGGATTTGAGTACAGCAAAAACCATTGGGAACATCAGGTTGAGAAAGTTTTAGAGAATGAGAAACTCAAGATCTTGTGGGACTTCAGGATTCAAACTGACAGGCATTTGGTCCACAACACACCTGACATAACAATAGTTGAAAAGAAAAAAGTATGGTTCATTGACATTGCAATACCTGGTGATGCACGGATTGAAGATAAGCAGCAAGAAAAAATCACAAAGTACCGGGACTTGCAAATTGAAATTGAGCGACTGTGGAAAAAGAAATTGTGTGTTGTTCCAATTGTAATTGGAGCCCTTGGAACAATACCCAAAGGGCTAGCCCGCTATTTAGAAATTCTAAATTTGCCGGACTTGAACATTTTGACTCTACAAAAAACCACCTTACTCGGAACAGCTTACATCCTCCGACGATACCTTAACAGTTCCTAGGTCCTTGGTTAGGACTCGAGCTGCTGAGCTATTAACCAGCCTCAAAGGCTGTGAATCTCACTAAAGATTAACCAATAGTAATAATAATAGTAAAGGATTGTGAGTAAAGTATAGTAAAGGATTTTCCAGTCTATCTTACAACCTAGACTGGAAAATCAAACAAAAACAATAGAAGGCAGTATTAAACCACTTTGGTACTGTTGCCAAGATCAATTATATGAATGCATCTGTGAAATCATCAGAAGTTGACTTTGACTAAGTATTTTGCTTCTTGCACCATCCTGTCTGGCCTTAGTTACACTATCCCGTTCAGTATAGGATGGATTATACAATGAAAATTGGAAAGGAAATATTCACAACACTTTCAGTTGGACCTAGTTTAAAGCAAAATAAATTTTTGTGCCTGAGATATATTGTTTATTTCTTTTATTTGCATTTCTTATATTGATAGCATGAAGGAGCCTCTGTAGGAGAAAGAAGGAGATGAATTCCCCTAGATCACATCTATACATCTTTTAAATGACAGCCACCCCACTTCTCCAAATAGATTTTGTCTCTCCCGCATAGTAGAGTTCAAAGAAGCAAACGTGGGAAATTGTTCATATTTATAGCAAACTGTCATAGAGGGTGCTCATCTTCATGAATTAGAAGTTGTTCAGGGACACTCTATAGATAAACACACAAAGGAGATAAGAATAAAAGAACCTAGTAGTTGGATCAATAAATTGTGGGCAGTTGGTAGTATTAACACCCAATAATTAATGCCAATTGGTTCTCCCAGTAGTTTTATATGTCCAACCACTGAATGCACTGAGCTCTCTTTACACATATTTTGTATGTGCATGCTTTGTTGATCATTAGATGTTTCTCTTCTTGATCATGTCAGCAATGACACAGTACTGTAGCAAATGGGCATTGCACCACTACCTGAGAAAATATCTACTGTGGTTTGGCCACATCCTACAAATAGCACCCCATACCATTGCCTGCATCGCCTTCCACACTTTAACACAGGTTGCAAGACACAATAAATGCAGACATGAAAAATGCCCAGTTGGGCACAGACGCTGCATTTGATTGTGCAAGATGGCATTTGTCAACCCAAAAAGTGGATTCTGTACCTGTAGGAACAATGCTAGGAAGGTGGTGAGTTGGTAGCATTAACCATCACAGATATATAACAGGGTCCCTTGAAAATCAGTGATACTGAAGTGGGCCTGAAAGAGGTACTAGAGAGGATGTGGAAAGTAAAGGCCAAAGATGTCCCACTGGTGGTAGGAGCACTTGGGACTGTGACTCATAAGGTGAGAGAGTGGCTCCAAGAAATCTCACAAACAACATCAGAGCTGTCTGTCCAGAAGAATGCAGGGCTAGGAACAGCTAAGATCCTGTACAGAACCTTCAAACAAGGTCAAGGAAGACACATTCCACCCATAGCAGTGAGAAGGGATTTTTTAAAAAATATGTATGTATCAGGGGTGAAATGCTACCGGTTCGGGCCATTCACCCGAACTGGTAGTAAAAAATGCTGGTAGTCAAAAAGTAGTTAAAAAATATTAAAAAAACAAGTTCCGACAATCAGCTGAGCAACGCGTGATCATCAGAACTTTTTTTTTTACTTTTTAAGCATTTTTTTTTTATTACTGGTTCAGGCGAATAGGTAGTTTAAAAAAATGCTTTTAAAAAGTTTTTAAAAAGGCTCAGATGATCACGCGGAACAGCTGTGATCGTCCGAGCCTTTTTTTACTTTTTTAAACCATTTTTTTTTACTACCAATTCACCCAAACCAGTGGTAAAAAAAAATGATTTAAGAAGGTTTAAAAAAAGGTTCGCAAGATCACAGCTGTGCCACGCGATCGTCGGAACCTTTTTTTTTTCTTCTACTACTTTTCTAAAGCATTCTTTTACTACCGGTTCGGGTGAATAGGTAGTAAAAAAATGCTTTAAAAAAGTAAAAAAAAAAAAAAGACTCGGACGATCGTATGGCACAGCTGTGATCATCCGAGCCTTTTTTTTTTTACTTTTTTAAAGCATTTGCCCAAAAGGATAGTAAGAAATGCTTTTAAAAAGTTTTTTTAAAAGTTCTCAAGATTGTGCGCCACAGCTGATTCCCCACCCCCACCCCCACCCCGCTGTTCTATTTACCTTCCCAAGCCTCCTTTTGGTGTGCACTGCACATGTGCAGGCAGCACACATTTGGTGCAAACTGTGCATGCACGCACTCAGTGCACATGCACAGCCAGCAAACCGGTAGCAAACCGGTTCAGATTTCACCATTGGTATGTATGCGTATATGTGTAGCTTTAGATTTAGATATGTACATGCATTCCTTCCAGGGATGGGTTCTAAATTTTTTTACTACCGGTTCTGTGGGCGTGGCTTATTTTGTGGGTGTGGCTTGGAGGTCATGTGACTAGGTGGGCGTGGCTAGCTGGTCAGAGTCACTTCTGGAAGGTCCTCACACTTACGACCAGTCCTCGCACTTACGACCTGACTCTTTAACACTGATCAGCTGTAGGACGGCCCTTTGAAGCCCCGCAGCAAGAGTTTAAACAGTTTTTTTCCCTCTAGTCATCAGCTGGGACTCAGGAGGCAGCAATAGATTGGGGGTGGGACCAAATAAAAGGTAAGAATAACGTGGGGGGTGGGGGGTGGGAGGGCGGGGGGAGAACCAGTTCGGTGACATCATATCATCACCGCTACCGGCTCGGTTGAACCGGACCGAACCAGGAGGAACCCACCACTGATTCCTTCATGTGGAGATCTCTCCATCAGGCAGGAGATCTAAATAGATCCAGGATCTATGATTTATAGGTTAATGCACTGGTCACAAATTTGCTTCTGGCAGGGATAGTGGCTCTTGTTATATTAAGCAGAGCTCAAGCACATAACACTGTCATCCATAAATGCATCAGATGGTTCAACTGGCTTTTCCTCCCTTCAGTCTCTCAGTATTTCTTTCCCTTTCTGTATTCTGCAGCTTCCATTGAAAGAACAAGGGATTTTTTTACTTTCTATGGGTTGAGAGGAACGTTTTCCCTTTTACATGTTCCATGAAAGGATAATGATGCTGTCAATGCTAGAAGGGAATTATTTCAGCTGGAGAAGAATGAATTGCACCAGAACGGGCGTTTATCAAATCTCCTGAGACTCATTCAACATCTCTCTCTTGCCAGTCCCCTGGCTGCTGATGCAGATAACTCGAGATGGCAACTTTTCAGTGCAAACTGCTCCCTTGAAAAGAAAAAGACTTATTACTGCTCATTTATTTCATCAGCAGTGCTCTGGACCCATCTGCCATAGCAATGTTTTCAATTCCTCCCTGAGAACAGGAGTCCAGTAAGAATTGACTGTAAAATGGAGACAAAAAGTTGCAAAACAATTCTGATGATTCACTGCGTACACAAACAAAGGATTTGATTACTGTATATTGCTTTGTACAGAAACCTTGACAACAATTTCTTCAGTGAAATTGGTGTGTTTTAAAAAGCAAATGGGTCATTCACCAGCACACTACAATTTTCTTCCAATACCTTATTTGTTTCTTTATATCCTTTATACTTGTCACTTTCCACTCTGCCCGTTAATATCAACATGACGTTGCTAGTAGTTGTAATCCATACATTCCAGATAAGATATCATCTGTTGAAGGTTGAAGTGTCCCATGTGTATACAAGTAGTCCTCGACTTATGAGCCCACAATTATGGTTGTAAATTGTGGCAGTCATTAAGCGGGTCACCACATGCCCATGAACAACTTTACCATTTTTTTGTACTGGTCATTAACTGAACAACACAGTCATTAAATGGACACCATGGTCATTAAGTGAATGCTGTAGTAAACATGTCTGGCAAAAAGTGCTAAAAATTGCAGTATGCTGCAAAGGGCCATAAATGTGGGCTGGTTGACAAGTATCCAAAATGTGATCATGTGACCACAGATGGGGCCAATCCTTGGAACTTCAAACCCTTGTCATAAGTACGGAGTCTGTTGTAACTTCAAACAGAAGTAAATCAAGGACCATCTGTACATCTGAGCTTTTCTGGCAGTAGAAGTCTCACCTGAGCCATAATTAATGAAGCAATTTTAATAGCTTTAACAAAAAAGAGATTAATTTACAGGGGGGAAGCATGATAGAGTTCATCAAAGCCTTACACCTAGCTAACTTTATCTCCCATCAGAGTTCATACGCCCTAAAAACAAAGGCAAAGAATAGGATAGGATAGGATAGGATAGGATAGGATAGGATAGGATAGGATAGGATAGGATAGGGCAGGGCAGGGCAGGGCAGGGCAGGGCAGGGCAGGGCAGGGCAGGGCAGGGCAAGGCAGGGCAGAATAGAATAGAATAGAATAGAATAGAATAGAATAGAATAGAATAGAATAGAATAGAATAGAATAGAATAGAATAGAATAGAATAGAATAGAATTCTTTATTGGCCAAGTGTGATTGGACACACAAGGAATTTGTCTTGGTGCATATACTCTCAGTGTACATAAAAGAAAAGATACATTCATCATGAGTCATAAGGTACAACACTTAATGATAGTCATAGGGTACAAATAAACAATCAAATCATATTAGGAAACAGTCAATATAAATCGTAAGGATACAAACAACAAGGTTACAGTCATATAGTCATAAGTGGGAGGAGATGGGTGATAAGAACGATGAGAAGATTAATAGTAGTGCAGACTTAGTAACTAGTTTGACAGTGTTGAGGAAGTTATTTGTTTAGCAGAGTGATGGCATTCGGGGGAAAACTGTTCTTGTGTCTAGTTGTTCTGGTGTGCAGTGCTCTATAGCATCGTTTGAGGGTAGGAGTTGAAACAGTTTATGTCCAGGATGTGAGGGGTCTGTAAATATTTTCACATCCCTCTTTTTGACTTGTGCAGTATACAGGTCCTCAATGGAAGGCAGGTTGGTAGTAATTGTTTTGTCTGCAGTTCTAATTATCCTCTGAAGTCTGTGTCTGTCTTGTTGGGTTGCAGAACCAAACCAGACAGTTATAGAGATGCAGATGACAGACTCAATAATTCCTCTGTAGAACTGGATCAGCAACTCTTGGGCAGTTTGAGTTTTTTGAGTTGGCACAGAAAGAACATTCTTTGTTGTGCTTTTTTGATGATGTTTTTGATGTTAGGTGTCCATTTTAGATCTTGTGATATGGTAGAACCTAGAAATTTGAAGGTCTCTACTGTTGATACTGTGTTGTCTAGTATTGTAAGAGGTGGTAGTATGGGAGGGTTTCTCTTAAAGTCTACCACCATTTCTACGGTTTTCAGTGTGTTCAGTTCCAGATTCTTCTGGTCGCACCACGAGGCTAGTTATTCAACCTCCGGTCTGTATACAGATTCATCATTGTCTCGAATGAGACCGATCGAAGAGTATTAATCGGTGGTGGGATTCAACTAATTTAACAATCAGTTCTCTGCCCTAATGATTTCTTCCAACAACCAGTTCACCAAATTGCTCAGAAAGTTAATAACCGGTTCTCCCGAAGTGGTGCGAACTGGCTGAATCCCACCACTGGTATTAATCTCTGGTTTTGTTTTGTTTTTTTTGGGGGGGGGGGGGGTTTAGCATATGGCACATGTTAGCCAGGGATCACTGAGGTGGCTGGCTGCCTCTGTGAAAGGAATTTTTTGGGGCAGTGTTATCTTTACCTGCAGGATGCCTGAATGCCAGTAGGCAATCAGGGGAGGCTCCTTTCTTGTCCCTACACGGTTTATTTGCTCACAGGAATCAAGCCACCAACCTCAGCGGTGCATAGGCCCGGCGCCTTACCACGTGAGCCACCATGGCCCCCAATCTCTGGTTATTTTTTTATTATGATAAAGATTCTAATTAGCAAAATAAAGAAGGGACACAGATCTGAATCTTGACTCTTCATCTATACCATGCTGTCTCTTAGCCATTAAGTTATGAAGTAAACTGAAGAGTCAGCAGCACTGAATTCACACTTCTAATATCATCAGGACACTGATAATATCCAGCTATGCCTATCTACTCATGGTAAAGCCTGAGGAAAAAATGTAAGTCTTGACCTAGTGCCTGGAAGTTATGTCTAGGAAAAAACAAACAGAGAATCCTTAATGCAGTGTTATTTGAGCAGAAACCATATGTCACTTTGCTCTCCCATTGTAACTTTGGACAGGGAAGCACTGCCTGTCTCTTGAAAAACAACCTATGAATTGGTTAAACTGATTGACCCAAAATCATCTGGCACATTTCCATAAGTGAGGAACTTCTATGAGAAACTTAAAGCTGGATCTTCTTATTTCTAATCCAATGACTTTCTCTTTACATCACATTGGCTCCAAAATTACAGATTAATTCCAGGATTATCATTAGAGCAAACTTGGTGAAAGCAGTGGCACTAGTTTATTTACAGGTATCAAACTCAGAAATGTATTTGAGCATGTCTCTAAGCACTGTGTGGGTGAACTCTGTACATTCCACTCTATTCTCACAAAGATTATTGGGTTTTGATCAAAAATAAGAACTAGCCACTGAACGTAACATTTTTAACTAAACATCGTACCATACAATTCAAAAGAGACATATTTTCACAAGCAGGTAATAGGACAACGTAACTTAAAGTATGAAGAACTCTTTATTTAAATTAGTGTAATCAAGTCATTGCTGTGATTTTCCCCCCTGCAATAGAAGAGCCAATCTCTCTTTACTGTAAACTCTCTGCCTTTTTTCATACAAGATGCCAGCAAAATGATTTCCAACAGCTGCTCTGTCATTGCTTTGGTATTCCACAGGATGTCCTCATTTACTCACTCCAGAAATGGCAGAGAGGATTCACGGTTTAAAGTACTGTTTTTACCACTCTTTTTATAAAGTAATATTATGTGTATCTCCATAGACATCAGTGCCACTGTTTGCAGTGGGCTATCTTCTAAGTAAGAGAATCCAAGATTCACCCTAGCTGCTCACCATTTAGCTTCTTTTATTTGTTTTAATTTATTTATTTCTTAAACTTATTTGCCACCTATCTCACCCTGGTGACTTACAACAATAAAAAGAAAGAAATGAAAAGAGTGTAAACAGAATAGGGGTAAAGTAATTAAAACAATAACATAAGCAATGGAAAAGAACACCACAAGAATACATCACTACGGTATAATAACATTCTTGTTGCATATATTTAAAATATTCTTTAGCAATATACAATCACATCTTAAAATAACTTTCATTCTCAAATGGAATAGTTAAGGAGTCCCAAATGCTACCTAATTATCAAGAGCACATATGTGTGGATATTTCTAAAGAAAGAAGCATTTGTAGGAGGGAGGAAAGTAAAATATGTGGAGCTATTTTTTCTCATCAAGACAATATACATTCTTGTGCAAGTTGGCAAAAGCTAATTGGATTGCAGTTCAGTGAGGTTGGTCCCATGAGATTTGTCCATTGGGGGGTATTTAGGTTTAATCAGCACAATCTTGCAGTAATTAAATTAATGCTTCAGCTCACTTCTTCCATCTTGATGGTAAAAGACTTCAGGCATCTTAAGTAAATGTGATCAAACGTAAGTGGAGAAACTTCATATATTAGGACACTAATTGTCTTTTTCTCCATGGGTCTGAAAACTGAAAATGAATGCCAATGCATCACTGTCCCTGGACAGGGATGGAAGATCATCAAAAGCTCAGAAAGATGGGAGAGAAAGCATCGAGATACAAGGCTTTCCCCATTGGAATATGTGTTGGTGCACATACAAAAGAGACAACTCTGGCATCATGACATTCCATTCACCATTTTCCTGATTTTACTCCTCGCAATACTCCTGCGCTTCTTTGTTACAAAAACATGTGCAGGTAGTTTTTGATTTACAACTGTACTTAAGCCAGGAATTATGATCATAAGTCATTATGGTCATTAAGGGGATCACCATGTAACCGGACTTTATGACTTTTTTTTTTGCAGTGGTCGTTAAGCAAACAATGCAATTATTAAGTGACTCATTATACCCAATCAACTTTTTTTGGGGGGGAAACCAGAAATTAACTCTGGAAACTAGGGGCTGGGGGGGTGGAAGGATAAAAAATGTGGACAGATGATTGTGGGAAGGTGCAAATAGTCATAAAGGTGAGCTGGTTGCCAAGTACTCAAAATGTGATTGTGTGACCAGGAGGTGCAGTTATCATAATTTCAAATTTGGGTCATTTTTCCGTATCTTTGGGGGATGGGGTGTCTGCTGTCATTTTGAACAGTCACTAAGTGAGTCATCATATGTCGAGGACTCCCTATATTCTGAATTGAGTTTTCTAGCTCTGAAAAAAAAATCAGAACTGCTATTAAGATTTGAAGGCACTACTAAGGTTTATCCATTGGTAAGTAAGACTCAGTCAGACTGTAGGAGGAGAAAAGGCAAAGCCTGGGAGGTGGAATCAAGAGTGGACTCAGCTTAGAATTGTTATGTGACCACAAATGCTTCCTGTCCAGCCCCACCTGTGAATTCCATTGACTGTTGTGCAGTCACTAAATCATATCCAACTCTTCACAATCCCATAGCATGTCAGATCCCCCATCCTCTGTTATCTCCTGGATTTTGCCCAAATTCATTGTATCAGTGACACTATCTAATCATCTCATCCTCTGCCATCTCCTTCTCCTTTTGTCTTCAACTTTTTCCCAACATCAGGGTCTTTTCCAATGAGTCCTCTCTTCTCATTTGGTAGCTAAAGTATTTGAGCTTCAGCTTCCATATCTGTCCTTCCACAGAACAGTCAGGGATGACTTCCTTTAGGATTGACAGTTTTGATCTCCTTGCAGTCCAGGGCACTCTCAAGAGTCTTCTCCACGACCACAATTCAAAAGCACCATTGACTGTAATCTAGTACCAATTTAGTGCTGACTGTTAGTTGACTAGATTCTTGTGTGTAGGCTTGAGCAATAAATTTTCTTAAATGGAACTTAACATATGGTCTTGATTCTTTGTGCCTGACACATGCTGGCTTTTAATTTGTATCCAGTACTGCAGCAAATCTGAGTTAGCTATAGGCCAGGTATGATGAACACAGGTATCTCCAACAAAACCATCCAATAGGAGCCTCAGCATCACAGTAGAGACCAGGGGTGAAATCCAGCAGGTTCTGACAGGATCTGGAGAACCAGTAGCGGAAATTTTGAGCAGTTTGGAGAACCAGCAAATACCACCTCTGGCTGGTCCCAGAGTTGGGTGGGAAAGGAGGTTTTGCAGTATCCTTCCCCTGGAGTGGGGTGGAAATGGAGATTTTGCAGTATCCTTCCCCTGCCATGCCCACCAAGCCACGCCCACCAAGCCACACCATGCCCACAGAACCAGTAGTAAAAAAAATTGGATTTCACCACTGCCAAGCAAAGTGGCAGGATTATGGACATCAGGTAAATTGCTCAAAGTGTGTATTCCTGTGCAGGTAAGTTCACCTGCTTCCAAGGCTGATCTGATTCCCAGATAAGAGGAATATGAAAGAAAATCTGCCCTGAATTGGATTATGCTTCAAAGTCTGCAGGAATGTGTCTCTTCCCCCTCCACCCCCCTCCATTCCTAAGGTCAAAAATCCTAATACATGACTGGACCAAAAGGTATGAGCACAGAGGACTTCCATCAGGGGAATTTACATTTTAAATATCAGTATCAGGAAAATCTGTGTGTTCAAGAATGAAAATGACGGGTGGATTACATGAAACACATTAATAATTTAGAGTTATGCAATAATTAAAAATTATATAAATATGGAGAAGATGCCTTGAAAGAGACTGGGTGAACTGACCCTGGTTCTGAAATTTGCTTTTTAATTCATTGATGGAGGGAAATGCAAGACAGTAATATTGGACTTGGATGGTGCTGAACGCAGAATGGTCTGGTGACTGGATTACTGTCTTGAACTAGAAAAAAAAATAAAATATAAAGGTAACCAGTAAATAAATAGATACCACTCACTTAATGTACAGACCAGTGTTTCTTAACTATGGCAAATTTAGAGCCTGGATAGCTCAACAGACAGAGCACTGTCATTTAACACCAGCTGTCTGTAATTAAAGTAAGATCAAATCTCGCCAGGCTCAAGGTTGACTCAGCCTTCCATCCTTTCTAAGGTAGGTAAATTGAGGACCCAGTTTGTGTGGGCAATAAGCTGACTTTGTATAAATATACAAAAGTATGAAAGCTATTGCTTAACGCACTGTAAGCCGCCCTGAGTCTCTGGAGAAGGGCGGCATATAAATCAAATTTAAAAAAAAAAAAATTAAGATGCTCCCAGAAATCTGCAGCCAGCATTGCTGCTAGGGATTTCTGGAAGTTCAAATTCCCACATCTTTAAGCTGATGAAGTTAGGAAACACTAATATAGACAGACAGAAACTTTTATTTCAGACACTGACCACTCAATGTATATGTTCTATAGTAAGTAAATACCCATAATGGTCTAAATATGTTTAACAGATATCAGGCCTGCTTTGTCATTGTGCTTCTTATTTAAAAAAAACCATATTACTATGGAAACTGTTGGAGATATGTATAATTTATTAATATTAATATGGTATCAGCATACCACTTTATTTTATTGCCAAATCCAAAGTTAGCACAGACCATCTGTCAAGGCAAAATTGTTGTAGCTTTATTGGATGGTGTATTTCTGCCATGGAAATTTAATCTTTGGTAGAAAGGTGCCAGTAATTGATAAACACAGTGCCTCTGCTGTAGATATTATACAGAACTGAAGAAAAGAGTCATGCATTTAAATTTTGCATAGCTAATATAATTATTTTGAAAGCTCTGTGAAGAGAGATGTCAAAATCCTGTTTATATATCAAGGGTCGCTTTTATTATTCAGCTCACAAGCACTATTGCTCCTTCAATATCAATTGTATTGACTCTGCAATCAAGGAAGAACTTATATGGATGGATGGATGGATGGATGGATGGATGGATGGAAGGAAGGAAGGAAGGAAGGAAGGAAGGAAGGAAGGAAGGAAGGAAGTGCATACCTGTCTAAAAACTATTTGCATCAAGATGCTTGGGGCAGGAAATTTAGGCATATTCATTTTTTTTTCAATAAAAGAGATGGAATGTTGTATTATCTATTGTACAATAAAATAAAGAAAAGAAAGACTACTGTAATGTCCAAGGAAAAGGAAATTAACAGATGGCTGTAAAAGTTTGCTCTTCTACTGGAGCTGGGGTGATAGGTGCTCCTGTTTGACGTATCCTCAGATTTCTTAAACTGTTGAAGATAACTGGCAAAGCACAGCAGGTCAAGACCATGAACAAACAAGGCAGTTGTTCCCCATTTTTTTGCTGTTTACAATAGAATCTACAGCTTCAAATGGTGACTATTTTTTCAGAGGCCATGTGTTTAGGTTTAATTTAGGGAAGGGTTAGACATGGCAACCATCAAATAAATTGTAAATTGTGTCTCTCTCTCTGATGAAATCCAATTCTCTTTATCAAATCCTGACAATTCGCTGCATGATATATCAGTTTTGTTGTTATTCCTTTCCTTTTTGCTGCTGTTTGAACACCCTGACATATGCAATGGAGTAGGAAAGAAGGAGAGAGAAAGAAGCAAGATTCCTTGGAATGACTATACCCAAGGAGTTTGCATGCTCCCATTTAACAATAGAGAGGAGAAGAGTGATAATGGAAAAGGGGGAAAAAAGTTCAAAATCTGACTAACTTAAGACTCTGGAAATAGGACAGTATGTTTAAGAGCTAGAGGTCATAGGAAGAGGGGCTTCTGCTGCCCACAAGCAGGATCTAAATATTTTGTTTAACAAAATGCAGTTTTGTGAATTTGAATTCTGTTTGTTGTTCTGAGCATAGAAATGTGATCCATTTTGTATTTGCTATTCCCAAAGAAGCAAATACACAGCTTTGCATTGTGGTTAGTGTTGAATAGCCATTTCTCCTGGTTATCTTTGCATACCAAGCATCGTTGGTAGCCACGCTTTACACATTACAGAAGATGGTCTCGGGTTACCCATGTGTGAGTTATATCCAGAATTCATTCTTGTTTGTATCCCCACTCTGAACTGTTTAAAAAAAAACTTAAATTCAGAAATGACAGAAAATCCAAAATACAGCTGCAAGAACATTACCATCATTGATCATCCAAACATTTCCAGTATCAGTTTAAACTGCTGTTAATCATCTAAAGCTGGCTTTAAAAATTGCCTTAACAGCTGATTTATTAAAATGTCTTTCCCTGGACATCAAGCTCAGTATTGGAGGACTTGCTTCTCTGGATCATTAGCCCCCTCACCCAAAAAAAATTGTACCAAGGATATATACGCTTCTCATTGGTAACATCAAACTTTTTGGCATTCCCCATCCAGCAAGATAACTTTCCTCTGCTCGTTAAGAAGTACTTGGAATTTTTTTTTTAATTCCGTTCTGTCATCTTGTAATGCTATTGTTTATTTTTTAGTGTTTTATTAAATTTTTAAACTTAATTTTAACAAGAGGGAGTGTGATCCTGTGGTTAAGCAGCTGGACTAAGAGCAGCCAGATTCACATTCTCGTTGCCTTGTAGGCATAGAAACCTAATTAGCATCAGGTTGTGAGACAAACTAACTGAAAAGCAATGTTCTTTTGACCACTTCGATGAAAAACAAAAAATGGTTTAGCTGTGTTTTCACTTGGAACTATTTTATGCTTGAAAAGGATAGAAATAAAACTATACGATATAAAATGAAACTTCAGGGAGCTGATGACAAGACTTTAGATTATTTTTAAAAATGTGTATTGTTATTGTTTATGTTTATGTTCTACATGTTATGCTTTATTTTATTTTATTTTTTGTTTAAATTTAAAGGCTATTTTATTATATATTTGTACCTATACTAAAGAAAGTTGGAAATTACTCTTTTTCTGTATCTTTTTACTTATATTTCTTTTCTTTTTCTGTTACATCTTTAATTCTTCTTTTTATTTTTAACTTTTCTTTTTCCATTGTTCTGTACTTTATGAGTTTTGGAAATTCAGTCAAGTTATATTTTGTTTAAGCAAAGCTCTTTATTGCATCATTCATTGATAGCTCTCACTACAAAAATTGGAGCAAGGACAGCATGAAAGAAGCAGACCCTCCAATTAATTGAGACAAAGACTAAGAAAATGTATTTCTTTAACCATTTCCTTGTATTGCTTCTATAAAGTAAAAATGTGTGGACATTTGTCTTAATAAAAATAATTGTAGATGTGATCACATGCAAAATGCAGCATTAGCCAAATCTTTCAATATAAACATTTAAATATAGGCATAGCTATAAACTACCCTAGTTTGGTATAGTACCGGCATATTCAGCTCACCATCACATGTGGCCTTGGACAGGTAGTAATACAGCCCCACATGATCATAAACTATTATTGTTGTTGTTGCTGTTGTTAGTTATTGTTACCATATTGTTGTTGTTAATTTATATACATTAACTTTATTATATATTTTATATGTGGCCCAACACAATTTCTCTTCATTCAATGAAGCCCAGGCAAACTAAAAGGTTGGATATCTATGGTGTAGTGGTTAAGGCAGCAGGCTAGAAACCAGGAGACTGTGAGTTCTAGTGCTGTCTCAGGCATAAAGCCAGCCGGGTGACCTTGGGCCAGTCAATCTCTCTCAGCCTGGGAGGCAGACAAGAGAAAATACCTCTTCTGAAATCTTGCCAACAAAACTGCAGGGACTTATCACTATAAGTCAAATATGACTTGAAGTCACACACTCACGCACACACAGACTAGCCATAAAACATGTGGTGTCCTTAAAATAGGATAAAGGCATTTCTGAATGGAGTGCAATTTCTGATTACTGAGCCCGTGTTTTTTGTTGTAAAGAGTGCAGAAGCAGTTAGTAATTCTCTTAATAATATGAGCTCTGGGTGTCTCAAAAGCAGTTGTCTAATTGCTTTTTATTCTGACAGGCAAAAGGAAACAGGCAAAATGGCAGAAATCGTGACAATCCATTTAACACAGTTTTTGACTCAAGCATTTGTCATACGTATGAAGAGACAAGAACAAAGTTTGTGTGACAAGGCCAGTGCTTTTCACTTGAACTGTGAGAAATAAAGCATTTGTCTTTTGGGTTACAGCTGAAAATGTCAGAACGGAGATGTAAATTAATGCATTATTTTCCTGACTTTACCATGTCATTCATCCATTTCACCTTTTCCATGAATCCCATTACTGATTCAAAGTGTGTGTGTATCATTTGAATAGCCATCGTTATTCTAGCATTCACTTACTGATGATCAGGGCTAAAATGGGGAAGAGATATGGCCTATACTCAAAACAACACCCTAAAGCCTTGCACACTTGTATAAATTTCTGCATATTTGTGTGATGCTTGTATATGCATATGTATTTGCATATGCTGATATGCAAATATCAGAAAGGAGGCTGTGAGCCAATTGGCTTGATCATCATGATAAACCTAACCACAGTTATAGGTATACATGTTTATGGGCCTCTCCCAGATTACTTGCAAAGGTTGCTAACAACCACATGGATTCACAAAAAAATGAAAATATCATTTGCATTCAACTTTCATCAATTGCAGCTACCTATATATAGTAGATACAGGTAGACAATTTAATCCAGAGTCCCATCATTTAGATGAGGGGTTTCCAAACTTGGCCACTTTTAAGACTTGTGCACACTTCAATTCCCAGAATTCCTCAGGTAGCCATGCTAGGAGTTGAAGTTCACAAATCTTAAAATTGCCAAGTTTGGAGATCCTTGATTTATAGTAACAATAGCAATAGCACTTAGACATATATACCGCTTCATAAGGCTTTACAGCCCTCATTAAGCGGTTTACAGAATCAGCATATCCCCCCCCCCACAACAATCTAGGTCCTTATTTTACCCATCACAGAAGAATGGAATGCTGAGTCAACCTTGAGCCGGGTGAGATTCGAACTGCCAAATTTCAGGCGGCAGGCAGGCAGCAGAAGTAGCCTGCAGTACTGCATTCTAACCACTGCACCACCATGGCTCTTTGCTCTAGTAGCAAAGGTACAGGAGTAAGTAGTAGAGTAGCAGCCGTTGCACAGGGCAAAGAAAATGTAATGGCACACAGCCCCTAATAATTTCATACATCATAAGAAACAATTAAGTCTCTGGCAACTCAGAAGAGGGATGCCAACATCTCTTTCCATTTACCCCACAATACAGGTGGGTTCTACTTACCTTTACCACCATTTCGCAACAGGATCATGTGTGTGCATGCGCAGAAGCTTCTGCGCATGCGCAGATCGCTGATGATGACATCTGGGGTGGTGGGCGGGGCCTCCCGCCTGTTTTACTTCCGGTTCTTGCGAACCGGTCCAAACTGGGGGCAACCCACCACTGCCCCACAACTATATAGTTTTTGCAATTTTGTTACAGATACATAAACTTCTGAATGAACTCAAAAGAGAAATGTTCTATCCATTACCTCTTGCTTTTTTAGCTTGATATCTATATTTAAGGCATCCATCTAAGCCATCCCAAATGCCTTGAAGACTCCTATACACGGTGAGCTAGCCTGAGCAGAAGGGTTCGACTGCTGGGGGTTTGCAGGGGTTTGGGAGAACCTCTATCTAAGATTCTGTGCAGTTCGGAGAACCCCCAAATCCCTGGCTGGCCCCTCTCGCCCTACCCTGCCCCTCCCAGAAGTCCCCACGCAGCCTGCTTTGGATGCAGGTAAGTGCAGGGTGCACATGGAGGCTCAGGGAGGGCAAAAAACAGATCTACTAGAAGTTTGGGAAGGGTGGAAATGGGCCCATTTTTGGCCTCCAGAAGGCCTCCAGAGCCTGGGGAGGCCGTTTTCATCATCCTGGAGGCTTGAGGAAAGCCTCCAGAGCCCAGGGAGGGCAAACACACACACACACACACACACACACACACACACACACACACACACACACACTGTCACCATGGTGCAGGAGGCCGACTAGGCTACGCCTACCCAGCAACTGGGCGGAGAACCCCTTGCTAAAATTTTTGAAGCCCACGCCTGCTGAGCAGTATCAGGGTATCAAACAAAGTCTGTCTTCAATTTCATTTTCATTTTAAGCAATGAGAATTTGGTCCCCACTTTTAGCAAGGCAAAAAAAGCCTTACGACATGAAGCCTTCCTGAAGTGGTTCGGGAATAACGAGAGGCACAAGCAAGCAAGTGACAACAGCTCTTTAATATACAGTGAGACTTCAGCAAAAACTCAGAGGCTGCAGTCCTCCTTATATACAATCCTGGAGAGACTGTCAGCCAATCAGAAACGTAAGCAGGTTTGAAACTCCCGCTTAAAAGTATCAATACATAACACCCCTCCCTTCCCAGAAGGCACTAACACTCAAAAATTAACATATGTACAAACAAAGTCTCGCAGGTGCTTAGGCTGAGTTCTCGCCCTAGTTGACCTGCGCAGTTCAGTGTTTGGTGAGGCGTCGAGCTGGTCGGAGGGACTCTTTGTCTCTCCCGGCTCCGCCAATGGAACCTCCTGGATTTTATCCGGGGCGTGGTTATCCCCGGCTGGGAGTGGCGACTCGCTGGGGCGGCGCTGGAACCAGGGCTTGTCAGCTAAGTATTCTCGCGGCCCCGGGCTTGAGTTAGCTGTTTTGGAGAAGTGGTCATAGTTAGGCTCGGACATGTCTGCGTTGATATTTGCCTCGCCAACCACCCGTTTCCTCAGTTGGTCTATGTGGCGCTTCCAGAGTCTATCTACCCCTACGTCCACCGTGTATGATTTTGGGCCTGTTATTCCCACTATGGTTCCGGCAACCCACAGAGGACCGCTGGCATAATTGCGAGCGAACACCGGGGACCCGACCTGAAACTGCCTTAAGCCACAGGTCTCTCCCTTAAAGTTTTCGTGCGAATAGTTAGGGTGAAGCCTGTCCAACACGCACCGGAGCTTTCTCCCCATGAGGAGCTCTGCTGGGCTTCTCCCAGTTGCTGTGCATGGTGATGCATGCTGAACCGCAAGGAATTGATCTATCCTGGCCTGCCAGTCCCCATTGTCTAATCTGGACAGTGCTTCCTTGGCTGTCCTGACAAATCGTTCAGCCAATCCGTTGGAAGCCGGGTGAAATGGGGCTGATAGGGCATGGCGGATCCCCAGGCCGGCTAAGTAGCCTTCGAAAAGGGTCGCTGTAAATTGGGGCCCATTGTCCGATACCAAGGTATCTGGCAGGCCGTGGGTGGCGAACAACTTTCTTAGGGCCTTGATAACCGCTTCGGCCGTTGTGGATGGCATTAATACAATTTCGAGCCATTTTGAGAAGGCATCCACTACTATTAAAAACGTTTGGCCATGGAACGGGCCGGCAAAATCAATGTGGATCCTCCCCCATGGGCCTTTTGGTTTCTCCCACTCTCGGATGGGCGCTACTGGGGGATCGGGGCGAGACTCCTGGCAGGATCTGCACTTCCCCACCCACTCGGAAATGACCTGGTCCATGTTGGGCCACCAGACATAGCTGCGGGCTAAGCACTTCATCCTAACGATGCCAGGATGCCCTTCGTGCAATAATTCTAAAACTCTATCTCGTAGTTTTGCTGGAATTACCACTCTGTCACCCCACAGTAAGCACCCCCCTTGCGTAAATAGTTCATTTCGTTTGTTGGCAAAACCGTGGTACTCCTCCCCGACCACCTTGTCCGGCCACCCTTTCAAAACCCAACCCATAACAGTCCGGATAACAGGGTCTCTATTTGATGCCTTCGCCACCTCGCCGGAGGAGATGGGCCCCAAGGTTAACGTGTCCAACAACAGGACGGAGGTTTCCGGTGTTGGGTTGTTCAGCAGGTCGGGAAGGGGGCAACGGCTAAGGGCATCCGCATGACCCAGGGTCCGCCCAGGCCGATGGACGAGCTGGTACGAGTAGGCCGATAAGAAAATCGCCCATCTAGTTAAACGGGGGGAGAGGGCAGCGGGGGTTGGCCTGTCGCCTGCTAGCAGTCCTAGCAACGGTCTATGGTCAGTCACAAGTTCGAATTTTCGGCCATAGAGGTATTCGTGGAACTTCTTAACCCCCGCAATCGCAGCCAGAGCCTCTCTGTCCAATTGGCTATAGTTTCGTTCTGTGCTGGACAGAGTTCGGGAGTAGAAGGCAATGGGTGCCTCTAGGCCGTTCGGCAGTCTATGGCCTAGGACGGCACCAACTCCTACGGGGGAGGCATCGCAAACTAAAACGAGCGGCAGCTCTGCATTGTATTGGATCAGGAAACTGTCCTCAGATAGAAGTTTTTTTACTGCCTCAAAAGCGGCCGCTTGCGGTTTCCCCCAGACCCATGGTACATTCTTCCCTAAGAGTTTGTGAAGGGGATCAGCGACCGTGGCCTTATCTCTTAGGAACATTGAGTAGAAATTTAGCAGTCCAAGGAAGGCTTGGAGCTCAGCTTTGGATTTGGGGGCTGGTGCGCTTTTGATGGCCCTCACCTTGCTTTCGGTAGGGTGGATGCCTGTGCCGTCCACCCTGTACCCCAGAAATTCTACCGAGGGGACCGCTATCCTGCATTTGTTCTTTTTAAGTCTTAGTCCCGCTTCTCTGAATCTGGACAGGACGTTCCGTACCCTGTCCCCTAGCTGGTGTTCGTCTTGGGCGCTGACTAAGACGTCATCGAAATAGGGGACTACTCCCGGAAGTCCTTGCAACAGGCGCTCCATGGTGCTTTGAAATAAGCCGGGTGCAACGCTCACCCCAAATTGGAGCCTGGTGCATTTAAATGCACCCCTGTGAGTCACGATCGTTTGCGCCTCTGCCGTGGCGTCGTCGACCGGTAACTGTTGATAGGCTTGGGCCAGGTCCAATTTAGCAAAAATTTTTCCGGGGCCCAGGGAGTGTAGTAGATGGTGCACGATCGGCACCGGATAGGCGCTCGGCTGCAAAGCCTTGTTGATCGTGCACTTGTAGTCGGCGCAAATTCTGATTGAGCCGTCGGACTTAACTGGGGTGACTATGGGGGTCTCCCACTTGGCATGGTCAACGGGAACCAACACCCCTTGCTTAATCAGTTTGTCCAGTTCTGCATCGATCTTTGGTTTCAATGCGAACGGCACTCTTCTGGCCTTTAGTCTTACTTGGGCTACGTTGGGGTCTAAGTTTAGTGAAATAGGGGTCCCCACATACTTGCCCAATGTGTCCCCGAAAACGTCCTGGAACTCGGACAGGAGGCTGTCTTTCAGGGTTGACTTGGACATCAGGTGGACGCCGGTGAAGCCCATGCCAAGGGCTCGGAACCACCCCATGCCCAGGAGGCTCGGCAGCTGCTTCGTGACGATGGTCAGCGGCAGGTCTCTTTCGTAGTCTCCGTAGGTGACCCGGAACGTGCCCACGCCTTCGAGGGGGACTCGGTTCCCCTGGTAGTCTAGGATGCGCAGTCTCTGTCTGGAGAGTTGATCCTTCCGGAACGACGGCAGGAGGGTCTTTAGGGTTGTCCACGACATGATGGAGAGAGCTGATCCGGTGTCGATTTCCATCGAGCACGGTCTTCCGTTGATTTCGACCACCGTGCTGACTTTGTCCTCGACCGTTGTGCTGGCCTGGTCGATGTGTATGCTGCGGCCATCTCGCGGTTCAAATTCGCGCCGTTTTTTCGCGCCGCCTTCTCTCGTTGGCTGCTTCTGGCGCGCTGATTCCAGTTGGTTGCGGCGCTCACGTGGTTTGAGACTTCTGGGCAGAATGGCTCTGCAGACTCGCGCCAAGTGCCCTTTCTTCTCGCAACGCCTGCAAATAGCCTCTCTGTATTTGCAGGACAGTCTATCATGGTGCCCACCACAGCTGGGACAGCTTCGCCGGGGGCTGCCAGTGTCTTTTCTCCGGTGCTCTGTTCGGAAGACGTCCTCATCCGACTCGGACTCCGAGCTGGATCCGGCGTCTTCTCTGTGCACCGGGGCAGACTTGGGGCTGTCTTTGCTGGTCGGCGGACGCTGTAGCGTTTCAGCGGCCTTTGTGGAGGCTTCGTGAGCCCTGGCCTCGTCAAGGGCTCCGGCGAGCGTCAAATCAGGCTTGGCGAGCAGCCGCCGTTGCAGCCTAATGTCCCGAACACCACAGATCAGTTGCTCAAGCAACGCGTCATCCAAGTCTCTGTAGTCGCAATGAGTTGCGGCTTTTCTCAGGCTGGCCATGTACGCGCTGACCGGCTCTCCTTCTCGTTGGACGCGCTGCCTCAGTTGGTATCGCTGCACGAACTTGGAGGGGACCGGAGCGTAGTGAGCCCGGAGAGTTGCCATCAGGGTGTCCCATGAGACTGTTTGAACCGGCGTTGGCTCACACAGTGACTCGGCCATCTCAAACACGTCCGGTCCGCAGTGGCTTAGGAATAGGGCTCTCTTTCGATTAGCCGAGAGGCCCTGCATGTCGCTGGCTTCTAACGAGCATTCAAACCTCGTTAGGTACGAGACCCATTTTTCGCGGGTCGGATCAAAAGGCTTGGGCGGAACGTAGGCAGACATGTCCGGTATGTCTCCTGTGGTTCGCCTCGTTGCCTAGCTGAAGCTCGTGGTCTCACTGGTTGGCTTCTTGTAGCCTCTATCCCACCTTCGTCGCCAATGAAGTGGTTCGGGAATAACGAGAGGCACAAGCAAGCAAGTGACAACAGCTCTTTAATATACAGTGAGACTTCAGCAAAAACTCAGAGGCTGCAGTCCTCCTTATATACAATCCTGGAGAGACTGTCAGCCAATCAGAAACGTAAGCAGGTTTGAAACTCCCGCTTAAAAGTATCAATACATAACACTTCCTGCAGATTTCAAAGATCAATTTCAATCAAAGAGCAGAAAGTGGGAAAACGGTTTGCAGCTCAAAGAATAGAGGCACATCCTGACAAGTTTATGCCCAGAAGGGGAATGCACTTGCTTTTCTTCTGCTTTCAGACACTTGGGTAATAAGCATGCCAGTATCAAGGTGGGGTGGGAGAAGCCATGCCATCTACCTCTCCTTCCAAAGATTCACATTTCTCCCTAGCTCTCTCCATTGATCAAAGCTTAATAATGGCTTTGTTCCTACTGTAGAGAAGCTGTTAAGTGAGCAATTTCCTTCTTTGTCCAGAAAATTCAGACTCTGCGTTCTCTATCTCTAGCCAACGACAACAGCCAATGAAAGATTCATAATAGACTGTTAAAGCCAGGAGTGCAAACCACTGTAATCAGTTAGCTTAGCTTGACTGGTAATATTCCACGTTCTGTAAAATTATAGTCAAGCATTCATGCTCTGTGCCAGTAATATTCCTGAACAAGCATCCAATTAATTGCTCCAGAGATGAATGGACCTGGTATGTACAAGCTATGAGGAACATAATTCAAATAAATACTTTTTTTTACATGTGGTTCCAAACCAACTAAGAATTGGCTAGAAAAACCTTGAATTTCTCAAGAGAGACCTCCAATTTGAATCGATCATCACTATTTCCTTGCTCACTGGAAAGATAAAAGAGAGGGAAGAGGATTGCTGGAAGCCATAATAAAATCTAATGAGGTTTGATGGAGTAAACTCTTAGTGGGATTCTCATATGAGAATCCTCCCACGTTACCATTTTTTCTAATGACGATCACAAGCAATCGGTAAGAAAAAAAACTATGACCCATAGGAATCTGCTTATCCTCTGGATGGCAGAAAAGAGGCACCCCATGTGTCTCTGACTTCAGCTGCCTTGAGTCTATTAGCTGAGCAACAGAAGCAGATGCACACATTCACTTTCACACTGTTTTACACACTTTTGAAGCCCTGCGTGGCTAGGTGCCAAGATACTGATCCAATTGATGTTATTCTGCAGCCACTTTTGATCTGCCCAATACATACATGCTGAGAACACTTACTAGTGGCTTCCATTATCATAAAGTGAGAAATCCTAGAGAAGTTGCACCTACACTTTGGAATAGGCTTCACACACACACACACACACACACACACACACACACACACACATTCCTAAATTTAGTAATTCCTTACACTTCTGTCTTTCTGCAATCTGTTAAAAATTGAGCCTTTGAGGGATAAATTGACATTTGGTAGTTGTAGAGTTCTGCTTGCAAAGTGGTTTGTGTTATGTTTCCAATTGGAGATATTTTATTGCATTGTGGGTTTATTGTAAACCACCAAGACTCTCTTACTGTTTTTTTTTTTTTTTAATTTGATTTATATGCCGCCCTTCTCCAGAGACTCAGGGCGGCTTACAATGCGTTAAGCAATAGCCTTCATACTTTTGTATATTTATACAAAGTCAGCTTATTGCCCCCACAAACTGGGTCCTCAATTTACCCACCTTAGAAAGGATGGAAGGCTGAGTCGACCTTGAGCCTGGGGAGAATTGAACTCGCAGTAATTGCAGGCAGCTGGATGTTAAATGCTGCCTTTAGGAGGCATTAGCCTCCTACGCCACTCAGGCTCCTAAGGAGAAATCCTGGATTTCTCCTTATGGGGAGAAATCCAACAAATAAATAAATAAGAGTTCAAACCTTTTTTCTTCTATTCCTAGAATAGCTCTCTTCTTTCAGTTTTAGAACCCCATTAATCCTTCCTGCAAGAAGCCACAGGATGGATCAGAGCTTGATGGGAGAGACAGTCTTGTAAAAATCCAGTTCCAAAGTCAAAGTGACAATTTGAAGTATAGCTGGAAACAAACCAGGAATCAGTGCAATGACCATATATAGCAGTGGCATATCATTTTCCAATATAAATTTCATATGCTTTCTTGAACAAGAAGACGAAACAACAGCAAAAAAGCAGTTTCACTTTTTACGACCAGTAATTGTCTGTCTTCATCATACCGAGAAATTTTCTAAAAAGGTAAGTAACATGCCTGAGGTTCGCAAATATAATGCAGTTGAAAAAAAATGTTCATCACAGTGAATTCACAGTGCTTATTGGCTGTCATTCTACAGTGTTGATATTGAATTTCTATTCCATCTTGTTGTTGTTGTTAGTTGCGAAGTCGTGTCTGACCCATCATGACCCCATGGACAATGTTCCTCCAGGCCTTCCTGTCTTCTACCATCCTCTGGAGTCCATTTAAGATCATGTCTATTGCTTCAGCGACTCCATCCAGCCACCCCATTCTCTGTCGTCCCTTTCTTCTTTTGCCCTCAATCTTTCCCAGCATTAGGCTCTTCTCCAGTGAGTCCTTCCTTCTCATTAGGTAGCCAAAGTATTTGAGTTTCATCTTCAGGATCTGGCCTTCTAAAGAGCAGTCAGGGCTGATGTCCTCTAGGACTGACCAGTTTGATCGCCTTGCAATCCAAGGGACTCGCAGAAGGACTTAGATTCCATCTTAGATTTATCCAAATTTGTCTCTTCACACCAACCAATATCCCCAATGAGAGACCTTTTTACTAGGGTAGGTGAAATGATGATATCCATCACTCACATCTAATACAGATTTAGTGAGACAACTCGTCTCCTTCTCGAATTTAGATGAATTCCTTCTGCTGATCTTTTCAGTCTTGTCACAAGAGGAGGACTGAGGACTAGTCCCTAATCTCACCATCCAGACTTTTACTATCCACCTTCTTTTCATCCATAAATGACAGTGATGATAGCCGAATCAAAGTCACTCTCAACTGGGTTGCAATCACGTTAGCTCATCACTTGAAAAGACTGTGACCACAAACATGTTTTACTTGGTTAGCGTTAACCTTAAATTTTATATTTGAAGTTTCATGTATTATTTGAAATTAGGCTATTTAGCTTATGGTAAGTAACAGGAATTACAACCTTGCTTATAAGGGGAGAAGTTCCTTTTCTTATGACCAGAACACTCAAAACAAGTTGAGTTTTGTTCTATATGGAATCCAGAAAACACAAGTCATGTTCAACTTTGTTCCAACAAATAGTCAACTTTAAATGGTTGGAGAGAACAAACAAGCGGGTTGTTTGTTCTGATCTCAAAACAAAAATATTTTTTCCATTTTATGTAGACTCTTAAATAGCTACTTCATTGCAATATTTTTGGAACTTTCTTAACATTTGCTGAAGCAAATCCAAGAGTGTAATTTTTGCATATATCCTTGGACCTGCTCTAAATATGCATCAGAGTCTCTCACTCTTGCATAAAATTATTTCTGCGCTCATGAGGTTAACTGAATAGTATGCAAGCAAATCTCTTGGAAATATAATTGCCGTGCTACATCAAACATCAGTCTGCACTTTCTCTCTCATTAATTTCCACATCATTTTTGTCTTGCTATTCACTTCATCATCTAATGTGATTCCCCTAACACTACAAACTATGTTCCAGTCCAGCTAAGGCTTTCAGACTTTAAATGGAAGAAGATTGAAGCAAATCAAACATATTATTGCAATTAAGAATCTCTTGGGATATTTCTCATGTTTTCTTGCTCTCTCAATGTTCAATGTGCTTAGCTGGAAAAATGAAGCTTATCTTGTAGAGGGGAAAGGTCTAGAATCAAAACTGGTTCACACATTATTTTTTGATGTTCCTTTTTTTTGTACATGTAGCTTACATATAAAACCTATATTTAATATGCCAGCTCTACCACTAGACAGTGAGGCAGCTGTATTAGACTGCCTATTTGAGCTGTTATGAAAGAAAAGTGAAATATGATTTATTATAGCTATATTTTAGAAAGAGGAAATGGTGTCATATCTGCATTAAGGCCAAATTATGTGGCCTGCTTTAGTTACTATGTTTTGCTTTGGATGTCTTGGTTCATTTCTGGGTACGTCAGGATCTTGGGTCACAGAATTCATGGAAGTTACCTAATGGAACATGGAAAACAAAATGTTTTAAGTTCCCAAGTACCTCTTCATCCATTAGGTTTATGTCAACCAGAAGCAAATGATTTTAGCATTAAGAACTTGAACATATCACAGTTTAAATCAGGAAAATATTTTTCTGCACTCTACTTGAAACATTATCTGGTAGGTCTCTGCTCTTAAAAACTGCCAACTAATTGTCACAATGTCCTCTTCCACCAAGGAATGAAATCCATAATAATGTAATATTATACTATTAGTTGTGGAGGGGTGTGTATATTTTGCTGTTCTATTTAAAAGCATTATAGAATTTTTCCCTCTTTTTCTATCTTTTTTCAGGTGCTTAAGAAATAATATTAGGGTAGGGGACAGGAGAGAAGGTGAGAAGGAGGAAAAGAAGAGAGGAGTGGGGGAAAGGAAGGGGAAGTAGGATGAGGTAGGAGAGGAGGGAGAGAAGGGAAAGAAAGGAGGAGAAGGTTTGTTGCAAAATGAGGGAAGAAAGGGTAGAAGAGCAACTCCGAATGTAATTAAAATGCCTTATTTTAATGCTTTAAGGAAAACATGTATATGTATGATTAATTATGTATAAGGAAATGTACATTTTATATTATGTGTATAAGAAATAAAAATGAAAAAACTTTTCCAAAAAACAGAAAAGAAAAGAAATAATATTACATAAATTACATAAATGAAGATTTTCAAAGAGTTGGACATTTATCCGATTCTTTAGCAACAGGCCTACATAAAACGTTGTGAAGAAAAAACAACAACCTGTGTTTTCTTTTCTTAAATTGACCATTTATCTAAAATCAGTTATGCTGTCCCCTTTTACCTACCAAGTTCCTATCAGAGTTGAACTTTATTCCAATCAGAGGTGGGATTCAGCAGGTTCGAACCAATTCGGGCGAACTGGTAGTTGCGACCAGGACCACCCACCCGGGCACAATCCTGTCCTATATTGCTGTTTTTGATGTCGCACGCATGCGCAGATGGCACGTGCAAGCAAATTGCCGTGTTTTGTGACACCGCATGCATGTGTGGATGGCACACACAAATGAATTGCCATGTTTTGTGATGCTGCACGTATGAGCGGATGCTCACATTTCTGATGCTGGGAGAAATGGTAGCTACAGTATATGAATTCCACCTCTGATTCTAATGGCTATTCCTCTGGGAATATCCAAGGATAAATTACACTTATTTAAAGGAGGGAAACAATAGATGTCTTTTAGACAAGCCTATATACATAAACTGTAAATAAAGTACAAAATCTACAGCAGTAAAACTGATCAAAAGGCACATCAAGGCACTGTTGCAATTTAGGCCAAGACCAAATAATCTCTGATTATTTTCAGAAAACATTTTCTTTCCCAGAAGGCAGAGATTGTATTCTATTCTCCACATTGTCAGGAAGTTCATGCTCTACTTCAGCAGGTTGGCTATTTGCTTCCTGTCCATTTTTCCCAATATGGCCATTCTATTGTAGCCTAAAACACAGCTGCAAAGTTTAGGTCAGCTTCACCTCCGCCATTTCTGGGGAAGTATGGGGAGGAGCTTGCTAGCAACAAGGCAAAGGGGGACAGAATAATTGGGAGAGCAGGTTTCCCTGTGTGTCCTTAACTTCAAGACATCCTCCACCCAGTCCAGCCAAAGGGGGATCCAACCAGGAGGGCACAAGACAATATGGCCACTTTGGGAAAGAAAGGCACAGGCTGAAGGCGAGAGGGTTGAGGCTCTTATAGCAGACCTTCCTGGCAAGGGAATGCACCTCTAGATGCAAAGGGTGTGGCACATATGTTTATGCAGATTCTCAATCATTTAGGTCATGGGTGTCAAACTCACAGTGCCATGTTGCTGTCATGTGATGTATCATGACATTTTTCCCCTTCGCAGAACTGGGGTGGGCGTGGCCTGCGTGTGACACATCCGGCATGCAGGGCCCCAGTTTGACACTCCTTATCTAGGCCATATTTGTCCCAAAGGTGCTTTTCCAAAAGGCAACTGGATTTTCTTGTTTTTCCTTGAAAACATTTCACTTCTCATCCAAGAAGCTCCTTCAGTTCTTCAGAACCTTCTTGCATGAGAAGCAAAACATTTTCAAGGGGGAAAAAAAACAACAAGAAAGCTCAGTTGCCTTTTGGAAAAGCACCTTTTAGGACATGTGACAGATATGCACTCCTGATGTCACCTGAAGCTTGAACTCTGGAGAGCTCCCCATCAAGGCTGTTGCTCAACCAGCACTCAGGACCTGCCCTCAGAAGCTGTCTTCAATCAGCATCAGCATTCCATACATTCTTACATCTCCTGCCCAGGGGCCTTGGTTTTTCCCCAGTCTGGCCATCTTCCACCAGAGACAGTGTTAAGAGTGGTGAGTCTTAGCTCAAGTTTGACTTGAAGGCCCCAAATTGTCAGGCTTCTCAATTAATTTTAACTGGAAAACACCAAATGCCAATTCTTTTTTCCCCCCTTATTCTTGTAGGGCAGAATGTATTTATTTAATCCATTTTAGCCTGCTTTCCATTAAAATCTGAAGCTGAACTAAATTTGCACTAATTGCAGCTTCTTATAAGAGGGTCGCCTGTGCCAAATTGAAGACAAAACATTTTCCCCCTTTGAGAACTGCCAATATACTGTATTTTTTTTTTTATTATTTCTTGCCAGAATTGGAAATAATTTTCAGGCATTGCTGCATCTTCCGAGGAGACAGATTCTGCCAAGTTTCAGATGATTAAGTTCAAAGATTTTATGTTGCTATTCCACAACAATCTAACCAAATATTGGTGTTCTCATGGAATGAGAAATGCTGCCCTATTAGTTCTCTGCCACAGGGAAAGGGCAAAAAAATAGTTCTGTTTTATAATAAAATGTGTTTTTATTTCATAAATGTTATGCTTAGTTGCATAATCTTCAGTTTCAACTCACTAAAGCAGGGGTGTCAAACTTGATTTCATTGAGGGCTGCATCAGGGTTGTGTTTGAACTCAGTGGACTGGGATGGGCATGGACAGGGGGCATGGCTACCACAGGGGTGGGTTCTACTTACCTTTACTAACGGTTTGCAGCGGGGCCACGCATGCGCTCTTCTGCGCATGCACAGAAGCATTTTGGTGACATCAGGGTCAGTGGGCGGAGCCTCCCGCCGGTTTTACTACTGGTTCTATAGAACCGGTGCGAACCGGGGGCAACCCACCACTGGGCCACCATGACATCACTCATGTTGGGGGTGCCTGTGGTAGCCTGAGTGCTTTACCAGCAAAAACGGGCTCCTGGGTCCCGTTTTCAGCCCCGACAGTCTCCTGCAGCTTCTGCCAGCGAAAATGAAGCTTGGGGGGGCTTTGTGCCCCCCCCCACAGCTCTGTTTTTACTGACAGAGGGCTGCAGGAGGCCATCACAGCTAAAAACAAAGCCTAGAAGGCAGCACGCAGCCCTCCTGAGCTCCATTTTCACTGACAGGGGCACCATGGGCCGGTCCTT